>ONZH01018173.1:0-46079 GCA_900303285.1 Rhinella marina
GTCTATTCGAATCGAATTTCGAACTTTCGAATATTTCACTACTCGCTCATCTCTAGTAAACACATAGTCAGATCTTCTGTACTGTACATGGATACATTCTATTGATAGCTCCTTGTTGTATTCAAGTGTAATTAACCATTTTTGTACTTTATTGTCTTAGAATTTATAACTAGTGAATAACAGCAATCATGTCACATGTCATGTCATATCTGTTACAGAAGATCACATGATGTTCCATTACTTAAAATCTGAAACCATTAGGGTAGTCCTTCTCTCTATCCTGATTTCCCTTTTCTACAAGCAATAACCTGACGCTTGTGGCTATAAGTGTCCACTTAAGTAATGGAGGGTTTTCAATGTGCCTGTCCTGAACTGTGGTGATGGTTGTCTTAACTTGTTATCCCCTCACCTGCAGCGGAGTCTACATAGCGGTAGTGTTGATCACTCTGAAGACTTGGTACGCTGTAGCTTGGTGATCTTTTGTGTCCTGAGACCCTGCAGTCTTCTTGGAGTGGTGGTCCTCAGAGACAAGCTGTATCTATAGTCCCAAGGCCCTTGGAGTTGGAGCAGATGCTTCCTCACACCAGGCTTGCTAAGCTAACACTCCCTACAACTTTATAGAGCTCCCCCTCCTGGCAGAAAGTAGGACCAGCCCACTTCTACCACGAGGGGAGGGATAAAATGGTAAGTTCCATTCCTAATGCCCACCACACCTTATCATTCTGAAGCTTACAGCAGATACAATAAACATAAGATGATAATACAATATATAATAAACAACTGCAGATATCCCATCTGGAGTATTGCATATGCAGGAACCTCAATCAAGAAGGAGACTGGGCCTGGTAGAGGAAGTAGGAGGAGCAAGGGTGCACAGAAGTGCTAGGACCCACCTTCGGTGCACTTAACTGTTTATTTGCATATAAATTAAAAACCCTTTTTTCCACAATGATGCAACGTAACGCTAAGTGAAAGAAATCATTACATTTAGCTGAGCTAGCCCTGGAAGGCATGTGTCTGGTTTATCTGTGAGTTTCCTGCTGACAGGTATAAACAGGCTACTATAGCCCCAGCACACATAATATGTTTTTTATGCATCAATACAATCATCAGAGGGTTTTCTAAGAGATGCTATCTTGGAGTTCCTCAATGAAAATAAGCAAATAACTCCATATCAGCATGGCTTCATGAGGGATCGGTCATGTCAAACCAATTTAATCAGTTTCTATGAGAAGGTAAGTTCTAGACTGGACCGCAGCGAATCAATGGATGTCGTATATCTTCTCCAAAACATTTGACACGGTACCACATAAAAGGTTAGTATATAAAATGAGAATGCTTGGCCTGGGAGAAAATGTCTGTATGTGGGTAAGTAACTGGCTCAGTGATAGAAAACAGAGGGTGGTTATTAACGGTACATACTCAGATTGGGTCACTGTCACTAGTGGGGTACCACAGGGGTCAGTATTGGGCCCTATTCTCTTCAATATATTTATTAATGATCTTGTAGAAGGCTTGCACAGTAAAATATCAATTTTTGCAGATGACACTAAACTGTGTAAAGTAATTAACACAGAAGAGGACAGTACACTGTATATATACTACAGAAGATGGTATACTGTATATACACTACAGAGGACAGTATACTGTATATACACTACAGAGGACAGTATACTGCTACAGATGGATCTGGATAGACTGGAGGCTTGGGCAGAGAAATGGCAGATGAGGTTTAACACTGACAAATGTAAGGTTATGCATATGGGAAGGAATAATGTAAGTCACCAATACATACTAAATGGTAAAATATTGGGTAACTCTGACATGGAAAAGGACCTAGGAATTTTAGTGAACAGCAAACTAAGCTGTAGAAACCAGTGTCAGACAGCTGCTGCCAAGGCCAATAAGATAATGGGTTGCATCAAAAGAGGCATAGATGCCCGTGATGAGAACATAGTCCTGCCACTTTACACATCACTAGTCAGACCACACATGGAGTACTGTGTACAGTTCTGGGCTCCTGTGAACAAGGCAGACATAGCAGAGCTGGAGAGGGTTCAGAGGAGGGCAACTAAAGTAATAACTGGAATGGGTGGACTACAGTACCCAGAAAGATTATCAAAATTAGGGTTATTCACTTTAGAAAAAAGACGACTGAGGGGAGATGTAATAACTATGTATAAATATATCAGGGGTCAGTACAGAGATCTCTCCCATCATCTATTTATCCCCAGGACTGTGACTGTGACGAGGGGACATCCTCTGCGTCTGGAGGAAAGAAGGTTTGTACACAAACATAGAAGAGGATTCTTTACGGTAAGAGCAGTGAGACTATGGAACTCTCTGCCTGAGGAGGTGGTGATGGTAAGTTCACTATAAGAGATCAGGAGGAGCCTGGATGTATTTCTTGAGGTAATAATATTACAGGTTATAGTTACTAGAGATGGGTCGTTGATCCAGGGAGTTATTCTGATGCCTGTTTGGAGTCGGGAAGGAATTTTTCCCCCTAAAGTGGGGAAATTTGGCTTCTATCTCACAGTTTTTTTTGCCTTCCTCTGGATCAACTTGTAGGAAAAGAGGCCGAACTGGATGGACAGATGTCTTTTTTCGGCCTTATAAACTACGTTACTATGTTACTATTATTCCATCATTTACTCATTAAACTAAAAAAAAAGCCTAAAAAACATTTGCTTCATTTTATCTATTAATGTTTCATTTGCTTAACAGCCGGTTCTGTTTTCAGGCTTTTATGGATCGGATTCTGCTTCGTGTGTGATTTGGCACGTGGCCAGATCTTTTGAGATGGTTCCAGTATTTGGCGGGGATCAATGCTATAGATTTGCTGCTGTCTATTTGCCAGCAGGGTTTTTGGAATCCAGAACGAATAGTGAAAAGCTGAAGATGTCAAATGTTAAAAAAGCATATACTGTGCTCTTCTGCTGTCCTGCTCGGTTCCATCATCTTAGGCTTCTTTCACACCTGATCTGGCAAAGAATGCCGGGAATTGGCCGGACACAAACCACAGCATGTGACAATTTATGTCCGGCCGATTCTATGAATTTTTGCCGAAATGCAGCCGGATCTCTGCCAGACCCCATTATACTTAATGGGGCCTGCAGGCATTCCATTTGCATCCAGCAGTGCCGGATCCAGAGAATTCCTGCAGGCTATTCTCTGCTGAAACAGCCTTCCAGAATCCATGCAGATGTGAAAGCAAACTTAATCTGTTACAGTTGTACTGATGTAGTGTTGCAGCAGAATCGATGCAGAGATGTAGCAGGTCTAGAGTAACGGAACAGGAAACTAATGCAACAGAGCTGGAGCAGTGGAACAGAGTTGGAGGCACCAGTGTTGATATATTGGTCCTGAACTTGATGCAGCAAAGCTGATGCAGTGGGGCCAGACTTGGTGCAGCAGAGCTGGTATAGTTAAGTGAACCCATGTAGCAGGCTTTATGTAATAAGGAGGAGCTTGATGCAGCAAACTGATGTAAAGATGTGGATCTGATGCAGGAGAGTTGATGTATTGGAGCTGAACTTGGTGCAGTAAGCATGATGTAGTTTAACTTGATGCAGCAGGACTGATGTATTGGATTTGAACTTGATGTAGCGGAGCTGATGCAGGGTAGTGGAATTGATGCAGCGGAGCTGGTGTGATGGAGCTGAATTTAATGCAGAAGTGCTGATGTAGAGGAGCTGAACCTGGTGCAGCAGAGTGAATGTAGTTATTTTGAACTCTGAGGACATCTCCTGAATAATCAGACGGCTCCCTGCTGCCAAATAGTATAATATATGTATTACGATTGTAGATAGGGACAGACAAGGACAGTCCGCCCTGAGGCTAGAATCCAGCCTGCTTTCCCTATCTACTTACAGTACAAGTCCTAAATAGCTAGACCGGAACTGGTCAACGGTCCCTGCGCTATTTAAGTGCAGAGACGGACAAACAACAAAGACAGACAAACACAATAGCAGAGTTGTACGTGAATGGGTCAGAACCAGGCAAGCTATTCAGTATCCAACGAGAGACAGAGAGTGGTCAGAAGACAAGCCGAGATCAGAACCAGACGGACAACACAGTACCAAACGAGAGACAGACAATATCAGTCCTACAGTACAATTAGCTACTGTCTCTAAAGACTAGCAAAGAATGTCATCTGTGCATTTAATTTCAGGTCCTCTTATACCATGCTTTAATTATATAACAATTATACCAGGTAGCACGGTGGCTAAGTGGTTAGCACTAGTGCCTTGCAGCACTGGGTTCCTGGGTTCGGACAACATCTGCATGGAGTTTGTATGTTCTCCCACTGTTTGCTTGGGTTTCCTCCAGATACTCCAATTTCCTCCTACTCCAAAGACATATTGATAGGGAACTTAGATTTTGAGTCCCATTAGGGACAGTTTGATGCTAATGTCTGTAAAGCACTGCAAAATATAGCAGCGCTATATAAGTGCTTAAAATTAATAAATAAATATTGTGCAACTGTTATTACATGTAATGTGACCGGTTGTCCAGCAGGTGGCATTGTACCAGGTAGAAGGCTTTAGTCAGAATGGAACTTACCATTCCATTTTCCCCCCTTTTGGGCAGGAGTGAGCTAGTCCTTCTTCCTACCAAGGGAAGTGTTGCAGGAAGCTGTAGTTAGTTGAGATTTAGAAAGAGTTCAGACAACATGGTGTAGAAGGGGGCATTCTCCCCTCCTGCAGCAGGAGTCTTCCAGGGGAAGCAGCTTGTAAAGCACCCCGACTCCTTGTAGTTCATACAGTATTATGAGGAGGTCAACAGCCAAAGGCACCCCACTCAACAGTACAAGAAGCACTATCCAGTAACCAGACTGAAGCGAGAGATTAGCACAGCAGAGAGAGAGAGAGAGAACAAAGTATTCAAGCTTACCTGCCAGTTTACCCTTAGCCTGCTGGAGCCAAGAGAAAGATCAAATATTGTTTGGCTGACGCCAGTTGATTGCAAGTTTATTCAAGTAAAACCGTTAAACTTCACCAAGTCTGGACTCTACTTATTCCACCAACTACAACTCCTTTGTTGCTATGGAGCCCAACCCTGGCAGCGACAGCATTCAGGTAGGAGCACCATGACACAATACTAATAGGACCACAACATCACCATTCCTAAACACTGGAACTCGATCATCCTGGGGGGCAGCCTATTGCAACCGCAGTACCGATTGAGAGACAGAGAGTGGTAAGAAGACAAGCCAGGTCAGAGGAACGAGCAAACCAATAAGCACAGGAAAAAGGAACCAGAAACACAGCTAGTGAGTCAGAGACTATCACTGGCACTGGTGTATGGCCAGAAAGGGCTTTAAATAGAGCACCGAGTGCCAGGATTAGAACCATGATAGGTCATGACTCGGTGCTCCATTAGTCAGAACACTAGCACACAGGAATAGAGCAGCTGAGTAATCAGCCCACTGCTAGTCTGCAGGCAGAAACAGAGCATTGCATTCTGTTGCTAAGGATGCTGTTGTATCACTAGGGGGTGTGGCTCAGTAGCACATATCTCCCAGCGTGGCTGCGCTAAGGCTGAGGATCGTGCCCCGGAGCCCATACTGGTAAGTTTCTTACAATATGTGTATACGGTCTGTGTATTTTCTCTGTGTATAGTATAGTATATGTGTATAATATCTGTGTGTATTGTATGTGTGTAGTCTGTGTCTCTATGTTCTCTGTATATATTCCGTGTATACTTTCTCTGCCCTTGTGTTCTCTGTATATATATTCTCAATGTACAGTATATTCTCCCTGTATACTGTATATTCTCTGTATCTGTGTTTTCTGTGTATATAATCTTTCTTTGGGTCTTAATAGACACAATCCAATTAAGTCGCTTTAACATTTCATCTTTTTTTCAAATGATTCTTCATCTTGACAATTTCTGTTGTGCATTAAATTCACAGTTTAAAAATTCATTCCCCCAGAATCGTTCTATAAAACATTCAGTAGGTTTTAATTCCCTATTCAAGCAATGCATGAAATAAAAGAGCAGTTTTATCCTCTGCATTGTCTTACTGGAACTTTGTAACGGTAAATAAGGATGCATTATTAAGCACTGTGATCTCTGCTCTGTGGCGGTATTTGTATAAGCACAGTTGGGCAGACAGATGCAGAAGAACAGGAGGGGAATGTAAGGATAGAGGCCACATGCGGATACCACTGTAGATGTACGTAGCCCATGTTGTACGTAGCTCATGATGACAATTACAGTGCTCACGTCAATAGTGTCAGCAGAGGACCCCCATTAACAGTGACTCCACCCCTTTAAATAGAACCAGTATTAATACAATGTTGGGATGAGTCTATCTATCTCTAGTCTAGTCTATCTATCTAATCTAATCTATCTATCTATCATGTATCTTAATACTCTATCTATTTATCTATCTATCTATCTATCTATCTATCTATCTAGTCAATCTATCTATCTCTATCTATCTATCTATCTATCTATCTATCTATCTATCTATCTATCTATCTAATATCTATCTATCTATCTATCTATCTATCTATCTATCTATCTATCTATCTAATATCTATCTATCTATCTATCTATCTATCTATCTATCTATCTATCTATCTATCTATCTATCTAATATCTATCTATCTATCTATCTATCTATCTATCTATCTATCTATCTATCTATCTATCTATCTATCTATCTATCTATCTATCTATCTATCTATCTATCTATCTATCTATCTATCTATCTATCTATCTATCTATCTATCTATCTATCTATCTATCTATCTATCTATCTATCTATCTATCTATCCATCTATCCATCCATCTTGCAAAAAGTAAACCATATCATGCTGGTTGAATATTTCCATAATGAAATACTGTTCTTACTATTATTAGTTTTTTTCTTGCATTTCTAATGCGTCCTGCAGAAGTAATAAACGTTACATCTGTTACATTTGGTATATGTATATATTATGTAACTAGACAACTGTCTCCTACATTTTCACAGGAACAAATCTCCTCAATATTTGTGAGGTGGTGGAACCTGACACTTCCAGAGGAGTCGATAGAACATATGTGAATTGCTGCCATGTTTGAACTGTATCTCACTGGTTTCCCCCCAGCTCTCACAGCCAAGTCCAGTATCTGCATTGCTGTATTATATAGTAATATATTGACCATCTCGTGTATTGTATTGGTTCTGGTGGCTCTCCTGAAACAAGGGTTTGGTTGATTAGTCTTACAAGGCCACGGAGAAATATGACCCTGGTACCTTGGTTGATTGAAAATGGTACAGAAAAAGAACCCTATAAGTGGGAGAACCCTTACTGATGCCCCTTTCCTCGTGTTCCTCTTTAAAAGGAGCTTGGATCCTACCAACAGGAGTAAGACGATGACCTGCAAATGAAGAGCATCCCTGTGAAGACCATCTCCATCCTCCTCACAGAGATGAATGAAGCAGCAGCGTGCATGCTCGATTGCCCCTCATTCATTTTGGGTGCAAAAGACCCCTGTTCCCATGATCAGTGGTAAACCCAGTGGTTGGGTGCCGACTGATGAAACATGTAACCCCTATCCTGTGGGTAAAGGATATGTGTAGATATTGGGACAAGCTCTTTAAGATAATTGTCATCACATTAGCAGATTTGGCTTTCAGTACCATCTCTACGCTGATGACACACAGCCAGTGGTGTACATATAGAAGTAAGGGCCCCATAGCAAGGATCAGACCAGACCCCCCACACAGGACAGAAGGGTTTCCGCCTAAACCCCTTTCAATGACCGTTGGGACATTTTGCCTCATTTGCTAAAATTTGTTCCTTTAGAGGGTAGAGTCCTGACCAAGTTTTCACCTCCAGTAGAAGGGGAGATGATCCCAACTAAGACTGGGCCCCCTCTTGTCCTGGGCCCCATAGCAGTCGAATGGTCTGCTGCTATGGTAGTTACGCCCCTGCACACAACCATACACTTCATCCCCTGACATCACCCCTGCTGTATTACAGAACACCAATGACTGTCTGTCCACCATCTCTAATATCATGTCCTCTCTATATCTGAAACCAAATCTTTCAAAAACGGAACTTCTTGTGTTCTCTCCATCTATTAACCTACCCAAACCCTGATATCTCCCTCTCAGTGTGCGACACCATCATCACTCCTGGGCAGCACGCCCGCTGTCTCGGTGTAACGTTTGAAACTGATCTTTCCTTCACCCCCCTACATTCAATCTCTCTCCCGCTCATGTCGCCTGCACCTCAAAAACATCTCTAGAATCCGTCCCTATGGAAACAACAAAAACTCTTATTGTCGCCCTCATCCATTCCCATCTCGATTACTGTAACTCACTATTAATTGGCATTTCCCTCACCAGACTTTCTCCTCTCCAATCTATCATGAACGTAGCAGCCAGGGTCACCTATCTGTCCAACCGCTACTCTGATGCCTCCGCCCTGTGCCAGTCATTGCACTGGTTGCCAATACAGCATAGAATCCAATTTAAACTGCTTGTCCTCACCCACAAAGCTCTCCACAGTGCTGCACCCCCTTCATCTCTTCCCTCATCTCTGTCTACCACCCCACCCATGTTCTCCGTTCAGCCAATGACTTTCAACTGACTTCTACCATAATCCGAACCTCTCACTCCTGGCTCCAAGATTTCTCCCGAGCTGCACCAGTTCTCTGGAATGCTCTACCTCAAGAAATTAGGTTAAATCACAATTTACACATCTGTTTAGGGTGGTCTATCACCTCCCCTGATCTAACTCCTTTCCACATATAGCCCATTTATCATCATTTCCTGAACCTGATCCTCCACCACACCCAGAAGCACTTCATATATGGCTGCTGACTGGCTCATATGGCTCTATATCTGCTCCCCTATTCTCCCAAGATGGCCGGACCATTGTACAAAACAAGCACTTTTACCTTTTGCCTCACCCCTATCTCCTCATAGATTGTAAGCTCTTGCGAACAGGGCCCTCATTCCTCTTGTAATAATGGACTTGTCTGTTATGTTATTTATGACTGTTTGTACATGAACCCCTGAACAGTAAAGCGCTGCGGAATATGTTGGCGCTATATAAAGATTATTATTAAGATTATTATTAATCGCTCAGACCTTAGTGCTGCTATGTGATAGTCGGTCTGGTTGTCAGAAGATCTCAGTATTGCTACTTTCTGTAAGACTTTACCTATGAATGGACCTAAAAATAACGCAGGTATGACATCTTAACCCCTTCACGCCCAGCGCCGTACATGTACGGCGCAACGGGACGTGACTTAACGCCCAGCGCCGTACAGGTATGGCGCGCTGATCGGGCGGGTGCAGGAGCTGCGCCCGCCCGATCAGCGGCGGGGGTCCGGCAGTGCCCAGGTGCCGGACCCCTGGGGAATGCGCTAGCATCGGTGAAAACACCGATGCCGGCGCATTAACCCTTCATGTGCCGCGGTCAGCGCTGACCGCGGCACATGAGGTGTGCGCATATTCAGGATGGCGAGCGGGGGGGCCATCGGGTCCCCATGCTGCTGTGACGGGGACCCGATGGCTTGGATGGCAGCCCGATGCCTTCCTTAGGCATCGTGGCTGCCATCCCTGCGAGCCTGTGCGATCCAGCCCCCTGGATCGCACAGGAAGCAGGCTGTAAGTGTATTACTGTGAGTAATACACTTACAGCCAATGCATTACAATACAACAGTATTGTAATGCATTGTGCAGGGGATCAGACCCCCAAAAGTTGAAAAAAAAGTTAAAAAATAAAGTTAAAAAAAAAAATAAAAATAAAAGTTTCAAGTAAAAAAAAGAAAAACGTCATTTTCCCCCCAATAAAGTTAAAAAAAGAAAAAAAAAGAATAAGTAGACATATTAGGTATCGCCGCGTCCGTATCGACCGGCTCTATAAAAATATCACATAATCCATCCCACCAGGTGAACACAGTAAAAAATAAAAAATAAAAACAGTGCCACCATTTTTTGGTCACCCTCCCCCACAAAAAGTGTAATACTACGCGATCAAAAAGGCGTATTTACCCCAAAATGGTACTAATAAAATCTTCATCTCGTCCCGCAAAAAATGATACCCTACCTAAGACAATCGCCCAAAAAATAAAAAAAATATGGCTCTTAGAAAATGGCAACACAAAAAAAAGATTTTATTCTGTTCAAAAATAAATCTAATGTGTAAAACTTTCCAAAAATAAAAAAGTTAGACATATTGGGTATCGCCGCGTCCGTAACAACCTGCTCTATAAAAATATTACATGAGATGGCCCCCCAGACGAATGCTGTAAAAAAATTGTTAAAAAAACTATGCCAAAATAGCCATTTTTTCCCCTCTTGCCTCACAAAAAGTGTAATAGCAGGTGATCAAAAAGGCGTATTTGACGCAAAATGGTACCAATCAAACCGTCATCTTGTCCTGCAAAAATCATACCCTACCTGAGACAATCGCCCGAAAACTGAAAAAAATATAGCTCTCTGAAAATGGCAACACAAAATAAAGATTTTATTCTGTTCAAAAATGCATCTAATGTGTAAAACTTTCCAAAAATAAAAAAAGTTAGAAATATTTGGTATCGTCACGTCCATAACAACCTACTCTATAAAAATATTACATGAGATGGATCCCAGACAAATGCTGTAAAAAAATTGTTAAAAAAACAATGCAAAAATAGCCATCTTTTTCCCTCTTGCCTCACAAAAAGTGTAATAGCAGGTGATCAAAAAGGCGTATTTGACCCAAAATGGTACCAATCAAACCGTCATCTTGTCCTGCAAAAATGATACCCTACCTGAGACAATCGCCCGAAAACTGAAAAAAATATGGCTCTCTGAAAATGGCAACACAAAATAAAGATTTTATTCTGTTCAAAAATGCATCTAATGTGTAAAGCTTTCTAAAAATAAAAATGTTAGACATATTGGGTACCGCCGCGTCCGTAACAACCTGCTCTATAAAAATATCACATGATTTTCCCTCTCTGGTGAATGCTGTAAAAAAATTTTTTAAAAAACCATGCCAAAACCGCTCTTTTTTTTACCTTGACTCACAAAAAGTGTAATACCAAACGATCAAAAAGTCTTATGTACCCCAAAATGGTACCAATGAAAACATCAGCTCATCCCAAAAAAAATGAGCCCCCATATAAGACAATAACTCAAAAAAATAAAAATCAGTGGCTCCCGCAAACCATTCCATCAAAATCTGTGTTGTAAAATCCATATGGCGCTCCTTCTGTTTTGAGTCCCTGCCATGTGCCCCCACAGCAGTTTACCACCACATATGGGGTGTTGCCGTATTCAGGAGAAAATGGGTAACAAATTATGGGGTGCTTTTCTCCTGTTACCCCTTATGAAAATACAAAAAATTTGGGGCTAAAGCAACATTTTATTGGAAGAAATGAAATTTTTCATTTTCACAGCCAAGTGTTTCCAAATTCCGTAAAACACTTAGGGGGTCAAAGTGGTCAGTACCCCCCTTAATATATTCTTTGAAGGGTGTAGTTTCCAAAATGGGGTCACTTTTTGAGGGTTTCCACTGTAGGGGTACGTCAGGGTCTCTCAATTACAAAATGGTGCCTAAAAACTATTCTAGCAAAATCTGCCTCCAAAATCCATATGGCGCTCCTTTCCTTCTGACCACTGCCACAAACCCATAGAGACGTTTACCACCACATATGGGGTATTTCTGTAAACTGCAGAATCAGAGCAATGTATATTGAGGTTTAGTTTGCTGTTAACCCTTACTGTGTTGCAAGAAAAAAATTATTAACATGAATAATCTACCAAAAAAGTGAAATTTTGAAATTTCACCTCCCTTTTCCTTTAATTCTTGTGGAACACCTCAAGGGTTAACAAAGTTTGTAACATTCATTTTTTATAATTTGAGGGGTGTAGTTTCTAAAATGGGGTCATTTATGAGGGGTTTCATTATATAAGCCCTTCAAAATCACTTTATATCTGAATTGGTGCTTAAAAAAATGGTTTTGGAAAATTTGGTGAAAATTTGAAAAATGGCTTCTAAACTTCTAAGCCCTCTAACGTCCTAAAAAAGTAAAATGACATTTATAAAATGATGCCAACATAAAGTAGACATATGGGGAATGTAAAATAATAACTATTTTTGGAGGTATTACTATGTATTTTGAAAGTAGAGAAATTGAAATTTGGAAATTTGGAAATTTTTCCAAATATTTGGTAAATTTGGTATTTTTTAAAAAAATAAAAATGAAATATTTTGCCAAAAATTTACTACTGTCGTGAAGCACAATATGTGACGAGAAATGGCCTGGATAAGTAAAAGCGTTCCAAAGTTATTACCACATAAAGTGACACATGTCAGATTTGCAAAAAATGGCCTGGGCAGAAAGGTGAAAACAGGCCCGGGTTGAAGGGGTTAAAGGTGTTTTCTGACTTTTTTATGCTGATAACATATCCTAGAAACCACATCGTTACCTGTCCCTGCACAGTCTGAACATGACAGCTCTGATTGGCTAGAGTCAGACTGTGCAGGGACACACCCCCAACTTGTTACCTCCCCTCTGTACCCTTACTGAAGACAAATAGCAATTCATTCATAACTTCTAGTGCAAATAATAAAGGAATGGCACAACATACAGACATAAGAATAGATGATCCAGAATTGCTAGTACGTGGGGAATGCATGAAGGGATTAGAACAGGCATGTCAGGAGCGGGGAGAGGTCCTCTTTAAGCCATATGCTGATTGATTGGGGAGGTGCAGGTAACCCACATTGACCAATGAGAATTTGGGCAAGATGAGCGGGCACCAGCTGCTTGTATCAGCTCCGCAGTGACCGTGGCATAGACGCCGCTCTTTTCTACGACCCCCTGCTGAGCCCATATTGCGGTGAGGCTTGTTTGTTCTCTCTGTTACATCATAGTTATTGATCTGGATTACAGATTAAGCAGTTATGTATTTCTTTTTACACCAGGTGATTTATTGATTTATGAGCACTGTATTATGCACTAGGCCCTTTCCATTACTCACATTTTAATTAATTATGTGACTATTTTTTGTTTTGCTGCATATTTTATTGTTAGTACTTATGAATTATCCAACCCCTATAATGCCCCTTCAAATGCCCGGGCCCCTCACACAGATTGTACTTACCTTGCTTTACCCGCTCCGCTTCTGATGCCAGCACGGCTGCCACTGCATCTTCCCGTCACCCTGATGGAAACATCTAGCGAGACAGGGGGGCAGCTAATAGAAAGCCGCTACGGGAATGAGCCTCCCTAGCATCACCTGCGATGCCTACTATTGACTGTCCCCACTCCCTGCGTTGCCAGATGTGTTCAGCTGTGCGATGGAGAGATGCAACAATGGCCATCTGTGTGAGGGGCCGGGCGATTGGGGGGGGGCACTATAGGGGTTGGATAATCCCTTTAATTATAGCACTCAATCGGAATAATGTGCATATATGCCCTGACATGGCACCATCACATTGCATGACAAAGGCCTCGCTGTCCCGAAACACTGCGTGGGGTGAATAAAGAGGGTCCACCAACCATCTTTACTTTATTTGGAGTGCTGCCTCAAGAAGGACAGATAATAGATAGATAGATAGATAGATAGATAGAAGATAGATAGATAGATAAGGAGATAGATAGATAGATAGATAAGGAGATATGAGACAGATAGAACCTGAATCTATCTATCTATCTATCTATCTATCTATCTATCTATCTATCTATCTATCTATCTATCTATCCCCTTCCGGGGGCTGCAGGGACAGGGGTGATATGGGTGAATCACTTTACTGCCACCATGTTGTGTTTTATGTATGCAGTGGGGGGACAAGTACTGATATTTCTGCAGACCACAGATGAGGACCCGAGCTTCTTGTACAGTGCGGTGTGCATAAGATATTCAGAGGCATTCATGAAAGTGTGTACCCCACTATTGTGCACACCATATTTGCACTATAATGTGTGACTTTTCACTTCTCTCGCTACTGATGTAAATGATAGTTCAAATCAATGCTAGCTAATAGTCAGTGTAGATTTCAGGTCTGGTGCACAGACTGCCTGGGATTGCACCAAATTTATTGAAGCCTGTGCCATTCTGCACTGAGCGACTTTATACTAAGGCTACATGGACACGACAGTGAAAAAAAACGTCCGTTAAAAACGGACACACTGTCAGTTTTTCATGGCCATTTTGCATCAGTGTGTGCATCCATTTTCTGGCCGTGTGTCCATTTTTAATGTCCGTTTTGCATCCGTTTTGTATCAGTTTTTCATGTCCGTTAAAAACGGGCATGAAAAATTGATGAATTGGATTGGCAGTTATTTCTTGCCCCCAACTATAATCATGACCCCCATGATGCCCATAATGTCCTCCATAGTGCCCCTAACTAAAATAATGTCTCCCACGAGTGTAAATAATTTTTTATAGTGCCCCAGCTAAAATAATGTCCTCCATGTAGGCCCCCTGGTAAAATAATGTCCTCCATGTAGGCCCCCTGGTAAAATAATGTCCCCCATGTAGGCCCCCTGGTAAAATAATGTCCCCCATGTAGGCCCCCTGGTAAAATAATGTCCCCCATAGTGTAGGATTTTTTTTTTATGTTCCCAACTTTTATAATGTTCCCCATGTAGGCCTCCATCTTAAATAATTTCCCCCATGGTTTAAATAAATGCCCCCACAGCTGTTTTTGATTATTTAAAAAAACAAAAAAAAACTCACCTTCTCCACTTGCTCGCGCTGCAGCAGTCTCTTCTCTCACGCGCAGGACCTGCGATGTGAGCGATGACGTCACTGAACGCGCCAACGTGATGACGTCACCGCGCGTAACGCAGGTCCATCGGCAGGGCCCGCTCAATGAAGACTGGAGACTGCACTGCGCGAGCAAGTGGGTAGGGTGAGTGGCCATATGGGACCCGTTTTTAACGGCCGGTAGACGGGAGCACTCCTGTCAATCGGCCGTTAAAAACAGCCCCATTTATTTCAATGGGGCAGTCGGCCCGTTGAAACGGCCCAGAAATAGGACATGTTCTATTTCTGGACGGACGCTATTCACTGGCAGTTAAAAAAACGGCCATGTGAATAGCCCCATAGGATTTCATTGGTGCTAAAAATGGCCGTGTGACGGCCGCTACTTAGACGGCCGTCACACGGCCATTTTTCACTGTCGTGTGCATGAGCCCTAAGGCTGGCATTCATAACGTTAGTTCTAGTATATCTGCCGCAATGCTTGACATACTGTACAGGTATAAGCTACACAACATATACATTATGATATTGCTTTTTACAGATTGTCCATCCCTTTTAAAGGGGTTCTCCAGGAATTAAGAAAATGAAAATGCTTAAATATTACTTTATTATAAATAAATTCCCAAATACCTTTCATTAGTTATAATGGCTCGTTTTGTCATAGGGAGCAATCATTAGGAGAAAAACAAAATGGCCGCTGTCCTATTAGTACACAGAAAACCTGTCCTAATCATACAGGAGGACAAGTTACTTCACAACACTTAGCTAAATAGCTGCTTCATCCTCCTCTCTGCTCTACTTGTCAGGGATAATTATCCTGGATACACTTTAATAAGATCTTCAGTTGATTTTCTATAGTAATGGAGTTCATGAGGAGACATGAAGTACAGAAAGAAGGGTGGGGGTAACGAGCAGCAGCACTTGTCTGTGCTGTCCGTTCTCTCTGTACTTCATGTCTCCTCATGAACTCCATTCCTACAGAGATTCAGCTGAAGATTTTATCATCTGTAATCAGGATTATAATCCCTGACAAGCAGAGCAGAGAGGAGGATGAGGCAGCTCTTCACCTCAGTGTTGTGAAGTAACTTGTTCTCCTGTGTGATTAGGACAAGTTTTGTGTGTACTTATAGCACGGCAGCCTAATGAAAGGTATTCGGAAATACATAATAAAGTAATATTTAAGTATTTTAATTTTCTTAATTCCCGGAGAACCCTTTTAGGTTTTTCTACTCGGTTTAGTTGAATTTCTGTAATGTTCAGCAGGAGCGCCACCTTGTGTGTAATGTGAACTGGAAGATGCCTTGTCTAAGTACTGTAACCATCAAGCATTATGTACCACTGTGAGTGAAGAAGTGTTAAATAAATTTAAACTGATATCAATTTGATTTCCAATCGTTTTCTTTGAAAGGGCAACTATATAAGAAAAAAAAAATGTGGGCGGGGCTAGCTTGACTTGGGGCAAGATTTCCTCATCTTTTCACAGTAAAAATTCTAGTAAAATATTCATAGATTAGACATCCTCGAGCTCAGCATCCTCAGTTCTATCCTGTGATGCCCTCTTATGGGTACTCCGACAGGTCCCTCTAAGGCCATGAAGTCCACAAGGCCACATGGCACATCTCTGTTCACCGCACCTACTATTTTCTACCAGTTCTCTGTTTAGGAGCATCGTTCAGTCTCCTGTGCACACAAAGTTTTCTACTCAGACAGCTCTTATTATTAATATCAACTTTTACAGTAAGACGCTAATCAACAAGAAGAGTTTTTCCAAAGGCTATAAGCAGCTGATGAGAGAAATAGATCTAATAAGCCAAATAAAAGCCTTCAGTCAGCTCGGCGGCTCTAAAGTACTGTCGGTGTAATCACAATTACTATAGGCATTATGATGAAAGATTGTATATTCTATATTCTGTACTAATGGCACATTTACTTGATTACGAGGTGCTCAATGCCAAAGATAAGATAAAAACACCAAACACTGATGCACTACAATAACAATACCCTACAACAGTGCGCTATATATCTGTATGGATGAGACGGATAATGAAATATTAGTGTGAATATGACATTGCAGCTCTGGTAATGGACTTCGGACTCCATTACGGAATCACATCTCTCAAGGTAATGGGCTTTATACTGAGGCCAAGTTGATATATGTTGATTAAAGGGGTCTACAGAGACCCAGCATGTCTCACAAAGCCACTTTAACACATTTATAGAAGAAAGTTTGTAATATACCTAATGTTCCGAAGTTGTGCATATCAGCCTCCTGGGAAAACTGACTCATGACTCTCCTCTTCTGAAAATCCAGCCTCCGTTGACAACACAGGTTTTCGGCCTGGGCTGTGGATGGGAGATCACTTTCATTATGGACGGGGCCAAAACTAGTCCTCTCCCTGGTGCATGCGCAGATGAGGTGGTTTCAGGAGCTTGCACTCATGCCAGGGGGAGGAATAGTTCTGTCTCTGTCCGTAGCAGAAGTTATGTCCCGTCTGAAAGCCAGGCTGGAAACCTGGGTAACGGATGGGAAGTCGGCTGAAGCTGGATTTTAGGAAGAGGAATGAGAGTGACCAGGTTCCCCGGAGGCCAATCCATGCAACTTTGGAATGGTAGATATATTACATCAAACCTTCACCTGCAGGTGTATGTCATTAAGGTGGCTTTGTTGGTCCCGGAGAACCCTTTTGATCCAGGAAAACCTAAAGTCTCTCAAGTACTGATGAGTGACTTTGTAGTTGATGGTGGATGAGGTGACTACAGCTAGTTCTCCATTTTTCAAAGAACAGCAGTGGACAGCCATCAGAAATGTTGGTAGATGGTTCGTGCTATCAGGACTTCTGGACCTTGCACACCATTTATACTGAAGTCTCTTAAGTTTTTGTTTTTCTTTAAAGGGCATCTGTCAGATTTGTACCTATGACACTGGCTGACCTGTTACAAAATTGGGAATGGCGGGTGATTTCAATTTTGAATTTTTTTTTTTCAATTTTGTAAAGGTTTGTAACTTGCTGCTTATGACATGCTTTCCAACTCTACAGGAAATGTCTGGGGATCCTAGAAAATAAAGGAAGACCTTCCGGACTCCCAGAAGAGTTCTCTCAGCTGTCAATTAACAAGAAAGAGGACATCACTATGGAAAGCAGAGAGGAATGCCTGGACCATATATGGGAATGTCGAAAAATTAAAGGGTGTAGTTTGGGGAAAGAGCCTTGAAAATTCTTTATTGATACACTCTGTGTTCTGGACACTACTCTCTCCTGGGCAAATCTGCCAAAAAGTTGTAAAGTATGGCTTATGGGCACAAAAGCCCACATCTACAGTGTCATACACCATATATAATATTCTTACCTTCATATATGGCAGACGGGCATTTGAGTCCCTGCAGGCATCAGGGTCCAGATGTCACTGCTACCTTCCTACTCCTATATCTACACATTTGGCAGAGATCCTACCCATCCGGCCATCTACCCAACCCTTTCAAAATACATATACTGAGTTAGTGATGTAACTTGAAGCCCTTGGCCCACAAAGCAAAATTCGTAGCAGGTGTCCCCACTTACCATGTGCAACTTATAAATATATCAACCATTTACTGCAACGTTTCAAAAAATAATAATAGAACCAATGAAGACTGAAGCTCGGACCCATTGAAATGAACCAGATCGAGCGTGGATCGAAACTTAGCATGTTACCAGCAAGACAAGTTTCCCATACAAATGTGCTTTTCTAAAACTTTTTGGAGAATAAAGGATACCATGTTTATTTCTTATTGACCATGGCTTACCTTGGCAAAATCACTTGTTTACCAGGTGCCCATTAAGGGAACTATGGTTTCAGGACCAGAGGCAGTCAGTCAACCGCCACTGGAGACAACCCATTTTCCAGCAGATATGTGATAGCTCTCTTGAAACCCAAGGCATGAACCCCCCAAATCTCTTCTACATAACCCATGTTCCATCTTACCCCTCATTTTCATTCCAGTAGATCTGGAATTTCTTTTCTTATTTCATCTTGCAAAAATGTAGTTATGAGTGGAAATAATGACTATGTATAATGGCAACCTAAATAAAACTGAGACCGGCTCCCGCTGTTCTTGTGTCTCTGCAGTAATGATCTACTGTATAAGTCCTATTGTTGATTTCACGGTCTTCTCCAGCTGGCATTGGTAAATAAGTTATTGACGTCTGTGAGATTATAATTGGATGAACTCCAACTTTTACAGTTTTTCTATTGATCAAGAGGCTGCAGAACAATGAGAGGCCAATTACTGTGCAGTAAGTTAGGTAACGACTCTTCAGCTGGTGAACTAATGATATTCTTCGATGCAAACAATTTATCTACCAGGCTAACAAGTCAACAAGTTCTCTACTATGACCAAGGTCATCCTTTCCCCACTATGTTAATGAAGGATAGGAAGTCTAATGTCATTTCTAGATGTCAGGTTGTGCCAGGCATTGGGCATACAAGTTGGTAAACATGAGATGTTCTGCAAATCAATAGACATTTTTGAAGAGTCTGCTGACTTCCCTCAACATAATGAATGCTTTGGTATCAACAGTTTGTTCCCACTGACTCAGGGGGCTGAAGCTCTTGGGCTCCAATGAAAAATCTGTATAAGTGTCACAATTCAGGGATACTGTATGTGCAGCCCTAAGCTTAACCCACCACTGACCCTGCCTACTTGCACGGCCCGTCCTAGGCAATGGCGTACAACTAGTCGACAGTCCCTAGGCTAGGTACGTGCTGGGGCTTACAGGGAGGGGGAACAACGGGAGAAAACAATAGACAAAAGAGAGAACACACACAATATAAGAATGTCGCCAAGCCGAAGTCAAACCAGGAAGTCACATCAAAAACCAGTGGAGCAAACAGGAGCAAAGTCAAAAACATGAGCCAAGGTCAAAGCCGAGAGGTAACGAAGTACAAGAGGATGAGACGAGAATGAAGTCGAAAACACAAGCCGAAGTCCAAGCACAATAGTCACAGCAAATTCACCAAACACAAGTATTGGAAGTAAGACCAATCACAGGCAACCTGTGGCCAGCCGGCTGCCTGTTAAATAGTCCCACAGGTGGGTCACGTGACGCCTGTGCTCACCTGCCCTGCCTGTACATCACTAAGGGTTGGGCGACCGCCTGCCGCGCCAGGAAGCGTATGTTGCCGAGTTCGGCTCACATTCTGTACGCTAGTAGGAAGCAAACGTACGCTAGGAAGCTTAAGCTCCCGGGTTTGCCTCACTCGCTCTCTGTATGCAAGTTGGGAGTTGGCGTAAGCCGGAAAGCGTGCGCTGTCGGGTAAACTTGGCCCCCCCTGATCTCCATGGAAACGAGGACGCCTGCCACATCCTTGTTTGGAAGTAGACATGGGAGACTGGCGGCGCAAGAAGGATGGGGTGTGTCGCCGGCTCCCCGTGACATTAAGAGCCCTTGCCTACCATGTGACATTCATAATATAGTTGTCTTCTTATATGGCAGATGGGCCTTGGACACTTCAGGCACTAGGTCTGTGGTATGTCTGCTCCTCTCCACCCACTAAAGATAAGACCTTGCACGAAGTAACACTTCTGCTCATTCTGGGCATAGGACTCCAGAGGGAGGTCCTACTCACTGATTGACAGCCTTCCCTTTATGACTTATTTAGTAAAATTCATTGATTTCTTATTAAATCTGAAGTTACTTTTTGGATTAATCGTTAATGATTAATATTACAAGGGAGTCTGTCAGCAGAGTGACCTCTTAAAGCTGCTGACAGAAATATAGAGGCAATGGGGGGCGGGGCAGGGGAGTATACTTATTTCCTTACAGTGTACGCAATGCAAATGTTATTTGTAGGTGGACCCTCTGCACTGAAAACTTCCCTAGCCCTCCCCCTGCTCTGTGTGTCAGCTGTAGAATCCAATTAGGAGACTGCTCGATATGAGGGCACTAAACATGAAAAGGCCACCTACTGGGCACTTCTTAAAATCATAGCAGTGTGGAAAATGTAGGATTTATTGGCAGATTCTACATGAACTGATTGGCTGTTGACTGTCGTGAGGTCATTCTCCAGGTAAGCATCTGAACGGAAATACTAGATGGAGTTTAGTTCAAATGGGATCTGTGTACGTTGTTCTCCAATGAGCTCCCCCTAGTGGTGGCTGCAGGGAGCCAGAATTTTATTATTTAACTCTATAAATTTAAGAAGAATTAGGTGCATTTGAATCAGAAAAAAACTGAGCCCAGCCTGCATAAAGATACATTAACTTATCAGAATAAAATAATTGACCCATTTAGACTTTCGAATGCATTGTGATAACTCAGTGAAAGCTTTCAAACAGCCATTAGTTTCACGCTACTTCATTAATATATTTCTTGTCTAACTGGGAACAGTAACAGAGGTGTACACCCTTATGCCTCATTTACACGTCAGTGTTCATTCAGTGATTTCCATCAGTGATTGTAAGCCAAAACCAGGTGCGGCTCTAAACACAGAACAGGTGCAGATCTCTCCCTTGTACCTTATGTCTGTGGAGGCTCCAATTCTGGTTTTGGCTGGAAATCACTGATGGAAATCACTGATCAAAACACTGACGTGTGAATGAGGCTTTACTCTAGCTTGAATTTAGTTAAGAACTTCAATGATTCATTATAGAAAAACTCCTGACAGACTGTAATTCACATGACAACCACTAGGTGGCTACCACATAGAGCGATATAGGATACAAATCTCATGACACAGTATCACAAAATCATTAAAAAAAAGTTGCCCATCTCATGTGACACAGAGCTAAGAAGGCAAGGTGAGGAAGGACACATCAGTGCCAGTAAGAAAAAAAAATTCATATGCAGTTTTAAACCATTGATTAATAACATATCCCAGAAGCCAATGATAAACACATGAAAATGAAGAAGAAACGAAATCATGGCAATTCACAATCACTGATGGAATAACGTTTTCTTACCTTCCTGTCTGGAGTTATGATGTGGATCCTCGCACAGAGAACAGTCAAGTCACCTTGTCATGTAACAGATGGACTTGTTTATTAACACAATATATTTTTACAGTTTTGGTGCTATGGTAATAAATTAGTTTTGCTTTCTTGTTTTTTGCAAGTCATTTCATTAGCCTACCATATGCAAAGAGTTCAGGTTTGTTAAACTGATATATTTTAAAGAAGCATCTGAGCAAAAAAAAAAAAGATTTTTGCCTATTTTTATTAATGTAAATTACTTTTGTGTATGCCTTGTGTATACCTGTTTTAGTTGATGTGCCACTGTCTTGACATTCTTCCTCTCTGGTATGGCTCCCCTACATTTCCCATCAGGCCTCTGTTTTTGTGGAGGGGATAAAACTAAGGGCAATCAGTGAAAGATCAGTGGCATTAAAATGGTTTCCCTTAAGTCTAACTAAAGAGACTCTGTAATTCTATGTAATGCAGCTTCAGCCTGTCACCCCTGTCTCCTACTTGGTGATTGGTTTTCAGCTTTCACAAGCAGGAGAAGATTAGTGTGAAGCTGCATATGATTTTACAGCACTCACAGAAACTACAACTCCCAGCATGCCTGGACAGCTCACAGCTATTAGGGTATGTTGGAAGTTGTAGTTTGGCAATAGCTGGAGGGCCACAGGTTGAGCATCCCTGGTATAGATAGTGTCAGAGTCATCTGAGTCATCAGAGTTTTTAACTCTGCAACTAATCATTGTATGGATTTGCCTACTATACTGGTCTGGGGCATGTAAATAAGAAATAAATTATATGCAGTGTTATATGGGGATGCATACAGATAAAAAAAGATGGTGGAACTTAGTGCAGTGGAGTCTAAAATCTTCCAGAAGAGATTTGATAGGTAATGAAATAATCCTTTAGTGCACAGGAAGTCAGCCACACAGGAGAGACTGACATTCAGTCTACACAAGAGGACAAGCATTGGTCAGATTAGAGATGCATGACTCAAACTGTCCATAATCAAAGGATTTAAAGGCTATGTCTACCTTTGTGTACATTTTTTTATTATTGCATTGTACTTATTTTGAGCTAAAAATCTTTTTTTTTTTTTTTTTACAAATGGTCTTTATTAACAATATGGAATCCTTTTTTGTGGACAGATCTGACATACTAGCTGCCTGTGTATTTTTTGTCTTTTCCATCATCTGGGGAGCAGAAGGACTCCTTATTTCTGCTCTCTGACCTTATAAACACACATTATAGCTCAATCCTTACCTTACTGAAAAGAATGTGGCTTAAATGAGTATTTATAACCTCTAAGTAATTTAGAGAAGAGAGTTATTAGATGACCTGCAGAAAGTGAAAGTACCAGTCAAAGAGTTCGAAAAACAGTTAACCCTTTGTGAAAGAACAGCTCAATACTTTTAATAAAGGCCAATTGAAAATATGATTTTTAGGCAAAAATGAGTAAAATGCAATCTGCAATCATAAACAAAACTTGTCTCAAAAGGTTTACATAGCCTTTAAATGTATGGAGGCAACAATTCCCACTGCATTATATTTCCAATTGTCGGTGTGCTGCTTTAATTTTCTGCATTTTCTACTGACTGTTAGTTAAAGGGGTTTTCCATGATTTTACTACTGATGACCTATCCTCAGGATAGGTTATCAGTATCTGATTGGGGGGGGGGGGGGGTCTGACACCCAGGACCCCCGCCGATCAGCTGTTTGAGAAGGCACCAGCGCTCCTGTGAGCTCTGCTGCCTTCTCACAGCTCACCAAGCACAGCGTCGTACATTGTACAGCGGCTGTCCTTGGTATCGTGCTCAGCTCCATGGGCGTAGCTATAGGAGGTGCAGAGGTAGCAGTCGCTACCGGGCCCAGGAGCCTGAGGGGGCCCAAAGACCCTTGTGCCGCATAAGAAGAAACACAGAGCACTAAGGGAAGGGGGCCCAAGCTGAACTCTTGCACCAGGGCCCATGAACCTTTAGCTACGCCCCTGCTCAGCTCCATTCACTTCAATGGAGCTGAGCTGCTCCTAGGCCACATGACTGATGAACGTGATGTCACTGGCCTAGCAAAAGCTGAGAGAAGGCCGTGGCACCAATGTGACCGCTGGTGCCTTCTCAAACAGCTGATCCGCGGGGTTCCCGGGTGTCGGACCCCCACCGATCAGATACAGAGTCATCAGTAGTAAAATCCTGGAAAACCCCTTTAAAGAGGTTATGCCAAGAAAAGTATAACCATGCAATGAATGAGGCATTTTAAATTAAGTAAATTACTGCAATATACATGCCAGGAAATACATTTTCTTCTCTGCTGTTTATCTTTCTGATCCGCCTTCTCCTGCATTCAGAGGTTTATAAAAATCCTTTCTCTTCTTATGAGAAATTGAGCGTACAGATGGACTAGTGGAGTTATAGCCTCTCTAGAGGGGACGGTCTTATGTGAAAGTGCAGGAAAGCAGCGCTGGTGCCTCCTAATGGCTGCTTCACTGCTGCTAGCAGCTGGCCCTGTGTCGACATTATAAAACTGTTCTGTACAGATTAAGTATCAATATATTCATATGCAGCAGTATACGGGAAAGCTTTCAGTAAAATGGGCTACATTATAGTTCTAGATTATAGCTCTAGATTATAGCTCTAGATTATGGCTCTAGATTATGGCTCTAGATTATGGCTCTAGATTATAGCTCTAGATTTCTGAATATTATTTTAAGGCTAAAAATTGAAATAAAATTCAAAATCAAAGACTGCATCAGCAATAGAGATGAGCGAAGTTTTATAAAATTTGATTTGTCTGCTTCGCTGAATTTTACAAAAAAATATGCTGCGTGACGAATTACCTCGCCACAAAGCGCTTTTTTTTAAAAAAGTAGCGGGTGCAATGACAGGGAGCTGTGATAGCGCTGCCCCCCATCATTGTATCCCTCAGATGCCGCATTCATACATGATTGCGGCATTTAAGTGTAAAATTAACATTAAAAAAAATGTAATCAAACTGACTGCCTCCATTTGCTCACGACGGGCCGGCTGCCGCCATCTTGCTTGACGATCTAGTGCGGCCCGAGATGACATCATCAAGCCCGGGATTTAGGCCGAGATCTTCAATCAAGATGGAGACGGCCAGCCCATCGCAAGCAAATGGAGGAGGTAAGTATGATTTTTAAAATAATTTTTTACACTATTTCAGGTTAAATCAATTTGCTATCACGAAGCACGCGGGAATTCGGCTTCAAGGCGAATCAAATTTATCTTGAAATTCGACCACTATCAGTAGTAATAAGTCAGAACAACTGAACTTGTATTTTTATTTTTTTATGATGATGTTTCGCTAGTCATCTGACCGGCTTTCTCAGAATGGCTTGTACGCAAAATCCAACACCAGCCTTAGAAGTCAAAGCAAATTTACAGTTGGTGGTCTGGTTTGAGATCCCGAAGAATTTGTAATGTGTTTGGGTGGCAACGCAGATGTTTTCGGAAGATATGCCAGGCAGTGCTTTGTGGCACTTGACTTTCTAGGACTTTGCTCCTACACCATTGGAATCCTGTTCACTGTCTTTTCTGAAGTTTTTGGGCGGCCTGGACTTTTCCCACCACATAAACAGCCAGTGGTTTTCGAATTGCTTCAACCAAGCAGAAAATCATATAACATTTATATTTCTCCTTAATATATTCTCATAACGTATCAATGTGTGATTTAGGCTACGTCTTTGGCAATTTCATCTGTAATTTGTTAGAAACATTTGATAAAAGCACAAAAAACATGTCATCACTTCATTTCGCAGTATAATAAGTTCATGACAATCTGAGGAGCGCCGGCTAATGAGATGGGGAGGAATGATCAACTCCATTGTAAGTCATCAACAATAACGTAAAATGAGCAGAAGCGAATGTTCACCTCTGTGACCTCTCGCCTCATTCTGCTGAGGGTTGTCTGGAGAAAAATAAGGACCAGGATTACAAAAACTTCTCACCGGCATCTGCCTAGCTTTGATTAGTACAGAAATGATCATGCTAAAATATGCTTTCCGGACCTCATATATTTTATTTGCTCATCTCCTCGAGAAAAAAAATGTTGATTCATTTCTCTTTTTAAAAAATGAGTTAATTAAAATCTTGCCAGAGTTGTTGTGACAGCAGCTGCAGAGAGTCGCTTACAGCATGCACCTATAAGTAATAAAATGGCTCTGACTTCTATGGGAGAGTGTGGTGGGCATGCTCTGTGTCATGCGCAGTAGACACAGCGCAGGGAGGGGGAGGAGGGAGATGGAGCTGTATCAATCATTAAATGTCAATGGTAAATCCTGTGTTGTCAGCCTGCACATTTATTCTAGCGGTATTACTGTTCATTGTAATTCTGCTGGGGATGATGATGAGAAAACTGCTGACCCTTCCCACACAAAATGAGAGGTGAAAGTCTCTTCCAACCCTGCACCCAACATAGCTAATTCATGTATTAAAACAAACATGGGTTACCTGAGTGAAAGATAGGTACAGACCAACGGCGTACATAGAGAAGTAAGGGCCCCATAGCAAGGATCAGACCAGGCCCCCCACACAGGACAGAAGGGTTTCTGCCTAAACCCTTTTCAATGACCCTTGTACCATTTTTCCACTGCCTCATTTGCTAAAAGTTGTTCCTCTAGAGGGTAGAGTCCTGACCAAGTTTTCACCTCCAGTAGAAGAGGAGATAATCCCAACTAAGACTGGGCCCCCTCTTGTCCTGGGCCCCAGAGCAGTCACATGGTCTGCTGCTATGGTAGTTACGCTCCTGGTACAGAGGACCCTGCCCACGAGAGTTCACAATCTACAAGGGAAGGGGGAAGAAGACAATAAGTGAGAGTGGAAGCTTCTCGGATGACTGTGTAGCAACATCAGGGTTATTTACTGAAGGATGTTGAGGATTAATTCAAGGGAACCAAGAGTCTTAAATGGGAGATGAGGAAGCAAAAAGCTTTCCAGTTAAAAATGCCAATATCAATATTATCCACTAGATGCCCTATATTAGTAACAGGAATACTCTTTTATATAAATAAATCCCAGAAATTATGAGTATCACTTATTATTATTTAAAAATTATAATCTTTACTATGCATGATGAAAAGAAATAGAAACTTGTTATGACATGATTCAGTATGGAATACTAATTAAAAATGCCAGGTATCACTCCATTAATAACAATTCATCAAAAAGATCCCCCCCCCCATAAGGTGCAAGCAATCCAATCCCTATATACTAATTTATAAGCCACAATACAGAAAGATCCTAACAGGCAATGATAACGTATTTCTCCTCAATGCAATATACACAGACACATGCAGGCACAGGTAATGATGTATTAATGGGAAAGAAAGCAAAAATATAAAACTAACTTAAATGATGAGTATCCATAAGGTGCTGCGACCTACCCCAAATCGTGGAGAGACACTGCTGGCGCTTCCCCTCAACACGCGTTTTGTGTTATTCGCTTCGTCAGGAGGTGAGGCAGTTAAAAGTGTGTCTGTACTCCTTGCGTATGAAATGCAATATTACAATCATGAATGCCACAGATTAGGGCTCATTCAGACGGCTGTATGGTATCCGCAAAAATGCGGATCCGTTTTTTTGCGGACAACATGCGGCCATCTGAATGAGCCCTTAGACCACTAGGCACATGAAATATTCTATCACTGGAACTAGCAAAGAAAGGTTTAAATAGGTACACATTAGAGAAATTAATAGAGATAAGGGTTAAATTTTCAAGGGCCTCCACCAACTTGTGGCTCCCTCCAGCGTTTTTTACACACTCCCTTTCAGAACCCCTTTCTTTGCTCTGAGCTTGAGCATTACATCTACTACATCCAGAATTCTCCCTATTGTCATCAAGGGCCTCCACCAAATTGTGGCCTCCACTTTATAGCTCCCTCCAGCGTTTTTTACACACTCCCAGCCGAGGTGTCAGGACCCCTTTCTTTGCACTGAGCTCGAGCATTTCATCTACCACATCCAGAATTCTCCCTATTGCCATCAGGAGAGGGGGCTGTGACTACCAGGACCTCCACTAACAGGATCAGGCCTGGCAAACTACATCATACCATCATCCTATATACCTTGTAGTCCTTGGCAGGGTCAGACTAAGCCAAAGATGAGACACTGTTATGTGGGGACTTACCAACATTTTTTTTACTTGTGCACTCTAACAGGTATGAGACAAGTTCTCTCCATCAATCTCCTCAATCTCATCAGCATGATAGTTGTTGGATGGATAATCATTTATTTCACTACCTCCTATTGAACCCCACTTCTCCACCAACCTCTCAAGCTCCAATGAATAATAGAGACTCAGAATTACACTTACAGAATATTTGTAGTAGAGACTAAGACTTTCACACTTGCGTTTTGCTGGATCCGGCAGGGTTCAGCAAAAACGCTTCCATTACCGATAATAAAAACATCTGCATCCGTTATGAACGGATCCGGTTGTATTATCTTTAACATAGTCAAGATGGATCCGTCATGACCTCCATTGAAAGTCAATGGGGGACGGATCCATTTTCTATTGTATCAGATTGTGTCATAGAAAACGGATCTGTCCCCATTGACTTGCATTGTGGGTCATGACGGATCCGTCTTGCTCCGCATCCCAGGACGGAAAGGAAACTGCAGCATGTTGCGGTTTGCTCTCCGGTATGAGAGATCCGTTTTGCATGTTGGAGCACTCTGTTCTGTTCAGTTATGTTTTGTCCCCATTGACAATGAATGGGGACAAAACGGAAGCGTTTTTTTAACGCTAGTGTGAAAGTAGCCTAAGACTTAGACTTGGTTTACACGCCATGGCTGCTGCATGTGTCTGAAACCCACTCATTGCAGCTGAAATGCACTATTTCAGTTCAACCTGCAAAATTGTGTGGCCATTAGTCTTTGCGTGGGGGTTGGATGTTGGCTGTATATGGCTATATGTGGCATGTAAACCCTGCCTTATGGTCTCTTTAAAAATGAATAAATTGTCCCTCCCCTAAGTAGGTACCTATTATGTCTACACCTTGGCCAACCTTTGGCCTCCACGAACCTTGATTTCCTCCTGCCGTATTAAAGGGGTATTCTCATCTTAGACAATGGGGGCATACCGCTGGGACCCGCACCTATATCCAGAACGGAGCGGGGGTCCGGCCACCACCAGGTGCAGCTCCCCGCGCCGCTCATAGAAATGAATGGGAGCCGGGTCGTGCATGCGCGGTGCGCTCCCATTCATTTCTATGGAGCCGACGGAAGTAGCCGAGCCAGCGCTCTGCTATTTTCGGCGGCCCCATAGAAATGAATGGAGGGCGGCTGCGCATGCGCAGTGCACCCTCATTCAGTTGGGGGGCTCCGTTCTGGAAATAGGTGCGGGTCCCAGCGGTGGGACCCGCACCTATAAGACAATGGGGGCATATCCTAGCGATATGCCCCCATTGTCTAAAATGAGAATAACCCTTTAACCACTGAAAATTCTAGGTCTTCACTTTTGTACTTTATGTAGCGGTACAGATGAGGAAACACAGACGTTGTGCCCTAAATACACTGGTGAGTAAACAAATAAAGGAGCTCAAATCATCCATTACGTTGCAATTGGCATAATGTAATTAAAGCATATTAGTATTCTGCGACTGCTATTTCTCTTAAGTTCAGGCCATCACTCTGATATCGATTTCAGATGCAACCTAGATAGTCCATCTGCTGAATTTATCTGCACTAAGACTTAAATATTCTAGAGCCTGCTGAAAGTATTAAAAAGGAAAGTTCAAATCCTTCTTCTTTGTTTTTAGCAAGTCGCAGAAAAGCATAATGCACATAGCCTGTAAGGTGACAAGTGGAGTCGGAGTATTCAGGGGTGCACCTAGCATTGCTGCTGCCTGAGGTGAAAACTGAAACGGTGCCCCCCCCCATGCCAAATTCTCAACTTAAAGAGGACCTGTCACCTCTCCTGACATTCCTGTTTTAAAAGCTTCATGTATTCCCCATGTAATAACTATTCTGGAACATCTATTCTTATGCCCCTATGTTGTGCCATTCTTTTATTATTTCTACTAGAAGTTATGAATGAATTACTAGCAGTCTGCAGTAAGGATACAGAGGGGAGGTGACCAGTTGGGGTGTGTACCTGCACAGACTCACTCTATCCAATCAGTGCTGCCATTGTCAGACTGTGCAGGTACACACCCCCAACCGGTTACCTCCCCTCTGTACCCTTACTGCAGACTGCTAGCAATTCATACATAACTTCTAGTAGAAATAATACAGGAATGACACAACATAGAGACATAAGAATAGATGCTCCAGAATTGTTATTACATGGGGAATGCATGAAGCTATTAAAACAGGAATGTCAGGAGAGGGGAGAGGTCCTCTTTAACCTCTTCCCTCCAGCCCTACTATTAAAGACATACTTTACATGCAGCTCTACAAAATATACAGGAGAATACAGCACCACATATCTCGTAAATCTTTTCTGATGGAGATGCTCACTTTCCTCATCTTCTCCTTTCAGACTATAGTGCCATAATTAGTTTGCCATTGCTTTTCTGTGAAGTTTGATAATAAGACACCTTTCAATAATAATGTTGCACCTTTCAGAAGCCAGGGACAACTATGGCCTACTACTACTACTACCACTACTACTACTAGTACTACTACTACCACTACTACTACTAGTACTACTACTACCACTACTACTACTACTACTACTACTATCAATGAAAAGTCATATGTTTGGTACACACAGATTATTAAATGGTACTAAATAGTACTAGCAAAATTCTGAGTTTTTTTTTACTGCAATTTAACTACAGTACAAAGGCAGATTTAAATGCCACAAGTTCATCCTCCTCCACAAACACACTGCACACTGGTAATGGGAATTTTCAGTGATAATGTTATTTTTAATGTGAAACAAGTTTGAACTGCATACATGCAGTAACAGGGTTGCGAACAAAAAGGGTTTTTTTAATGCTATCCATAGCGTTAGAAAAAGTCTGTGTGTGAATTATCTTCAGTATTTACATTGCGTGTGTTGTGAATACTGTGGCTCCACACTGCAAATACTGTGCCTCTGAGCCACAGCCATCATCTGTGATATAGGCCAGAGGCTTCATTTGCCAGCCTGCTGACTGAATTGGCTTTGTGCCAGGACAGGTGTCATGCCTCAGGATGATGTAATCGCACCTGCTTGTTAGCAATGACATCATAGGTTGTAAGCCCTCATGGGCAGGGACCTCTCTCCTTCTGTACCAGTTTGTAACTCGTCTTGTTCATGCTTAGTGCAATTGTCTGTATTATGTATGTGCACCGCTTATCATATGTACAGCGCCATGGAATGAATGCCGCTTTAATAATAATAAATGATAATAATGATAATAGCACGGCACCCCAACTGTGCCGGGACAGAACCAGCTCAAGCAGCAGCCTGGCTGAAACAGTCCTGCATCCTACATGACACAAAAATGGCATGGAGTAAGAATCAAGTTAGTATTTCCTTTTTTTTTTCTTTTCACCACTGAGCTACAGATTACGGGGGCTATATATGGGACTATTTACACTACTTGGAGCAGTATAAACTACCACTTAAGCTACTGGGGACACTGTAGGGGATTATTTAATCTACTGGGGGCACTATAAGAGACCATTTAAATTACTGGGAACACTGTAGGGGACCAATTGGACTACTGGGGGGCACTATAAGGGACTACTTAAGCTACTGGGGGCACTATAGGGAACTATTTAAACTACTGGGGGCACTACAGAGGACTATTGAAACTACTGGGGACACTATAGGGGTCCCTTTAAGCTGCTGGGGTAGTATGGTAAATGGTTCAGCTGCTGGTGGAACTATAATGGACTGTTAAGCTGTTGGGGGCACTATAGGTGAGGGCATGACAAAGGGGCATTATAATTACTGGGGGCACTATACAGGAGCATTATTACTACTGTGGGAACTATAGTGAGGCCATATTACTTCTGGGACTGCTATGTGGGTTTTATTACTGCTAGGAGCACTATGGAGGTCTTTATCACTACTCTGGACACTTTGAGGGCAATTCTACTGCTGGGGGCTTTATGATAGTTACTATGGGGGGAGAGAATACTACTAGAGGTACCAGGAAAAAAATATTTCTATTATGGGGCATTATTACTATTACTAGGGGTACTATTGGGGTGTGTTATTGTTATTTGGCGCAAAATGGAAGACACTACTATTAACAGGGGTACTTTCGTGAGCATTATCACTATTGGGGCACTGTTACTAATGAGGGTACTCTGGGATAGAATTATTGGTATTAGTGGGAGTTGGGGGACCAAGGTACCAGCCAGCACCAAAGCTCTCTTCAGATTACTATTTTAAAATGTTTTTAATTATGCATATATGAAGACAGTAGTAATTCACCGAAGTCTCCTGTAACTGTGGGAGATACGAACTTTGGCTCCATTGAGCCAATACATTTTAATATGATACGGAAACAGCATTAAAATGGAGTTATTGAATGAATCAACTGCAAATGAATCTGAAGTTCAATTTGCTCAAGCCCACCGATCACCAATCAGTGGTCTAATTTGAAGGACAGTGAGTGGCTTCAGTGGTCACATGCCATACACCTGCATGTCACCGACACTGTGACACACTTGCCAGTTATATTCCTAACAGTCATTGTTTACATGGCCACAGTAATGATGCCATAAAGTCCAGTGTCTGTATCATCACTAATGCAATATAAATAAAGCGCTTAGAAAAAAGAAAAATATGATCCCATGATTAAGATCAAAAAGGGGTTAATAAGAAATTATTTTGGGGATGATTTATTAAAGGTGTTCCCCAAATATATTGGTGACATATTCTTAGTAAAGACTATCTATATTTCATTGATGAAGGGCGCCATGTCTACCCAGGACACAATGTATCATTTTCCCTAACAAGATACAGAATTAGAATAGAATTGTATCTTGTAGCATTTTTAGGTGTCTGTAGAGGAGAGGATTTATTTTGGAGACAAACTGGATGTAATTATAGATGATAAATGGTAGAGACTTGGTAAATGGCAGAAAACCATGGAACTTTACAACTGCTGATAGACACAGGCCTGTCAGCCAGGCTGATGATGTCACAGGTACCAGTAATGTCATGTGACCTTTGACATACAGTCATCACATGGGTTTCCTTGTAAAGCCATGTGACCTTCAGAATGTGGTGATGTCATAGATCCCTTTGTGATGTCATATTACAATTGATCCTAGCTCTCTGCAGCCTGAATGTCGGCCATATTTCTTCATCATTTGACTGGTGAAGGCGACTTTATTTGTGCTCGGCAAATTTTGTTTTTTTCAAAGACCAGAAAAGAGGGCCTGTTAGCCAAGCCGTTCCAAGTGTCATCCGGAACGTGCTGAAGGCAGACAGGACCTTCCTCAGCCCAGTGACATCTAGGGGCTGAATATGGAGATTCCAAGGAATCGTCCCAAAAAAAGAAAGTGGAAAGGAAAGTGGAGACATGAGCCGCCAAAAAAGAGGAGGAGAATAGAAACATCAGAGAAGGCGAAAGATGGCGGCAAAAAGGCTTCAAAAAGACCTGGAAGCCCAATACAGGAGAGTATCCTGAAAAAGAGGAAGAGGGGAGAAGAGATGGGGGGAAGAGCTGAAGATGGACCCAGCACGTCCTACAAAACTGACGTGGAACAGCTGTCAGGTGAGTGCAGACCCAAGACACCTAAAGCCAATAACCTACAATGACTTATTAATGGGATTGTCCACTTATGAACATGATTAAGTTGAATTTTTTGTCTTTGATACATAATATTGTTATATTGTCTTATATTGTAATTACTATTGGAGGCCAAATACAGAAATATTAACTCTTATATCTCCTCTCCACCAGTGACAACCCCAGCAGAAACCCCCATCATTGTGACTGGACTGGAAAGCTTCACCTTCCATAAAATCCTTGGAGAAGGCAATTTTGGTAAAGTAAGTATCAGGAGTTGTGACTTTTTCCATATGTGTAGAAATATCAATGCTTCATGTCTTCAAATGGCAGGATGGACTATTCCTCCAGTTCTAATGCTCTGTCTCCTCCAGGTCATCCTGGCCACACACCCCGCCTGCCAACAACAACTGGCGGTGAAGATGGTGAAGAAGAGGGTCCTACTTCGGGACTTTATAAACAACGTCCTGATTGAACGACAGGTCCTGGAGGTGGCTGGGAAGAGTCCACTATTCGCCCATGCTTATGCCACCTTCCAGACCAAGGTAAGAGTCTCATTCACTATTGGGGATAAGTCGTATATCAGGCCTTCCAAACCCCATCTAATTTGCCAAAATTGTTGTATCTAAAGAGGTTCCAAGACTTGCACTATGATGGGAGTGGTGTCAATTGAACTTCTAACTTCTACATAAGTAACATAGCAGCTTCAAAATAAGGTGTTTCTACGAAGTCCAATATTCCATAGGCTACTTTTACACTTGCATTGCTAATTCCAGTGTTGAGATCCAACAGAGGATCCCAATACCAGAATTAAATGGATCTGTTTTTATTTTGAATCCGTTTAGTTAGGATGCGGTTATGTAAAATCAAAGAAGAAAAAAAACTGATCCAATACATTGAAAGTCAATGTGTGACAAATCCATTTTTTAGGCTTCTAAAAAAACAGATCCTTCACTATTGACTTACATTGTTTTTTTCATTGACTGATCCATTTGTTTCCATTTTTATGACCAGACACAAAACCACAGCTTGCAGCAGTTTTGTGTCCGATCACAAAACAGAATTCTGACAGAAGGGAAGACATCCTGATGCATCCTGAATGTATCTCTTTATGTTCAGAATGCATAAGGACTAAATGGAAATATTTATCGCCTGTCTTTATCACAGGACTATGCCTTCTTCATCATGGAGTTTCTCAGTGGAGGAGACCTAAGTGGCCTTATAAATACCAAAGCCCCATTCACCGATCCAGTCACCAGGTAAGACAGAACATGGATATGTTAAATAACAATGATAGTTATCAGGAACATTCATCTTCATGTTGTTTGATAATTTACTGGATGTTGATTTTTTTTCTCTTTTTTTGTCATAAGATTTTTTGCAGCTGAGATCATCTGTGGGCTGCAGTTTCTCCATAACAGAGGCATCATACATAGAGACATAAAACCAGAAAACATCTTAATAGACAGCACCGGTCACCTTAAGATCGCTGATTTCGGCCTTGCCGTGATGAACATCTTTGGGAATAGGAAGATCTCACAGTATGCCGGGACTATTGACTACATGGCTCCTGAGGTGAGGAATCATCTATGTGCTGCTGGGTTGTCACTGTGCACTATGACTTCTGCTGGTGTGGACAATGCTCTTATTTCTAATTGTCTTCCTGATGTTTTCATAGATTCTTCTAGAGAAGCCCTACAACACGGCAGTGGACTGGTTCTCAGCTGGTGTGACGATATATCAGATGGCTACCGGCAAATATCCATTCTATGACGGTATATTTCCTGATAAAATTGTAAACTCACTGATCAATGATGTTCCCACCTACCCAAAGCGACTCAACCCCCCAAGTCAGAGACCTCATAGAGAGGGTGAGTATATAAATATATAGCAGTACAACTGAGGCCAAATATAACATTGAAAACGAAGGACAACCTTATAAATTGTTAAGTCTGAAATGACTTCATTGTATTTTTGTAGTTCTTATTAAAGTCACCAGAGAGTCGCCAGTTAGCGGTACGTAACATCAGGGAACATCCATTATTCATGGACATCGAGTGGACAGATATAGAGGATGGAACGGCTTGTTCACCATTCCAACTCAGTACAGTAAGTCCAGGATACGGAGAAGATGTGGGTAGTAGTACAGTTACATTGTGTCCCTTCCTGTTAGACACTGGTTCTTGTATCTTCTCTCCACAGCCACCAGTGATGACATTGAAAAAAATAGGCGATGTCCTGTCCTCAACCGAAGCCAATAAGCCACCAATGGCTGCAAAAGATCAAAACCTGTTCCGTGGATTCACATTTGCCAATGCCAGATGGCAGGTCCAAAAGCCAATACAAGAACCTGTCATACGTCATCGCAGGTGAGTCACTGAAACTGAGCCTGAAATCTGGGAATTATTGAAGGTTCCCTCCATTGTCTGTGAATCTATCAGCAGAGTGTGGTGTGGAGTCCATTCACTGACTGATGCTATAGTCTACTGATGGTTCTACAGGACAACCTTCAAGGTGGTTATCATTATTACAACGCCATTTCATTTCCAACCAATTTTTTTTATTGGCAGAACATTTGGCAAAATTGTGAAAAACATCATCCACGGGATCTGGAGGAGGATAAAAAACTGGAAGTGAGCAGCTCCACTCTATATACAGATGTCCCCAATAGATCAGTGCGTGAAAACCATCATATATCAGGAAAGCCTCTGGATGACATCACAAGCACCAGGAAAATCCATTGAGAATTGCTGTCTTTGTATGAGCCTCAACCTCTCACCTCTATCTACTCTCCTGACATCATCGGTACTGTGGTACAACAGTCCTGGTCCTTAAGCTTCATTTCCATCTGTCACTAGGAATAACCTGAGGGTCATTCTAGTCCACACGTTGGCTCTTGTGCCCAAGGGAAGGGTAGTCCTTAGGCCAAGGTTCCCTAGAGGTTTCCTCCACAGGGGGTTTTTCCTCTCCTGCGTGTCAACGGATAACAACATCAACAAGAAAGAGGCAACTTGTGGACTCTGCCCTCAGTGGAGATCACACCATCCACTAGTGGCATAGAGGGACCGAAGAGGACAACTACCACCAATAACACCAATAAACAGTACCATTTACCATCATCTGGTGGTAGTGTGATTATTTTATATCTAACATTTTCTTATAATCTACAATCATTGGTCAATATTTAATGGAGAGCATACAAGTCTAATAAGACTGCTTGATACAGCACCTCTATGTGACAAACATGTCTGACCTTCTGTGTTCTAAGTCTAGCAAAACATACTATAAAAATACAAATTTAGACTTAGAGAACACATTCATGTTAGATCATGAGCCATACACAACAGCCTTTTATCCTGCAGTAGGAGCAATTCTATATTTCCTAAAACTGGATGCTGTCTGGCTGCCTACCATTATGTTCTGTTCTATATGGCTACTAATACTGCTGTCATGTTAATGTGCAGACTGCCTGTCTATGATCATGTAAAAATGCTCACTGATATGCGCCTTGTTCATTTTGACAAAAGCAATGTTTTTTTTACACTGGCAACTTCATCTGTTTTTGTGTCACAACACCCCCTGCCACACTGAAAACCCTCTCTAAGATGACACTGGAGGCTAGTCAAGAGAGAACAGAAAGTCCTGCCCAGAAGTCCATGGGGTCAGGGAACATGGCATGCGCAGGAGAAAGGCCAGAGTTCAGGTAGGACTTAAACTGGATGTTGAGGCAGTATGTCTCCGTTTTCTGATTTGTCTCAGTCTGGCATAGCACATGATAAAATTTCTCTATCATGTTAATGATACTGAACTGGCTGCTGCTGTGGCTTCTACTGCTTTTGGTAGCAGAAACAGCGGGAGGTGGTTGACTCTAAAGGTGGCAGAGAGTAACCTCAGACACACAGGCGCCAGGTATCTACTTGTTGAAGGCTGACAGTTACAGGCACAGAGGGTCTAAAGACATGGTTATCAAGTAGAAATGAGTCGAGTTTGTAACAAACTGGGTTCATTGTGCAGCGTCCCACTAACAGTGGTTCACTTCAAACTGTCATATTGTGTATATGGTAAGGCTATCCATTAGGCTGACATAGATAGTTCCACTCCTCACCTCTAGATGGGGCTGGCCATCTGCTACCACCCCTCTGTACAGAGGAGGGTGAAGTTGGTGGTTGGAGAGAGAGTGCAGTGTAGTGACTAAGCAGATCACAGTAAATAAGCAAGTTCCAGCAGCTTTTCTGAAATCTTCACATCAAATGCCACTGGAAAACCTAAAAGCCAGTGAAGTCATCATTAATTTCACAGCCCGATCCAAGTGCCACAAAGCGGTACACCAGGTGGAGGTAATCCATATTTTGCTTGTTTTGGACTCCATCATTATCAAACTCCCAGGAGATACTTCACAGCCCAGAGGAGATTACCGGATGATAAGTGCACTATTAGCCATAAATCTGAGTCACACATTACCCCTCCGGAGTGTGAACTTAATTCTTATACTGTACCCAAAAGCCTGGCTGTTTTCTAGAGACTTTATATATGAAACCAGAAGGACCAGCCTTTTTGAAAAGCCTACTATACCTATCAATTTGTAAGCCATCTCTGTGTGCATGACCTGTACAATAAGGAGGATTCAGGAATTAAGTAAAAGTTCCCCTGTTTATATCAGAAGCTGTCTCCTCTTCACTTCTACTCCATTTCAAAAGTTTGTGTCTACTTAAGACACTGGCGTCACAACACACCAGGACCCAGCCAACTGACACTATAAAAGTTAACATCAAGGGCACCTCGCCTCACCATCCGGCGGGAGTCCTGAGTACAGAGTGTGCCCCGAGGGAAGTAGTGTCCCCCCTCCATCCACTGCACGACGGCCCAGGGATTGACCGTAACCGTGAGTAACCATCGGCAACACCACACCTGTGACACAACAATAATTGTTATATCTCACGACCCCTGTGGCGGGTCGTTGCAATTGTGAAGTTTGCAAAATTTAGTCCAGCGTCCAAAACTGAAGCTTTTCAGGTTAGTTTCCGATGAATTCAGTAAATTGGCACACAGCGCCATTTTACTCCACGTCAGTGGGAAAAAGCACTAAGGAGGAAGATGAAGAGGAGAATGACCCTATGAGGAAGTGGGTGGGAGGGCTTGCCTTGATTGGCTCCCAGACCGACAGACAGCTCATATGAGCCAATCAGTGCTGCACCAGGCATGGTGGTGCCCTTACAGAACAAGCAGGACTTCATTCTGTGTTCAGCTGGGAATGAGGGTGGAAGGGTCTATACAGCATCTGGCAGAAAATGATCTTAGGGACACAATCAATCAAGATTCTATTCCACTGTCAGCGACATTTAAGGGGAAGTCTAGAATGCTAAAGAGGTTTTCCCATCTCAGACGGGTCCCACCTCTGGGACCCATACCTACACTGAGAATGGAGGCCTGAAAGTGGTGGAGGGCGCACTTTGCATGCACAACCGCCCTCCATTCATTTCTATGAGGTGGCCGAAAAGCACGCTAGTTCCATCGGGCCCATAGAAGTGAATGGGAGCAGCGGATGGGCATGTGCGGTACGCTCCCATTCAATTCTATGGGAGAACACTTGGTGGTGACCAGACCCAGGGAAACCTGGGGTCCTTCAGCGAACAATTTCCCTGCTCCGTTCTGGATATAAGTTCAGGTCCCAGCGCTGGGACCCGTACCTATCAGACAATGGGGACATATCCTAGCGTTACGCCCCCATTGTCTCAGATGAGAATACCCCTTTAAATTGTGTAGAGCAGGGAACAAAGAAAGAAGAATAATTGTGTAGAATAGGGAAAGGCAGGGAAAGCTGTCAGCCAGTGAGTGAGAAGTGAGGAGCTGAGGCAGGTTGTGCCTGGCAGTACATTCCAGCTGTAAATACTGCCTTATAACACAGCTACAAGTGCTTCACAAAATCAAAACTAGCTGTCATTTTAACAAAAATACATCTTTTCCTTGGTGGGGGTGGGGTGTGGGCGAGGCGAAATACGCTCAAAATGTGTTTTAACATCCAGAAGTGAAAACATTCACTACTAGTTTGAAATCGGTGTCAGGGCATCTCTAGACTAGCATATTAGTGTCTTCCAATACAAAAGGTAGCGGATTAGCGGTTTATCCCAGTCTGAATGATAACGTGAAATACTAATTGGAAATCTGTGTCGGTGCATCTGCAGGTACTTCCTACTTATCTTTTTTTTGTTTACATTTAGGGAAATAGTATATTAGTGTGTCTTACAATACAAATGGTAGTGGACTGGTGGTTCAGAATGTGAACTAGTAGGCCGAAATCTGTGTCGTTGAATCTCCAGACAGTTCAAGTGTTGGTTTGATGATGGGAGGCTGGCAATAATTGCATAGTATTTTTGTCAATTTGTGTTGTAAGTATGCATATTTTAACGCCAAAAATACATTAGGCCCAAATCTGTTAGTGGTGCCGGTACTGCATTATTTCCAAAGTCAACTGTCAGTAGTAGTGTCTTCAAACTGTTTGGAAAAGAGGAAAGGGAAGGACATTGTATTGTGCTTCCCTGTCTTTAACTGCCAGAAACCAGATTTGCAAACCGTTCCATACCTTGTGTGACCGTGTACATTTAGGCCAAAAATGTCAGGGATATGGAAGGGTTCCAAATGAAAGACCCAGGTACAGAATGTGGGTAGTAGCAGGACCAGCTATCCGGACAGAAGTAGTAGTAGTAGGCCTCAACTGTCTCTGCTGGCTTCGGACAGGTACAACATTATCACTGAGGAGAAAGAGGATGAGATTGTGGATTGGATGGCTCACTCCTCTTCTCTGTTACAGCAGGATGATATGGAGGAGACTCCTGAGTCTGACACAATGTGGTGGAGCCAGGAGTCACAGCGGTCTTCTTGCTCATCCTCCTTGCAGGGGCGGACACAGACAGCAGAGGGCCCCTGTGCAAAGAATGTGCCTGCCCCCCCCCCCCAACCAAATTCTCAACCGAACCTATGGTGTCCTAACATTACATACAGCAATATGAAACTTGCAAGGGTAAGGGTACTATCACACATGCAGCACTACGCTCCGGCCACCTGATCCGGCAGAGAATGCAGGGAATTGGCCGGATACAAACTCAGGCATGCAGCAGTTTGTGTCCCGCTGATTCTCTTCATTTTTGCCTGAATGTGGCTGGATCTCTGCCGTACCCCATTATAGTTAATGGGGCCGGCGGGCATTCTGCATCCAGCAGTGCCGGAGACAGTGAATTCCAGAAGGCTGTTCTCTGCTGGAACAGCCTGCCAGAATCACTAACTCTGACGTGAAAGTAGCCTAATACAGGTCCACATACCTCTTACATCCAGTGACGTCTCCTTTGATGTAGATGTTCTCTTTCCTCCTCTTCTCCTTTCAGACCAGACCACCATGATGCTTTCTTCCAGCCATCTCTTCTCACTGTGGAGTTTGACAGATATCTTAGTTTCCTACTTTTCCATCATCCTCTCCACCTTTTGAACACACAATCCTGCCACCCCCAATACTGAGACACTGTGCTCCCCAAAACTATACTGCAGGAACAGTCCCCCTGCAAATACTAGTTACACACAGATACTACCGCTTTCAGTAATTATTGGCACACAGGAAATAGTGCCCCTGACACTAAAGTATAACCAAAATGTTCCCCAAAAATAACTGTGCTGGGCTGATACTGTGCCAGGGGGCCCCCACAGTAATAGTGCTCCCCAAAGTTCCAATAGAAATAATTAGTGCCCCCAGTAGAGCCAATGTCCCCATAATGCCCTCATAATGTGTGCCAATGCCCCCTACTGTGTGCCCAAAAGACCCTCTTAGTGCCCCCAGTTGAGCCGCAAAGTGCCCTATAATTTGCGCCAGTATAAAATACTCGTATATAGTGCCCCCATAGTGCTCCTCCCCTTGTCCCCATGGTGCCTGACATAAGGTGCCGGTATAAAATGCTCCCATAATGTGTGCCAGTATAATGACCTGTATAATGACCCCAATAGTGCTCCTCTCCTCCGTTTTTTCATAGTGCCCTCCATGTGTGCCAGTATATAAGATAGGGCCCCAGTAGATGCCCCCATAGTGCTCTTCTCCCCCCTTCTCCATAGTGCCTCTAATGTGTGCCAGTATATAAGATAGGGTCCCCATAATCCCCCATGTGGGTCAGTATATAGGATAGTGCCCCCATGTGTGCCAGTATATTAAATAGGGCCCACCATAGTGTTCCTCCCCCTCCATAGTGCCCCACATGTGTGCCAGTACATAAAATAGTGTCCCCCCCATAGTGCTCCTCCCCCTCTATAGTGCCCCTCATGTGTACCAGTATATAAAATAGGGCCCCCTATAGTGCTCCTTCACTTCCATAGTGACCCCCACGTGTTCCGGTATATAAAAGAGCCCCCATATTGCTACTCCCCCTCCATAGTGCCCCCTCATATGTGCCAGTACATAAAATATTGCCCCCACAGTGCTCCTCCCCCTCCATAGGTCCTTACTGTGTGCCAGGGCCCTTAGCATATTGTAAATTAAAAGAATAAACACTTATACTTACCTCCTTGTCCCTCTCAGCGATGCAATGCAGGCCTCTTCCGGCCTATGTCCCCACTGTACGGTTGAGGCGGCGCAATGACATCATCATGCTGCCTCTGATAGGCTTTCAGATGAACAGGGAAGGGAGACGCCTCTCCATCCCCTGCCCCAGCACTATTCATCTGTATTACTGTCCTGAGGACGGCGATATAGATGAATATAGAGATGAGCACTTCCAAAATGGAAGCGCTCATCTTATACTGACGCCTGCAAGAAGGGCCCCCTCCCACCCTGGGCCCCAGTGTAGCCGAACTGGCTGCACAGGCAGTATGTCCGCCCCTGCTTCCTTGAGACCTCAGAGAAGGCTTTCAGTGAAGTCCTCTCTGACTTCACTGCCCTTTCCTAGTGGGGAACCTTCCTTTTTGTTAATAAATCCCAGCCATGTCCTTTGGCAGACAGTCAAGTGAGTCTCTTCTTTGACAACTTGTGTGAGAGCAGTCACTGTTTGTGGTGTGCTGAGGAGGATGTTCAGGAGGAGGCTGGGGACCCCATGCATAGCTGTGTTGGTGGTGATAATAGTGGTACCCATTGTCATGGCATTGGCGGTGGGGGCAACAACAGTGGCAGTCAGGTAAAATGTAGAGCATGGGAGGGGGACCAAGGAGCCCATCATAATATCTCACAGTTTGATGAACGTGGCAGGGATTAAGCTATGTCCATTCAAACACAGTCCTAGATACCAGAGCTTCATTGCAGCAGAAGATGCGGCATCATCAGATCCTTTGAGAAAATACAACTGGCCAGCATTCCCAATCATAACAAGTCTAACCTCCTGTTCTTTGTGGCAGCCAATCCACATTCCCAAGCAATACAATGTCACCTTTTTCGTCTCCTGCTTAGACTCCTCCTTGTCCTCCCCTCCATCATGAGACATCTACAGTATAATAGAATGTTTGGCCATACGAAAACCTGGCTTGTCTACAAGCTGAATCCCTGCCTGGCCATGTTGCTGGTGGTGCAGTCGCTGCCATACCATTTAGTAGTGCCTTGCACTCTCATATGGCAGAGAATCTGGGCCGCTCCTTGTGAATCTCGTTGTGCGGCAGGCTGCACTCCACGTTGGACACCTGGAGTAGCTGTTATGGGCAGGGACAGTACATGTGTTTCATGGCCACCCTGGGTCAATGTCCCACACATGATTTCATCAGGCTGGCTCCAACAATAGGAACTTATCCTTCACCTCCTCCTCCATTGACATGCTCCCGTCCCCAACAGCAGAAGGGCACAGTGTTACTCTCACTCGCCATCCTTCCTATCACATGTGTCAAATGCAGTGTTACAGCTGATCGGCCTGGGTGAGAGTAGCCACACAGGCAAGCAGTAGCTACCGTAGATCAAACAGCAAAGATCCCGCCGACTGTCACTCCATCATGCCATCATGCCACTGTTTCTGCCTGCCTACCATCATGTTCTGTAAGGCTGCTGGTGCCTACCAACATGTGCCATATGGCTGCTGCTGCCGCCCTAGCTGCTTCTCCTACCTGCCAATCCCCTACCGCCACTACTATTAACGCTAAGCATCTCACACTACTACCATTCTCACCATCACTACTGCTACTACTACCACTACCATTATCACCACCACTACTGCTACTACTACTACCATTATCACCACCACTACTGCTACTTCTACTTCCCTACTACCCATAGACAGCCAACCTACTGCCTTGTATGTTCCATGCTCTGCTGATTCTGCTGCCATTACTATTGTGGCCATGTGCCTCTTATTACCCTACCCTTTCCACATTCACACGAAACGAAAAGAGATAACATGTTTTCCTAAAAATTCTAAATCCTAGGAGACTATATGGTGTTATATATACATTTTCAGGGCAATTGGAGCCAATCTAGTTTGGCCTGAATGGAATTGGGTCCGAACCAAACAGCGTAAAAAATACAGGGAACCTGAGCCGAACCGTACCTCAACAGGTTCATTCATCTCTACTATCGAGTAATCATCAGACTGCTTCATGTAAATGATACTGTACTTCTGTGAGTACATAAATAAGCAAATATACCACTTGTCATTTTGGCCAGAGTGTCCGAGTAGCCAGTTCTTTTTAGTTCTGCCCCCCAATTGAAATGATTGGGAATCTTTCCCGGTGACATCATCAACCTTCTAACAAAAAACTAACAAAAAAATAGATGAAAAGAAAAATAGAATATGTGTAAAAAGATACAGTTAAAAATGTATATAAATAAAAACATCAATAAAAAGGAACTCAATATTAACGTCCATCCATAGGCATATTTTTTATGCTTTATAGCTTCAAATATGCTGTAACACATTATCTCATTTGCTTGTGATGTAGCTGAACAGTCCCTACGGCTGTATTGCCGCGTACTCACGGTCTGATGTTATTGAAGTCCGATGAAGTGGGGTCCGCGTGTTTCCAGTCTTATTGTTGCTGGTAAGATCAAATAAGCCACATGTCTATCTGTGCGTATCCCGCTCTCCAGCAGCCGGCTGTTGGTTATAATCATCTCGGTCTTTAAGCTGTGTAAAGAGCTGCAGCGTCCTTGTATTTCTCTAAATGGAGATAAATCAATGGTGGAACAATAAAGTAGACTACCACATGAAACATTTCAGACGCGTTTTGGTGTTATTTCAACACCTTCCTCAGTGGTAAACCGTTCCCGAAGCAGATCTGGCTCTGGCAGTTCTTTGGGAGGTTCTGGCCTTATATTGCCTCAGCTCTTTATTGCCACCGCTGCCACTTCCCAGTTGAATATAGACAGATAAGCGCTTCCACAATAGAAGTACCGTACTTATTCCTCACAGCTCTGCTGCCGCCCTACTTGTCTCCAGGGTCATGCCGCCTGAGGCAACCGCCTGACCTTGCGTCGTTGGCGGTGCGCCCCTGAGAGTATTGTAAAGGAGAATGAATTGGAAATATAGCATCCAATGGGCTTTGCTACTTTTTGTAAATGTTTTTTATATAAACCCTCCATATGACCCTGAGCCCTCATAACAGTTTCAGTACAGTGAACTCATAACAGCAAAGCTAACAGTGCTAGCCACAAAGTCTCCATGCCTGTGCCATTACCTCAAGAATTGTTCTAGACACCATAGTGCAAGTCAAGGGCCCCAATAATTGTGCTAATCACAGAAACCCAATAACTGCACCATCTTCACCAGTCAAAGAGCCCCCATATATTTGCAACCCCAAGAACATCCAAAATTGCCAGCCTAAGTGGCCTTAAGACTGTGTCCACCACCAAGTTTAGGATTTTATGATGCAGAACATGCTAGCAAGCTGCATGAACTATGAAACAACACAACTGAGAGAGACCAGTCCCTTACACTCTATGTTAATCCTTCATAAACCTTAAAATATGCCCAATCATATCCCCCTGTTCTCTCCCTATAGTGTCCCTAATAAAGCTAGATTACTGGCTTCTGTCAGCAATGGCTTTTTAGCCGGCACCGCCTCAAGACTTACTATCAGAATACAAGCTGAGGACAGAATGTTGTGTATTGGCGATCACAGCAGAAGGACTTAGCAGAATTTTGCCCTCTGATTGGCTAATCAGGCAGTCTGTCAGCCTCTGAGCCAATCAAGGCAAGCTCAAGCTCCCTCCCTCCCAGGGTTATGTGATCCTCCATCCTCTTCCTTCCTGTCATTCTCCCTGAAAACTTTAACAGGCACTTTTCATTGTTTTTATGCAAATGCCAAAAATTCGGATGAATCCAATTTTTTTTTTTTTTTTTAGAATTGATTATCTCTAGCATGGTATGTCATCATTCCTTAGCCAGGGTAATTAGATGAACTAAATAGAGAATTTAGCTATGGTTCTGAGAAGAGTATACTTTCCTCTCATCTAATGGAGCCAATGATCTAAGACTAACCTTCCTACATAATCCATACTTCTTGCACCCTAATGCATTTCATATCTGTAAATGCACAGATACTGACTGTTGACTGGCTCATGTAGTTTTATGCGTACTACTTTCTTTTAAATAAAAGATGTCTGGACTAGAGCAAATTTGTTAAAAAATTTTTTCGGGTCTTGTTCATTAGAATCGACCTTGTGAGTTGATTTGGGTAGGATTCAACTCTACCCTAAAGTGCTTTGAATGCCTGGAAAATTCTCTTTCTCGTGTTTACTTTCTCTCTCTAAAAAATGTGCTTGAATCGAGTGTCAAAAAATTCTGATTCTA
>ONZH01018174.1:0-11271 GCA_900303285.1 Rhinella marina
ACCCGTCTCTTGATGATTGATCACAAGTTCTCAATGATTAAGATCTGGGGAGTTTCCAGGCCATGGACCCAAAATCTCTAGTTTTGTTCCCTGAGCCATTTAGTTATCACCTTTGCTTTATGGGCAAGTGCTCCATCATGCTGGAAAAGGCATTGTGATCGCAACTGCTCTTGGACGGTTTGGAGAAGTTGCTCTTGGAGACATTCTGGTACATTCTTATTCATGGCTGTGTTTTTTAGGCAAGACTGTGAGAGAGCCGATTCCCTTGGCTGAGAAGCAACCCCACACATGAATGGTTCAGGATGCATTACAGTTGGCATGAGACAAGACTGGTGGTAGCGCTCAGCTCGTCTTCTCCGAATAAGCTGTTTTCCAGTATGTCCCAAACAATCGAAAAGGGGATTCATCAGAGAAAATGACTTTACTACAGTCCTCAGCAGTCCACTCCCTGTAACCTTTTTGGCAGAATATCAGTCTGTCCCTGATGTTTTTCTGGAGAGAAGTGGCTTCTTTGCTGCCCTCCTTGAGACCAGGCCTTGCTCCAAGAGTCTCCGCCTCACAGTGCGTGCAGATGCACTCACACCTGCCTACTGCCATTCCTGAGCAAGCTCTGCACTGCTGGTAGCCCGATCCCGCAGCTGAAACACTTTTAAGAGACGGTCCTGGCGCTTGCTGGTCTTTCTTGGGCACCCTGGAGCCTTTTTGGCAACAATGGAACCTCTTCTCCTTGAAGTTCTTGATGATGCGATAAGATTGTTGACTGAGGTGCAATCTTTCTAGCTGCGATACTCTTCCCTGTTAGGCCATTTTTGTGCAGTGCAATGATGACTGCACGTGTTTCTTTAGAGATAACCATGGTTAACAGAAGAGAAACAATGATGCCAAGCACCAGCCTCCTTTTAAAGTGTCCAGTGGTGTCATTCTTACTTAATCATGACAGATTGATCTCCAGCCCTGTCCTCATCAACACCCACACCTGTGTTAATGGAGCAATCACTGAAACGATGTTAGCTGGTGCTTTTAAGGTAGGGCTGCAATGATGTTGAAATGTGTTTTGGGGGATAAAGTTCATTTTCTAGGCAAATATTGACTTTGCAAGTAATTGCTGTTAAGCTGATCATTCTTTATAACATTCTGGAGTATATGCAAATGGCCATTATAAAAACTGAAGCAGTAGACTTTGTAAAAATTAATATTTGTATCATTCTCAAATCTTTTGGCCATGACTGTACAGCCACACCCCCTCCAACTTGTTACCTCCCCTCTGTACCCTTACTGCAGAATGACAGCAATTCAGTCATATCTTCTAGTAGAAATAATAAACAAATGGCACAACATAGAGCCATAAGAATAGATGCTCCAGAATTGTTATTACACGGGGAATGCATGAAGCTATTAAAACAGGCATATCAGGAGTAGTGAATGGTCCTCTTTAAGTTCCCAGTCTGCCCCTGAGTAAGCTTTCAATTTTGGGATGCGATCCTCACTTTACCCCACGGTCAATTGACCAAAATTCCAACATTCTATGTTGTAGCATGGCATCCAATCTCCTTATCATGTAATGTCCCCACCCTGTTGTCCCACCCAGGTGAAGCAAATTAGGTGAAGCAAATTAGTCTTTAACCAGTTTTTGCTGTAAGCATAGTCATCCAAAAGAAAATGCAATCCTTTTCATTTGAATTTACTGGAGTGCTGAGCATCATTGTGGCTCATTTGGAGTCTGTAACATAATTAAGCTCATGTAAAACCTGCACTTTTCCTGCCAGTTGCATTTGATACGCATTCTCTAACACGTGAGACATTTTCATAATAGTGAAAAATTCTTTTTTTTCTGCTGTTGTCCTAAATTTACTTTTTCACATATGTCCTCTTTTTTGCCTTTCAGACTTGAAATAGTAGCAAGCAATGTGCCCCGTCTTGTATATCTTATTGTACTCTGCTGTGTGTATTTTATTGAATATTACATGCAGAGCATACACGATCACAGTTTGCTCCACGGATCAATAGCCACCCACTAGCTTTCCTGCCAAGACAAAGAAAATTAGGTTGGTATGTGCTTGTAAAGAAAATGAGAGGAGACATTGCAGACTTTTTACCCAGATACAAATTTAGGACTGTCCTCGGGATGTTGGCAAAAACGAAAGGTCTTAATGACATTGCTTGTAAAATGTCGTAAAACATCAATTTCACAACATAGCTTTTAACCTGGCCACAAGTGTTAACATGTGTTTAGTATATGGTGGGGTGTACCACATGTGCTCCTAGATTAATACGTGCAAAGGATTTGCACACCTGCTTTTTGAAAAGCCTCCTCCCACTGGTAAGTGTTTTTTTTCTGCCCACCAGTGGGTTGATTTTCAAAGTGATGGATTTACTATATCATAGATACTTTAACTATGCTGAGTCTGTACAACAGGTGACTTGAGGTTAATCACTACGGCGTACGTATTTATCATCTCATCACTGATATATATTTATTAGATTTGGTTTTATGTATTTGCACTATTTGCATTTTCAAATTAGTGCTAAAATGATAATTAATTCTATTAGGCCTTGATTCTGAAATTAGGGTGAATAAGCTGTGTAATTCTGTTATTATTGGGGTATCCACCTGCCTGTCACAGTAACTGCTTCACTACCAGAAAGGACTAACTATGCATGTTTCTGCAATGCACAGTGATATACACCGTGATAGACTCAGACCAGAACAGCCTGCTGGAGTTTTTCGCATTCGACATGGCTGGAAGAGGCCAGAGCACCGCCAGGTCCTATTGACTATAATGGGACCCGGTGGGGATCCAGTCTATTTCCAGCATTAGTGTTGAGATTTGGCAGAACAAATACCACTGCAAGCGACATTTTTGTCCAGCCAAGTCTGTTCACTAGAGATGAGCGAAATTTTTAAAAGTTCGATTTGGAAGCGTCGACAATTTTTTTCAAGGATTTGTTTAGTTCTGAATTAATTCATCACGAAGCACATTTAATCAGCTATATCCTGGCCTGCAGGACATCACTGTGCATTGCGGCATAGCTAGTGCTTTCTGGTAGTGAAGCAGTTACTGTGACAGGCAGGTGGACACCGCAATATGTACATTTAGAAAGCTTATTCACCCCAATTTAAAAATCAAGGCTTAATAGAATTGTTTATCTATTAAACAAAGAGGACACTGTTTAATTAGATAGCTATATGCCCTGCACAGGGATTGATGAAAACTGTGCTGTCTCCTATGGATCCCTTTAGCTTCAGATTACAGTACCTGCACTGTCCCTGCAGTCTCCCTGTGCTCTCCCTACAATGTGTAAAAACTCTCCCTACACTCTGCCTATCCAATATTTCACAATTAAAAGATTTTAATTACGCTTTCAACACTGTCCCTAACGCTTGCCACATCTCTCCCTAAGCTCAGCTCACAGTGAAATGGCAGAGACCATGCGGGATGAGGCTTTAAAAGGGCTGTGAAATCAAAGGGGCTGGCTAGCTACTGATTGGCTTTCTGTATGGCATTATGGGTGATCTTGCATTCCTGGGCTTCCTACTTTTACTTTGCAACACGTGTAGCTGTATTTTAGAAAAAAAAACAATTCGTTACCACTAAGCGCCAGGAAATTCAGATTAATTGAGAGTCAAATTTTTCCTAAACTTTGGATCGAATTCCACTTCAGATTATTTGATTTGTTCAACACTACCCAGCATGAAACATCCCCGCCAGGTCCCATCATAGTCAACAATCAATTATAGTCAATGTAGGCTGTTTGTCTACTGGAACAGCCTGCCAGATCATTTTAGCGCTCGTGTGAAACAGTCTTAACCTAATTGTGATGTCACTCCAAAGTTACTATATATTTCATGTTTGTCGTATATTACATTGCTTGAAAAAAGCTCCATGTTGGAGATGAAACGTCACTATGCACACATATGAATAAACACATCATGTTTTGGCATCAACATTGGAGCTCTGTGATCCATTCCTTACCTATTACTTGGCCCTGGATCAAGGACTGGATGGCATGCATCTGGTGCTGCTTTCTTCAGTTTGTACTGTATCTCTTTATCTATATATCAATCTTTTTTATCTTGAATAAAGATCTTTATTGTTTCAGAAGATCCATTCCTTGTGGATGACAGAAGTTACATGGATTACAGATAATTTCAAGGATCAATGATGTAGAATATCAATAACACGGATAGATAAATGATAATATTCTATTATCCCATAAAGGCCTTGAAAATACTACTGCTGATTACATATTTAAAAAAAGGATATGGGAGAAAATATGTATTGTAAGGGAATTTTAAGAAACTGATTGGTTCTCCCCTTTAATTCTGTTTAATACTCTGTGTAATAGTTCATAAGTTTCCCTTGTAATGAAGTGGGTTAGAGATAGTACCCATCCCCCATTGTGCTGATAAGACCACATTCATGAGTGATCTCAGAGACATGCGTGATGCACACTGGAGGAGGGGCTAACAGGTTTAAACTCTGCAACCCACATTTTCTCAGGAGACTCCACCAGGCTCTCCATTCAAGTTAGGATGTGAGTGTAATCGTCCTATCTCTCTTGTACACCGTGGGGTGTCGATCATGTGGTATAACGGGGTAGACAGACATGGGTTATAGCATGATTGACGGAGTCTCCACCCAATTTAGGTTAGTGAAGTTTATTTACTTTTTATTATTCTGTATGTAATTTCTTTGCGTTATTGTATATTTAATCACTTAGTAAATATATTTATTCATTAAGCCTGCGTAAGCTGGTTCATTCTCAAATCTTTCAAATTTACTTTATGTTACATATGAATATAGAAGTACATTCCTATTCATACTGAAATTTTTTTATATTTCATCTTCTGCGCTATTAATAATTAATCTGTTTAGTTATACATAGACGTACTGTGCATCAGACTCATTGTCAACAAGGGGTCTAATATATAGGTAAGTTTACTTATTTCATCTGTTGCACCATTAATAATTAATCTGTTCAGTTATACATAGACATATTGTGCATCAGACTCATTGTAAACAGGCGGTCTAATATATAGGCCCATTTACCTATTTCATCTGCTGCACCATTTATACTTAATGACGCTATGGCGGTGCTGTCCTGGAACATGTCGGCATCCGCGTACCCCAAGTGCTACTGCGCATGTCAGAAAACATCCAAGATACGTATTCAACGCTATCAATGCTCTATGAGCCCAGCTCCATGTGGCTATGGGAGATGCTTGGTGGCTGCACGTCTGTCCATGTTCCCTGTGGAGTATTAACCAATATGAAATACATCCATAGATACTGAGGAAGCTTCCCTGTGGTCTTTATTATTTTTTATATTTTTTTCTTTTTTATTATTTTTATAACACGGAGTCCTGAGCAGTGTATATATTACCCAGCATTTGGGATGGAGGGGACTGTTATGGTGGGTGCTGCCCGATGCCATTTGTTTGTTTCACTGTTCAGTGAGATGAGCTGCAGCTATAGGGGCACGGTATTGGGTTGGTTATTCCTCGGTTGAGGTTTACCTCCTATAACCCCCACTATCTTGTCCATTTACCTCCGGCCTGTGGGGAGAAGACAGGAGAACCCTGTTGGCCAGAATGGCATAGATCTGCATACTGACCTTTACTAATATGGCTGCAGCAGGCTATCCTTGCTTACCACGCATGCGATGGAAGTTTAGGGTACTTGCCAGTACCTGGTATGGAGATCGGACTGTTGCATGACATGTTGCACATGCGCTGGGCTCATAGAGCATTGATAGCGTTGAATACGTATCTTGGATGTTTTCTGACATGCGCAGTAGCACTTGGGGTACGCGGATGCCAACATGTTCCAGGACGGCGCTGCCATAGCGTCTTGAATAGCCACATGGATCAGGCCAGTCTTTGTCATTATGATTATGAATATATCATGGACACCTGGACCATTATTTATTAATTAATGCAAAACAATATGAATCATGGATTTGTGATTATATGAATTCACTTTTTTAACCATTATTGAGGAGTTTGTCACTTGGTTGTATCATGTCACTGTTTAATTTTTATGAAATATGTACACATTGGTCATTTTTTATTAATACTCTTTGATGAATTAGTAATTGTTTAATTGTTTTTGCACTTGCACTTTATGTATAAATATCTTGCGTGTATTCACTTGCCACTGCTTGAGAAAGGCTCTAGATGTGAGCCGAAACGTTGCATCCCACTGGGGTAATTAAAGTTTCTTTTTTCCAATATATTTTTCTGAGAGTGCTGCCTTTTTTTGTTTATATATATATATATATATATATATATATATATATATCTACAGTACAGACCAAAAGTTTGGACACACCTTCTCATTCAAAGAGTTTTCTGTATTTTCATGACTATGAAAATTGTAGAGTCACACTGAAGGCATCAAAACTATGAATTAACACATGTAGAATTATATACTTAACAAAAAAGTGTGAAACAACTGAAAATATGTCTTATATTCTAGGTTCTTCAAAGTAGCCACCTTTTGCTTTGATTATTGCTTTGCACACTCTTGGCATTATCTTGATGAGCTTCAAGAGGTAGTCACCTGAAATGCTTTTCACTTCACAGGTGTGCCCTGTCAGGTTTAATGAGTGGGATTTCTTGCCTTATAAATGGGGTTGGGACTAGAGATGAGCGAGTAGTGAAATATTCGAAAGTTCGAAATTCGATTCGAATAGACTGCGAAATTCGGACTATTCGACCGGATATCGAATCCCATTAAAGTCTATGGAAAAAAATGCTCGCCACTTGGAAATCTCAATTCGACACTTGGAGGTCACCAAGTCCACCCTGAAACCTCAGAAAAGGATGCCAACACTGCTGGAATGCAACTGGGACAGCAGGGGAAGCATGTCTGGGTTGCATATAACGCCCAGTCGCACTATTACGCACTATCACAGCCTCTAACAATACACTCCAAAGACAATTCTAACCTCTCTGTAAGTGAGACCATACAAGGAAACCTTCTTTCCTCTACATTGCAATGGACCCAGCCCAAACTAGACAAAAAGAAGATGAAATTCTGCACCCTTAAAATCACGTTGCCTATGACAACCACAAGATGGCATAGGCAAGGGGGGAAAGCAATAGACCCCACCCCTAATTGTCATTGTGTGTGTGTGTGTGAAATGTGGGTCAGACATGTCTTCTTTAAAATGTAAAACAACTCAAACACATGCAGAAGCCTTAAAATGCCCAAATTGTTGCGCTAGAGATGTCAGTGACCCGACCTGGCCCAGTGTCATGTCTAGCAGGTAAACGCAGTGGGGATGTTGAGGGATGCGTAGGACCGCAAAAAGGCAGGAAGAGGCCGTGGGCTGGCCAGAGGCTCATGGAAAATTTTGTGGAGGCCCAAGAGTGAGACGTCTTAAAAATGTGTGGAGGCCAAAGAGGTGAGACTCTTAAAAATTATGTGGAGGCCCAAGAGGTGACACCTCTTAAAAAATTAATGTGGAGGCCCAAGAGGTGAGACCTCTTAAAGATTTGTGGAGGGCCCAAGCAGGTGAGACTCTTAAAAATTATGTGGAGGCCCAAGAGGTGAGACGCTCTTTAAAGATTTTGATGCGGCCCAAGGGTGAGACCTTTAAGATTTTGTGCAGGCCAAGAGGTGAGACCTCTTTAAGATTTGTGGAGGCCCAAGGTGAACCTCTAAAGATTTTGTGGCCCAGAGTGAGACCTCTTAAAGATTTTAAAGATTTTGTTGGAGCCCAAGAGGTGAGACCTCTTAAAGATTTTGACCCCTCTTAAAGATTTTGGGGATTCTTGTGGGGCCCAAGAGGTGCAGACCTCTTAAAGATTTTGTGGAGGCCCAAGAGGTGAGACCTCTTAAAGATTTTGTGGAGGCCCAAGAGGTGAGACCTCTAAAGATTTTGTGGAGCCAAGAGGTGAGACCAAAGATTTTTGTGGAGGCCCAAGAGGTGAGACCTCTTAAAGATTTTGTGCAGGCCCAAGAGGTGAGCCTCTTAAGATTTTTGGAGGGAGGTGAGACCTCTTAAGAGTGGAGGCCCAAGAGGTGAGACTCTTAAAGATTTTGTGGAGCCCAGAGGTGAGACCTCTTAAAGATTTGTGGAGCCCAAGAGGTGAGACCTCTTTTAGGAAAGAGGAGAGAACCTCTTAAAGATTTTTGTGCAGGCCCAAGAGGTGAGACCTCTTAAGATTTTGTGGAGGCCCAAGATGAGGCCCAAGAGGTCCTCTTAAAGATTTTGTGGAGGCCCAAGAGGTGAGACGCTCTTAAAGATTTTGTGCAGGCCCAAAGATTTTGTGATGAGTGAGACCCTCTCTTAAAGATTTTGATTTTTACCCAAGAGGTGAGACCTCTTTTTGTGCAGGCCAAGATGGTGAGACCCTCGATGAAAAATATATGTGGAGGCCAAGAGTGAGACCTCTTAAAAATGAGACTATGTGTGAGAGGTGAAGTGGACCTGAGACCTTAAAAATTATGTGGAGGCCAAAGGTGAGACCTCTTTAAAAGAAGATTAATGTGGTGCCCAAGAGGTGAGACCTCTTAAAATTAAGAGGAGGGAGTGAGACCCTAAAATTATGTGGAGGCCCAAGAGAGGTGATGACCTCTTAAAAATTATTTTTTTTTGTGGAGAGGTGCAAGTTCCCAGGAGAGTATAAGGATATAGGGGGGCGGGAGGGTAGGAGGGTGGGGAGGAAGGAGGTGGCACTTCATCGATGGCACTTCACTTTTGGCTGCTTTCACGGTTGGAGAAGCAAGTCCGGGTCAATCCACTTGCTGTTCTTTGATTAGCGTCAGCCTGTCCGCATGTCGTTGACAGGCGGCTGCGCTTATCGGTTATAATGCCCCCGGCTGCGCTGAACACCCTTTCTGATAGCACGCTGGCGGCAGGGCAGGCAAGCACCTCCAAGGCGTACAGGGACAGTTCCAGCCACGTGTCCAACTTGGAGACCCAGTAAGTGTAGGACGCCGAGGGATCGGGGGGACAGGGTTACGGTCTGCCAGGTACTCCGCAACATCCGCCGATACTTGTCCCTCCTGCTGATAGCGGGCCCGCAGTGATGGAAGTGGCACGAGGGGTGCCATGAACGTGTCCCACACCTTGGAGAGTGTTCCCCTGGTGGCTGTGGGCCTGATTGATGTTGTGGACTCTGGGAGACCCTCTCCTCTCTGCCGCCAGCGATGGTGGGTGGGAAAATCTCCATCATGTTCTGCACGAGTTCCCTCTGGTATTCCAGCAATCGATTTGTCCTCTCCTCTACCGGAATAAAAGAGGAGACGTTATCTTTATACCGGGGGTCCAGGAGTGCGAAGACCCAGTACAGTTTGTTCTCCACTATCCGGACAACACGTGTGTCCCGGGAAAAGCAGCCCAGCATGAAGTCAGCCATGTGTGCCAGACTCTGAATAGGCATGACCTCACTGCCCCCACCAGAAGGATCACTTGCCATTTCCCTCCTTCCTCTTCCGCCTCCTCATCCGCCCCATCCGCGCTGAACCAATGGGACGCACACAGCCTGACTGCTACCCTCGCCGCCAGCATCCTCCTCCTCTTCCACAGCCACCTCCACGTCGTCCTCCTCCTCATCCTCCTCCTCCTGCAACTGCCACCGTGAAGCAGACAAAAGTGTGGACTGACTGTGTATCCGTTGCGTCCTCCTCCAACCCCCGTCTCCTCTGCGTGCAATGCGTTCTCCCTTATTGCGATGAGGGATTCTTTAAGGACGCCTAGGAGCGGGATGGTTACGCTCACTATAGCGTCCTCGCTGCTGACCTTCTTGGTGGACTCCTCAAAGATACGCAGTACATCGCATATGTCTGCCATCCATGGCCACTCGTGGTTGGCAAACTGAGGGAGCTGAGTTGAGGCACGCCGTGGATTCATAATCTGGTACTCCATCAATGCTCTCTGCTGCTCACACACCCTGGCCAACATGGAATAAGGTGGAATTCCAGCGAGTGGGCAGGTCGCACAAAGCCGATGTTCAGGCAAATGGAGGCGTTGCTGGAGTTTTTTTAAGCTAGCAGCAGCTACAGTTGCTTCGTAAAGTGAGCGCACAAGTGCCGCACTTTCACCAGTAGCTCTGCCAGGTTGGGGTAAGTCTTCAGAAATTTTTGGACTACCAGATTAAAAACGTGGGCCAGGCATGGTACGTGATTGAGTTCGGCAAGCTCCAGAGCCGCCACCAGGTTACGGCCGTTATCACACGACCATGCCTGGTCGCTAGCTGCAGCGGCGCGCCACATCTCCGTCTGCTCATAATGCGTCCCTCACCTCTGGGGCGCTGTGTTCCTGTGCCCAAGCTGATGACTTTGCAACCGCTGCTGACGTCTCCCCGCGCCATGCTGAAGCTTCCAGCTAGCGGCTGAGGGAGATGTTAGGCACAGGAGGAGGAGGAAGGAGGAGGGGGTTTTATCAGAACCCATGCTGGCAATCTTGGGGGGTGGTGGTAGTAGCCGTCTCTGTTTGCGACCCAGTCCCCGCTTCCACTACATTCACCCAGTGTGCCGTCAAAGAGATGTAGCGTCCCTGGCCGCAAGCGCTTGTCCACGAGTCGGTTGTCAAGTGGACCTTTGCGCTGACTGCGTACCTCAGGGCCCGCTGTGTTACGCGACACGTGCTGGTGCAGGGCGGTACGGCACCGGGAAATGTATTGGGGCTGGGGACGAATAGCGAGGTGCGGCGCTATCAGTCGCGGGAAGGCCTGCGTCTCCACAAGCCTAACGCAACACTCCAGGAGCCAGCAGTTGGAGATGTGGCAGTTTAAGGCTTGGGCTTGGGGGTGACTCGAGCGTACTTCGATGCGTCGAACGCCTGCGAGATGGACAGTGTTGTTGGACGAGGAGGCCAGGACAGGCGAAGAGGCGGGGGAAGGGAGGCTGAGGGAGAGGCCCCAAAGTAGCCGAGCAGAGGCAGATGTGGAGGGTCCTGCTGGAGGTCTGGACCGCAGTGGCGCACACAACAAAGGGGAAGGGCAGTGGCAGCAGGACCGGGCAGTTTGTATTGCGTTTGCTCTCTCCCACTCAGCCCAGTGCTTGCTTCCAAGTGAGCCGCATGCCTGAGGTGGTCAGATTGCTCTTCTCAAGCCTACTCAGTTTGATGCAGAGTGTGGCAAACCGCGCTCAGTTTTCATCCGCACAAACTTAAAAATCTCCACACCAAGTACGAGTGCCTCGATGGGGGACTTCAAACGCGACAGCCCGCTCCGGAACAGCTTCGGCCGTGCTGTGTGGCTCACTACTGTCTGGACTGTCCTCTGCTCTGGACATCCCTCTGCCTGTAGACATCCCT
>ONZH01018175.1:0-82993 GCA_900303285.1 Rhinella marina
TACTGGATAGTGTTGAGCTAATCAAAGCATCCGAAATGGAATTTGATCCGAAGTTTAGGAAATATTTAGTTCGCAACGAATCTGAATTTCCTCGTGCTTCATTATAATGAATTGTTTTTTCCCCTAAAATAGTGGCTACACACATTACAAAGTGAAAGTAAGAAGCCCAGGATGCAAGATTGCCCATAATACAGTGGAGACAGCCAATCAGGCAACTAGCCAATCCCTGTGATGTCACAGCCTTTAAAAGCCTCATCCCGTGTTGGTCTCCACCATTTTACTGTGAGCTGAGCCTAGGGAGAGAGGTGACAAATGCTAGGGACAGTGTTGCTAAAAGCTTTTAATTGTGGAATATTGGATAGAGAGACAGCAGGGACAGTGTAGGGAGATCGTAGGGAGAGCATAGGGAGGCTGAAGGGATCCATAGGAAACAGCACAGTTTGAATCAATCCCTGTGTAGGGCACAGAGCTATCTAATTGAACAGTGTCCTCCTTGTTTAATAAATAAGCAGTTCTCAAATTGGGATGAATAAGCTGTCCAATTCTACTGTTATTGGGTGTCCACCTGCCTGTTTCTCTACCAAAAAGGACTATTATGCATGTTGCTGAAATGCACAGTATGTACACCGAGATACACTCTCCTTGCAGGCCGGGATATAGCCTATTTAACGCGCTTCATGACGAATGAATTCAGAATGAATTGAATGTCATGAAAAAAATCAGCGAAGCATCTGAATCGAATTTTTGAAAACTTCTCTCATCTCTAGTACTGGATGTGTTGCTGCCGACCCGCACTGCCTGTGGTCTCCCAGTCAGGAAATCAAGTAGCCAGTTGACAGTGAGGTGTTCAGCCCCAGCCTGTCCAGTTTGGAAATGAGGTGTTGGCGAATGATGGTATTAAATGTTGAACTGAAATCAATGAATAGCATGACATAGGAATCTTTTTTATCTAGATGTGCCAGGAGAGAGAGGCCACAGCCTGTGCACATGCCATCATTATTTTTTGGCCTCAATTCTAAGTGTCATGTCTAGCGGAAATCAGTCGCTGTCATCACCTCCCCAATACCATCCATACAGCAGCATGATGGTGGCAGCATCATTGCTGTGGGGGTGTTTTCAGTGGCTGAGACATGGCGACTTGTCAGGGTTCAGAAAAAGCTGAATGTAACAAAGTACAGAGATATTCTTTAATGACAACCTTATCCAGTGTTGCTCTGTACCTCAGACTGGACTGAAGGCTCACCTTCCAACAAGACTATTACCCTAAGCACACAGCCAACACAACACAGGAGAAACTTAAAGACAACTCTTTGAATGTCCTTGAGTGGCCTAGGCCAGAGCCCTGACCTGAACCCAATCGAACATCTCTGGAGAGGCCTGAAAATGCCTGTCCACACCGAACCCCATCCAACTGGACAGAGCTTGAGAGGATTTGCAAAGAAGAATGGCAGAACATCCCCAAATTTGGGTATGCAAACCTTGTGACATCATACCCAAGAAGATTGGAAGCTGTAATCACTGCCAAAGTAAAGGGTCTGAATACTTATGTGAATGCAATAATTTGGTTTTTGCTTTTAAATAAATTGGCAAAGATTCTAGCACTCTGTTTTCACTTTCACATTATGGGATATTGAGTGCAGTATGGTGGGGAAATTTTTTTTTCATATTAACACAGGGATGCAACATAAAATGTAAACTGAAAGATATGGCTACACAGTGTTTTTTTGTTGTTGTCTGAAACCATGGAAACATGGCGCTGCATAAAAGCTGTTAGAAAGAAAATGACAGAAAATTTTAAATCTGAATCATTTGCAAAGTTGCTTCATTTTTCATGTTAGAAGCATTAGGATAACATTCTGAGTGGTTTCTCATGTACCATAAAGCTTTTCAAATTGTGTTTATACCTAAAGTAAAAATCTAGATCAATAGAATTATGAAAAATGGTTTAGTATAGGGCTAGAATACAATGACCTTTATGTCAAGGATGAGGAAGTTAATGAACTGTTTTACTACATAATTTTCCCTGATGCTTCAAACATTCTAAAGATATTGTGTGTTTTTTTTGTTTTTGTTTTTTAGCATTCGATATTATGTAGTTAATTGACGTTATAGGTATTTCATGCTTATTATTGATTTCCTAGAACACTGCTAGCAAAACAGTTTGTATGCACGAATGCTTTAGGAAAATGAATTTGAGCCTTGAATTGATCTAATATGAAGCCGCGAAGAGACAGCACTTGATAGTAAAGGATCTTTTTGTCTTTAATGAACATGATGATGTTCTTATTAAATGTGTTTCATAGGAAATCTATAAGAAAATGGTCCTAATGAAAAACTGTTTTTAAAAATCTAATTATATGAAGAACATGCATTTTCATTTAGAAACCAGATCCAAAGCACTAGGGTGACTGGAAACCCGTGAAAGTAATGAGAAAGTCAAATATGGAATAACAGCAATTTCTATATTATAGGATAAAAGTGATGGAATAGTGGGAATGAAACAAAAGGGTCCAAGAAGCCTTTTTTATGAGAAATGTGTTACAGAGAAAATATCTAAATGGAAAAGAAAAGTAAAGTACAGCTTCCGTATAAAATGCTTGCATCTTTATTAATAGCGGTAAAAGCCAAACAAGTAGTACATCGATGGTCTATGCGTTTTGGACCCCTACATCACGGTCCTTATTCATGACACACTAATAACATAACACTAGAGAAAATATCTAGTAAATGTATAATCTCTAATAAAGATTATTAATAGTCAAGTCACTACAAAAACCTCAACAGAACTCAATGCACGCCATTATAAGTTAACCCATTACCAGGCCAAATTTTTAATTTTAATTTTTTTCTTTCAACCATCCAAGAGCCATAAATTTCTTTATGTTTTCTTTTAGCATTAGCATATGCTGTTTTAAAGGGAGCAGAGCTCCAATTCTCAAAGCAGCCTTTTGCTCTACAGCCAAGGTCAGAGATAGTTCCAGTTCCAAAGTGTTAACCATTTTGATTGCCACAGTCTGTGACCACAGCATAACCAAAGGGTATTTCTCCTCTGATTTGGGTCCCAGTGATCTGTTTGAAGGCTGGGTAAACCCTCTGCATTCAGCTCTGGGGAACTAGGGACCCCAGGACTGTAATTTCAGTAATCCTGCTGTTAATGCATTAACCACAGCCTGTGCCATAGAGACACAGATCATAATGTATTAGCATATGGGAGTATGCTAATACATTGTAAGCATAAAAGAATTTTGTAAGACAGTAATTCCTTAAACAGTTGTTTTTTTTTTTTTTTTTTTTGCATCGCCATTTCTGACCCTATAACTTTTTTAGTATGTCTACAGAGCTGTGTGAGGGCTAATTTTCACTGTTTAAGTTTGGGAAGTGAAGAGATAAAAACAGTAAATCAGCTATTTTATATTTTTTTCTGTTATGGTGTTCGGCGTATAGGATAAATATGGCTATATTTTAATAGTATGGGTATTTGGGGAGACAGCAGTGCAAATGATCTTTATTTTTTTTATAGTTTTTTTTAATTATGGGCTAAAGGGGTGATTTGAATTTTTATATTAATTTTTTTTATACTTTTAATTTTTTTAAAACTTTTTATTCCACTTTATATAATTTATTAAGTCCACCCACAGAACTTTGATATAGAAACACAAAGGTTCTCCATGTGTGGAAGCATAAATAGGTAAAATAAAATCACATAATTCACTCAATTTCAAGGCTACCACTGCAAACGAACAGCTTCCTTGTCTGGAAGCGTGGGAGATGGAGTACAGCACTCTTGGGTTAAGCTGATCACAGACATTAGCTGCAGGCTCCATCTTTAAAGATCCAGCATGCACCATACATATATGGTGCATGTCGAGAAGGGGTTAAAAAAAATGTCAGACATCACTTTTTGTATATTTGCAATGCAAAAAAGTATGTAACTTACAAAATAATTTATTTGTTCACTCAAATAGCATCAAAAATATGATTTCTCTTGGAACTAGGCTTTAAACAGCCATGTGAATGAAAAAACATGGAGGAGAAAAAACTGAAAAAAAAAGCTTGTCGTTAAAGGGTTAATGGCACCATTTAATTTAGCATATATTGCACTGGAAAATGGAAAACAATTATTTGTAGGGTAAAACTGAAGAAAAAAGTACTATTCTGCCATGATTTCAGTGTGCACTAAAAATGACATGACAACCTTATTCTGCGGGTCAGTACATTTACACCAATTTTGGTGTGGAGGCTCCGATAGCAGGACAGAGAGATCGCCGTCTGCCTGTCTAGCTGTTTAGATGCCATCTTTATTACACTATGGCCACTATATGGCCCACTTTGTATTGTTTGGGCTCGGCTTGTGAGTCCTCCCCATACATACCCCACGTGCTTTTGACTTAAATATATGCCATGCATCGTTAAGGGGTTAATAGTGTGTTTTATTATTATGTATGATATTATTGGTTATTACTACATTTTATATTCAATATAGTTAAAGGGGTTCTCCGGGAATTAAGAAAATGAAAATACTTAAATATTACATTATTATAAATATATTCCCAAATAACTTTCATTAGTTATAATGGCTCGTGTTGTCTAGGGAGCAATGATTAGGAGAAACAAAATGGCCGCTGTCCTATTAGTACACACAGAACCTGTCCTAATCACACAGCAGGACAAGTTACTTCACAACACTGAGGTAAAGAGCTGCCTCATCCTCCTCTCTGCTCTGCTTGTCAGGGATTATGATCCTGAATATAGATGATAAGATCTTCATCTGAATCTCTGTAGGAATGGAGTTCATGAGCAGATGAGGCTAATGAGCAGCAGCACTTGTATGCAGTCTCCATTACCACAGTCTGTTCTGTCCATCCTCTCTGTACTTCATGTCTCCTCATGAACTCCATTCCCACAAAGATTCAGCTAAATATCATATTAAACTGTATTCAGGATCATAATCCCTGACAAGTAGAGCAGAGAGGAGGATGAGGAAGCTCTTTACCTCAGTGTTGTGAAGTAACTTGTCCTCCTGTGTGATTAGGACAGGTTCTGTGTGTACTGATAGGATGGCGGCCATTTTGTTTCTCCTGATTATTGCTCCCTAGACAAAACGAGCCATTATAACTAATGAAAGGTATTTGGGAATATATTTATAATAAAGTAATATTTGTGTAATTTCATTTTCCTAATTCCTGGAGAACCCCATTTTTCCATTAAATTACTATATTATTGTCAATTGCTACATTTTATGTTAAAAATATTTATAACAATAGTACATTTATTCAAGTGATTCTCACATCTAATGCCCCATTGAAGCCTAAACCAACAAGCCAACTACACGATCTAGCAGAGCTGATTTATCTGGTTATTTAGCACAGCATAAAATAAGTTACTTAAAGGGAGTCTGTCACCTCATTTTCACCTATATAACTAACAGCACTGCCCCACAGAAGATTGCAGACACATCCCAGACATACCTGTGTGCACTGTGTGTCTGTATTACATGTCAAGAAAAAGCACTTTTATTCTGCAGGAAAACAGCTCCCAAGTGCCCGGCTGAAAGTGAAAGTAAAAACAGCTTTCTCTCCTGACTCGATTTCTAACAGCTATATCTTCTGATATACTGGATAATGCTGTGATTTTGGTATAATTTTAAAGCTTGTAATGTCAGCTTTCAAAGAAGGTCAGAACCATTGTTCTATCTGCTACTAATCCCAAGATATGAGTAGCTAAAGCTGCCCTCCCCCCTCCAGTCTGGTTTGCAGCAGCAGCAGAGCCGGGCACTTGGGAGATGTTTTTCTGCAGAATAAAAGTGCTTTTTCTGAACGAGGAATACACTCACACAGTGCACACAGGTATGTCTGAGATGTGTATGCAATTGTCTGTGGGGCACTGCTGTTAGCTATATAGGTGAAAATGAGGTGACAGACTCCCTTTAATAGATTTGCATGCATTAACAAATATATTGGTGCATAGATATCAAATATGTTTCTTAATATTAACCTCTAGACAGTTAGATACAGTAAATGACTGTTCCTATGTTGGCATGAAGGTTGTCATAGATTTAGAACATAGCAGCTTATAAAATAAGAATGGACTGTTACATTATCAGTAACATCAATCTGTTTCTGTGCAGGCACATAAATACATTTGTACAAGCGATTGTGCTGTATAGAAGTTGGGAGCTTACTGAAAGTCAAACAGCCTTTGTTCAAATGCTAAAGGAGCTGGAAAAGCAGGAAATGAAAGGTAATGTAACATCATTATTTCTATTTTTTACAGATATTGTTATCCAAAATTAATGTAAATGTTATTTAAAAATAGAAAGCACATTAACCCACAAATAAAAATGGAAAAATCTCAATTTTTATTGTAGATTTTGAATTTATGAAGTACATTTTAACCCCTTAGTGACTTAAGTAATTTTAGCCTTTAAGGGGTTTTCCGCTTATCTTACATTGATGAACTATCTTCAGGATAGGTCATCAAGATCAAATCGACAAGGACCTGACTGTTGGCACCACTCCGATCTGTACGAAGAGAACACAGCACTTATACAAGCACAGTGTTCTCACTGTTTACCTGCTTGCTGTCTGATGTCTTTATCCGGACACTGGTAAACATCTGGGTCATTGCATCAATACATGGCCTAATTTTGTGCAGAGGGGTAATTAGATGGGCAAGCGCACATGTTCTCACGTTTTGGATAAAAAAAGACCCCCATATGTGACAGTCAGAGATCGAGTATGCATTCTGACTGAAAGAGGAGAGAGCAATAGATAACATGCACATAATCCCATGTTACCCTCCACCTGGGATCATGACAGAGGATGTTTGTTTCTCTTCTTCCTGCAGACTGTCAGCTCCCCCACTGCTACCCCCACTTCCCCTGCCAGTTGGCTGAGAAGACAGGGCTGGTTCAACCCTTCATATCTCAGGCTGTGTAACAGCTAGAGATGTGAGCATGGTCATCTTGTTTGAAATATGACAATCTAAGCTTTAAAACAAGACCAGGTTTGAAGCATTAAAGACTATGTACACCTTTGGGGGCATTTTTTTTTTATTAGTGCATTGTACTTATTATGATTTAAAAATCATTTTTCAATTGGTCTTTATTAAAATACCAAGTCCTTTTCTCTGTACAGTGCTGAGATGCTGTACCAGCAGTATTTCAGTTTTCTCTCTGCACCGTCAGGCAGGGAGCTGACAGGCTCCTTATCTCTGCTCTCAGACCTTATAAACACTCATCAAAACCCAATCCTTATCTTACTGGCTTAAATAAGTGTTTACAAACTCATTTAGAGATAAGGGTTATTAGTGAGTGAAAGTGAGTGAAAGTAGGATGCACACAGCTAGAAAAACAGTTAACCCTATGTGACAGAAGAACTCAATATTTTTAATAAAGTCTGTGTTGGCAGGGGCAAGTACCAAATTGCTCCCTGTATTCCTATGTTTGTTTCTGGGGAAGTTACTATTTTCATTTTCTCACCATTTATATAATCACCCCCTGAGGAGCCCACTAGTTGGGTGAAACGCGTCAGGATTTCTACGTTTAGGTGCAGATTCAACATCCCTATTTGGACATTATTATTCCCTCATTAGGGTTTAATAGGGATTAATAGACTAGGTACGGGGACGGGGTACCTTCACCATTAGGGGGTGTCCCTGGGCAAAGGGCCTTATTTAGGGCATAACAGGGAAAATATACTCCCCCTCCCCTACCCTTGTCTATCTGGATTTTAAATTATAATAGTTCTGTGTGATATACAATCTTTTAATTGAACCAATAAAGTATATATTTTTATAGGAGAAATACCCCCTTGCTGTCTTTGCAATTTTGGGGATCTCCACCCCTATATTTTTCATCTGTATTTCAAGTCTGTTTTTTTAATAAAGACCAACAGAAAAAAATATTTTTAGCCCCAAAAGAGTAAAATGCAATAATAAAATGTCCCTAAAGGTAGCCTTTAAATTCTAAGGGATATATACAGACATGGCCAAAAGTTTTGAGAATGACACAAATATTATATTTTCACATGATCTGCTGCCCTCTGGTTTTTATGTGTGTTTGTCAGATGTTTTTATCACATACAGAAAAATAATTGCAATCATATTATATGAGTAACAAAAGCTTATATTGACAGTTAGAATGAGTTAATGCAGCAAGTCAATATTTGCAGTGTTGACCCTTCTTCTTCAGGACCTCTGCAATTCTCCCTGGCATGCTCTCAATCAACTTCTGGACCAAATCCTGACTGATAGCAGTCCATTCTTGCACAATCAATGCTTGCATTTTGTCAGAATTTGTAGGTTTTTGTTTGTCCACCCATCTCTTGATGATTGACCACAAGTTCTCAATGGGATTAAGATCTGGGGAGTTTCCAGGCCATGGACCCAAAATCTCTATGTTTTGTTCCCTGAGCCATTTAGTTATCACCTTTGCTTTATGGCAAGGTGCTCCATCATGCTGGAAAAGGCATTGTTGATCGCCAAACTGCTCTTGGACGGTTGGGAGAAGTTGCTCTCGGAGGACATTATGGTACCATTCTTTATTCATGGCTGTGTTTTTAGGCAAGACTGTGAGAGAGCCGATTCCCTTGGCTGAGAAGCAACCCCACACATGAATGGTTTTAGGATGCTTTACAGTTGGCATGAGACAAGACTGGTGGTAGCGCTCACCTCGTCTTCTCCAAATAAGCTGTTTTCCAGATGTCCCAAACAATCGAAAAGGGGATTCATCAGAGAAAATGACTTTACCCCAGTCCTCAGCAGTCCACTCCCTGTACCTTTTGCAGAATATCAGTCTGTCCCTGATGTTTTTTCTGGAGAGAAGTGGCTTCTTTGCTGCCCTTCTTGAGACCAGGCCTTGCTCCAAGAGTCTTCGCCTCACAGTGCGTGCAGATGCACTCACACCTGCCTGCTGCCATTCCTGAGCAAGCTCTGCACTGCTGGTAGCCCGATCCCGCAGCTGAAACACTTTTAAGAGACGGTCCTGGCACTTGCTGGTCTTTATTGGGCGCCCTGGAGCCTTTTTGGCAACAATGGAACCTCTCTCCTTGAAGTTCTTGATGATGCGATAGATTGTTGACTGAGGTGCAATCTTTCTAGCTGCGATACTCTTCCCTGTTAGGCCATTTTTGTGCAGTGCAATGATGACTGCACGTGTTTCTTTAGAGATAACCATGGTTAACAGAAGAGAAACAATGATGCCAAGCACCAGCCTCCTTTTAAAGTGTCCAGTGGTGTCATTCTTACTTAATCATGACAGATTGATCTCCAGCCCTGTCCTCATCAACACCCACACCTGTGTTAATGGAGCAATCACTGAAACGATGTTAGCTGGTCCTTTTAAGGCAGGGCTGCAATGATGTTGAAATGTGTTTTGGGGGATAAAGTTCATTTTCTAGGCAAATATTGACTTTGCAAGTAATTGCTGTTAAGCTGATCACTCTTTATAACATTCTGGAGTATATGCAAATTGCCATTATAAAAACTGAAGCAGTAGACTTTGTAAAAATTAATATTTGTATCATTCTCAAAACTTTTGGCCATGACTGTACAGTAGCTCTTACAATTCAAATTAATTGGAATTAAAGGGAGTCTGTCACCTCATTTTCACCAATATAACTAAGAGCACTGCCCCACAGAAGATTGCAGACACATCCCAGACATACCTGTGTGCACGTTGTGTCTATATTGTGTCCAGGAAAAGCACTTTTATTCTGCAGGAACACAGCTCCCAAGTGCCTGGCTCTACTGTTGCAAGTGCTCAAAGCAAACCAGACTGAAGAGGGGAGGGCTGCTTTAGCTGCTCATATCTTGGGATTGGTAGCAGATAGAAAGATGGTTCTGACCTTCTTGGAAAGCTGGCATTATCAGAAGATATACCTGTTAGAAATCGAGTCAGGAGAGAAAGCTGTTTTTGCTTTCACTTTCAGCTGGGCACTTGGGAGCTGTTTTCCAGCAGAATAAAAGTACTTTTTTCTGAACATGTAATACAGACACAAAGTACACACAGGTATGTCTGGGATGTGTTTGCAATCTGCTGTGGGGCAGTGCTGTTAGTTATATAGGTGAAAATGAGATGACAGACTCCCTTTAACCCCTTGAGGACAGAGCCCATTTTGGCCTTAATGTCTGGGCCAAATTTCTGAATTCTGACGTGTCACTTTATGTGGTTATAACTTTGGAACGCTTTTACTTATCCAGGCCATTCTGAGATTGTTTTCTCGTGACACATTGTACTTCATGACAGTCATAAATTTGAGTCAATATATTTCACCCTTATTTATGAAAAAATCCCAAATTTACCAAAAATTCTGAAAAATTAGCAAATTTCCAAATTTCAATTTCTCTACTTTCAAAATACACCGTAATACCTCCAAAAATAGTTATTATTTTACATTCCCCATATGTCTACTTTATGTTGGCATCATTTTGTAAACGTCATTTTCCTTTTTTAGGACGTTAGGAGGCTTAGAAGTTTAGAAGCCATTTTTCAAATTTTCACCAAATTTTCCAAAACCATTTTTTTAACACCAATGCAGATATAAAGTGATTTTGAGGGTCTTACATAATGAAACCCACCATAAATGACCCCATTTTAGAAACTACACCCCTCAAATTATAAAAAAACTGCTGTTACAAACTTTGTTAACCCTTGAGGTGTTCCACAAGAATTAATGGAAAATGGAGGTGAAATTTCAAAATTTCACTTTTTTCGTAGATTATTCATGTTAATATTTTTTTTCTTGCAACACAGCAAGGGTTAACAGCAAACTAAACCTCAATTTACATTGCTCTGATTCTGCAGTTTACAGAAATACCCCATATGTGGTGGTAAACGTCTCTATGGGTTTGTGGCAGTGGTCAGAAGGAAAGGAGCGCCATACGGATTTTGGAGGCAAAATTTGCTAGAATAGTTTTTAGGCACCATTTTGTAATTGAGAGACCCTGAAGTACCCCTACAGTGGAAACCCTCAAAAAGTGACCCCATTTTTGAAACTACACCCTTCAAAGAATATATTAAGGGGGTACTGACCACTTTGACCCCCTAAGCATTTTACGGAATTTGGAAACACTTGGCTGTGAAAATGAACATTTTTTTTCTTCCAATAAAATGTTGCTTTAGCCCCAATTTTTTTTATTTGCATAAGGGGTAACAGGAGAAAAGCCCCCCCATAATTTGTTACCCATTTTCTCCTGAATACGGCAACACCCCATATGTGGTGGTAAACTGCTGTGGGGGCACATGGCAGGACTCAAAACAGAAGGAGCGCCATATGGATTTTACAACACAGATTTTGATGGAGTGGTTTGCGGGAGCCATTGATTTTTATTTTTTTTGAGCTATTGTCTTATGTGGGGGCTCATTTTTTGCAGGATGAGGTGGGGTTTTCATTGGTACCATTTTGGGGTAAATACGCCTTTTTGATCGCCTGCTATTACACTTTTTGTGAGGGAAGAGGGAAAAAAAGGGCTATTTTGGCATCGTTTTTTTTTTTTAATTTTTACAGCATTCGCCTGGGGGGCCATCTCATGTAATATTTTTATAGAGCAGGTTGTTACGGACGCAGCGATACCCAATATGTCCAACTTTTTTATTGTTGGAAAGTTTTACACATTAGATGCATTTTTGAACAGAATACAATAATTTTTTTGTGTTGCCATTTTCAGAGAGCCATATTTTTTTCAGTTTTCAGGCAATTGTCTCAGGTAGGGTACAGTTTTTGCGGGACAAGATGACGGTTGAATTGATACCATTTTGGGGTAATTACGCCTTTTTGATCGCCTGCTATTACACTTTTTGTGAGGGAAGAGGGGAAAAAATGGCTATTTTGGCATAGTTTTTAAAAAAAAAAATTTACAGCATTCGCCTGGGGGGCCATCTCATGTAATATTTTTATAGAGCAGGTTGTTACGGACGCAGCGATACCCAATATGTCCAACTTTTTTATTGTTGGAAAGTTTTACACATTAGATGCATTTTTGAACAGAATAAAATATTTTTTTTTGTGTTGCCATTTTCAGAGAGCCATATTTTTTTCAGTTTTCAGGCGATTGTCTCAGGTAGGGTACAGTTTTTGCGGGACAAGATGACGGTTGAATTGATACCATTTTGGGGTAAATACGCCTTTTTGATCGCCTGCTATTACAGTTTTTGTGAGGGAAGAGGGAAAAAAATGGCTATTTTGCCATAGTTTTTTTAAATTTTTTTTTACAGCATTCGCCTGGGGGGCCACCTCATGTAATATTTTTATAGAGCAGATTGTTACGGATGTGGCGATACCTAACATGTTTATGTATTGTGTGTTTTTTTATTTTTAATCAATTTTTTTAACTTTTTTTTAACTTTTTTTTTTTTTTTCCACTTTCTTGACTCAGATCCACTTGGTTCTTCAAGAACCAGTGGGTCTGGTATTTTACAATACACTGCAGTACACTGTATAGTGTACTGCAGTGTATTTTCTTATAGCCTGTTCAAGCTCCTGCCTTTAGCAGGAGCTTGAACAGGCTTCCATGGCAAGCCAGACGAAAGCGTCTGGTTGCCATGGTAACCATCGGGACGCTGCCACAGCAGAGCAGCGTCCCGATGGAAGGGAGAGGGAGCTTCCTCCCTCTCATCTGCCCACACCATCGGCGCTGCCAGCGCACCGCAGCGCCGATGGGAGAGGGAGGGAGCGCTCCCTCCCTGTTAACCCCTTCCATACAGCGGTCCCTACGGACCGCGGCATGGAAGGGGTTAAACTGCTGACATCGGTGCCAGCACCGATGTCAGCAGTTTCAAGCAGAGTATCAGCTGTATGCTGATACTCTGCTTGAATACCGCTCGGCCATCCTGAAAGATCGTTGCGGGCGGCACTCGCGGCAGCCGCCCGCACGTTGCAGGTCTCCCCCCCCGCCTGCCCATCTGCCCACCCATCTGCCCACAGCTAATCAGGGGGGCGGGGGGACACCCTGACCTCCCCCTAATTACTGACACTCGGCGGGGATTCGCTAGAATAGCGCTATCCCCGCCGAGTACCCCTTGCCTGCTGTGAATGGCTGGTCTGAATAGACCAGCCATTCACAGCGATCGCCTTTATGGGGGGTGCACGGCACCCCCGAGGCCTTCGCTATGGGTGGCTGGGTGCCCTAAACAGCACCCATTACAGCATTTAACCCCCCCTGCACTGAGCAGGGGGGTTTCAATGCAAGACGTACCGGTACGCCCTGTAGCACGAACTACCTCGTGCTCAGGACGTACCGGTACGTCCAATGTCGCCAAAGGGTTAAAGCAGCTGAAACCTGATTTCATCTGCAATTACACCCACCTGACTTCTAAAGGCTATATCTCTTGATGTACAGGAGATAATGCCATGTTCTTGTTTTTGAATCTTAGTTTGCCAGCTTTAAAAAAAGACTAGGCCCATATCCCTAGCTTCTGCACAGCCTGAGATATAAAGGCTTAAAGTAGCCCTCACGCTCACTCTGCAGCCATCACTCTGCTTGGCTGAACTGTTATGTCCTTCTCCCAAAACTGTTAGTGTGTTAACTAATGTCTCATTGGACCATGCATGTTTCTGTATGTCTGCTGTACAGCCAAGTTTATTGCTGTAGCAGCAATCCATTTCCAGGTCACTTTTTCCATGATATGTCTATATGAAGTAAAACAATTATATATTCCGCCACTTATCTAAGATTTTAAAATACATATGACGGGGTCTTCGATATGCCAAGCACTTGAAACAGAAACAACCCTGTTCAGATGCATGGATCTTCAGTTACAGAAATATTTGCAACAAATCTGACATGTCAAGATACCCTTAAAGGGGTATTCCTATCTGAGACAATGGAGGCATTGTATTGAAAAAGGTGGTCAAGTAAGCTTTTAAACTGAACAGTTTGCAAAAAAGTTATACAATTTATATTTTAACTAGAAGTCAATTTTAGAAATATGCAGCTTGGGCATGCATCCAACAAATGCTTCTGCTGAATGTACAACCCAAATGTTTTGTCAGCTTAGCCTAATGTGAACGTCTTATAATCATCCTATAACACTGTCAAAGTACCAACTTTGCTCCTTGGTTTTGCACCTGCACACGAAGAGTTAAAAAGGACTTGTTTTTATAGATCTTCCATACATATAGAGATAAGCATGCATAAATGCCTTCTAGTCTTCTGTGCATACATCCTTATCAACCCTTTCCCATGGACAGAACAAGTAAGAGAGAACAAAGCAATGTTATAATATTTCAGGACAGTGTCCTCAGACAGATACACCGCCGGAAAATTCTGATAACATAAAATGGAAGCCTTGAACCTAGACAAAACAATATTATATTAATCTCAAAATAGCAGAGCAAGACAAAGCAACACTGTATTATATTAACCTTATAATGGAAGCCTTAGAACAAAATGGAGACTCGGAACAAGCCTGACTACATATACTTTTACAAGTACTCATAATGTTATTTCTAAGAAATGCTATAAAATAAAGCCAGTACTTTCACCGCCATAGAAGAAATCTCTTGTATAACATTGCCGTTGGAAGCTTATCTGCAAATGCTAACATGTTAAACAAGGAGAAGGTTTTCATCTTCATTAAATCAGCAAATGTTTTAAGTGGTTTCATGCACTCACATAACACTTCGTGAAATCTTTTACATCTAAAATAACTGTGCAGTTTCACAGTTGAAAGGAATTAGAATGTGGTTATACATTGGCACCCTCTCTTCCTTTTTATATCGGACTGCAGCTTTGCAGATTTAGACTTCATGCACATGACTGTATTATCCATAATACAGTATATAGAAATCTGTGGGTACATACTGTACATCAAAAAGTGGTAATCATTGAGACTGAGCTACCATCTCATAAAATGTGACAAACTATGATGATATAGATGTAGCACATTAACACACAAGCCTATAGTTCTGGCTTAGTTTAACAAAGTGAAAAGTTTGTTACACTGGCAGATTAACCCAGTTACACTCTCTGGTTAACGCTTTGAGGCATACCTGAATTTTAAAAAAAACTTTGCATAATGGCTGTGCTTCTTTTTACAATCATAACTGTTAAGGAATAGGTAGTTTGGGGCTTCCCTAATGTCTTTTTACCATAATTATTCCCCTTTTCTCCTGTACAGTTAGATGCATTTCTCTTGCAAGCAGGGGGCCATTTCCCTTCTGTGGATTCTGCCAGTAGTTAGTACAGTGACATCCTTTCCCATACTTCCCACTATGTTTGTTTTCAGCTCTGAAGCTCAGAGAACAATTACAATTACGATTACAATGATGCTGCGCATGTCCGACCACCCGCAGGGCTATTGTCCCGCACTCAACAATGATTTTATGAGTGCGGGACAATAATCCCGCGGGCGGGCCCGAGGTGCACAGCATCATTGTAATCAATGATGCTGTGCGCTCCCGTGCGCACGATCGATGCCACTTCGGGACATATGGCCCGCTCACGGACCGTATGTCTTGGAGGGCATACGGTCGTGTGAAAGGGGCCTAAGAGAAAGGATGGAGGCTCCTGTGATCTTCAGAAGCAGTGTAGAAGTAGTTCTTTTATCAGGCTTGGGATGTCAACTAGCTCTGACACCCCCCCACTCCCTTCTGCTGTCTTCTGTGTCTCTGTTACCAGGGACGGATCTTGCCTGACAACAGGATGTGGACTGCAAATTAGGTGCTAGTGAGACCCCTAGTGTCCGTAACGATGGATGCAGGCATATTTTTTAAATGAAGTGATTTAGAAAGTTGCTATTTACACTATTCTCTATTAAATTAAATGAACTTGTGCTAAAGTACAGTGACTCTAACCCACTAGATCTGTATGTAGCATCACTTTTAGGCAAAATTAAACTACCATACTGGGCACCATATGACTACTCTTGGATGGCCTACAGCTTCATAATATGAAACCATAGGAGCACCATGTGTGGCGGCCAAAGTGAGAGAAAGTGAATTATATTATTTTTAGTAATTAGCTTTGAAGAAGTGAGCAGTGCCGTTTCCTAATTAACAGCTTGATATTTCAACCTGTAAATGAAACACTAACATAAAATATATTTGACACATTATTTTTAGCTTATAATCTCAGATTCACATAGGGAGCAAACATTTATCATTGTTATTTCTGTATATGCTCCACATGCTTATTATGTGAGACATATTTTATTCTTATATGATTTTTTCCACCCGTAGATATTTTTTACACTGTAAATTATTTTGGTATTGGTGTGCACATCGTAAATGTTCATGGTTATTATGTATTTGTAAAGCAGACAGGTTGTAGCAAAAGATGTTCGCACCCGTGTAGACAAGCTGTTATGGATGTAGTATAGTAGATACCTATTGTAAACAGGAAACAATAGTTCCTAGTTGTGATTTATCTCATTCTACAGCATGGGCATGTTGGTAAACTAAGCTGGCACAATGCTGAACCACATACCGTATATTAAATGTGTTAATTCCTCATTAAGAAACAAGAAAATTATTACCAGCTTAAAAAAAATCATGTGAAATCTTCTGATTTCTCTAAACAGCTTTCTCTTCACAATGTAGCAAAAGTACTTGCTATCCTACGCACAGCAGCTGAACATGCTGGGCAGGAGCAGAGCACAGAAAAACTGATGTTCCAAGAGATGCAGGATATAGAAAATTCTGTCTAGTGTGAGAAACTAACGATAATGAGGTCAAGGTTACGAATCACGGTGCTGAAGTCAATAGGAAACTGACGAATAATAAAACTCTGGTTAATATAATATTGCATATGGAAAAATCCAGTAATAAATAATTAGGTCCTTTAGGTCCTGTAAACCAGAGAAAATCATAACATGATATGGTATTATACATATGTATGAAGTTTAGAGGGAAAAGGTGCAGAGGAAAAAAATCTAAAGGACCCTTGAGAACGTGGTGCAGATTTTGAAAATAGTTCCGGATTTTGCTATTAATGTCACCTACTCTGTTGAGCGAAAAAAATTTGTGACAAGCCTGCAATAAAATATGCAATTAAAACCATGTTAATACAAGCAGATTTGACAGGATTCTGCTGCAGGAAGACTACGGTTAAGTCTAAGAAAAATGGGTATACATAGAGCAAGCCCATGAAAACGCTGCCCACGTCAAACCTGAGCTTCTATTGAGCCGCTGTTTAGCCTGTAAAGATCATAAAGAAATGAAACACTGCTGTTTCTGGCAGCCAGTACCCGGTTGTGAAACAGTCTGTAGTATGCGCTCTTTCTAAGGCCATCCAGGGGTGCACCTAGCCTTTTTGCTGACTGAGGCGAAACCTGAAAGCGCTCCCCCCCTCCCCAATGCCGATTTCTTAACCTAACCTTTTCCCTTCAGCCCATGCCTCTTTGGCTGCCTCCCTCTTGCCCCTACATGGTGCTGCCTGAGGCGATTGCGTCACCTGGCCTCATTGGTGGTGCACCCCTGAGGCCATCATACATCGCCTAGAAAGTGTTCATCTCTTTTGGATTACTGTCTTGTACAGGGACTGGGAGTGGACAGCTACTCTGATGGTAAGCAACAAATTCTCAATTAATTTAGGTCATGACTAATTTCACACCACACATGGCTGTATTTCCTGGACTGAACACTCCTCCTCTGACATGAACTCAATGCATCATAATGACTAATGATCAGTGTCAGACTGGAGTTTCTTGGGCCCATCAGAGGAAAGTATTCTCAGTGCCCAACCCTCATATCATCAAAAAAGCCTAATAGATTTTAATTAAAAGAAGTAGACCCTAGTGGGAAATAATTGGCTCCAAAGGCAGCCCCAAATGGATTTTTTCTCCTGGACTTTTGGGGCCAACTATGCTATCAGACCCTGGGCCCACCTGAGGATCCTGTGGCACTCTGATGGGCCAGTCCAACATTGCTTATGATATTCTGTGTCGTACCTGTTTGATAATGTGTACAGTTCAGTAGACCTGAATTCAAGCGGAAACTCCCAGCATCACAAATCATTATGATGCTGTGAGTTCATCTCAGAGGAGAAGTATTCAGTTAGGGAAATACAGATGTCACATGGAGCATGTTTCCAGAACTGGATACGCTTGTGCAGTTGGCTTTTGTCTGGGTTTCCACATTCCAAGTTTCTTGATGCCGTATTCAAAGGCAAAAGTGGGAATGAATCATCAGTGGATGATGCATACAAAGGAAAGACTGAGGGGGAGATTTGTAAAGACTGGCATTTCTAATGTGATATGCAGCAAAATTATTAAGAGTTGCACATCTTTTATTATCTTTGGTGCATATTGGCAGCAGAATCTAAACGCTAAAACAGCTAGAAGTTGGCGTAGAGTTCAGATGCTAAGTGCATTGGAAAATTGGTTCAAGTAACTTTGAACGTGCCCAAAATTTCTCTAGATTTTCCTGTCATTGTTCTGTTATTCCTCCTAAAAATGTATAAGGCTACTTTCACACTAGCAGCAGGGTGTCCGGCAGGCGGTTCCGGCGGGTGAACAGCCTGCCGGATCCGTGCTGCCGCTAGTGCACCTGTGCGGCCGGAACTACGCTCTGTCCCCATTCACTATAATGGGCGTGGGCCAGAGTCCCGGCCGCAGCACGGCAAACATGCAGAGAGGCGGCAGGACTAAAACTACGACTGCAACTGCATTTTTTAAAACAGTAAAAGACATGTCCCTTCTTTGCTCAGCCGCAACTTTAAACTGCTACTCTGTGATCTTCACCCATACCTCACACTGAAATCAATGAGAGACAGAAACCACGCAGCTACTGGCAAAATTTCGTCGCGGTTGTCGGTACCAAAATTTGGCGGCAAAAAGCATGTGAATGGGCCCTTATAAGAAATTGTTACTTCATGAGGCATACAAATATTCAAGAATACAAGTATAAAACAGACCTTTCAAGAGTGTTGATGGGTCATCTTTAAAGCTCATGCATATGGCAATGCTACTCGGGGAGAATGTTAGTGAAGAATGTAGCTTTTTTTTTTTTTCTGACAGATTTTTAGAAGCTTTCTGAGGTAAAGGCTTACAGCAGGCTGAGGGCATCATGTTTAGCATCCATATAATATGTATCCTTAGGCTACATGCACACGACAGTGAAAAAAAACGTCCGTTAAAAACGGACACACTGTCAGTTTTTCATGGCCATTTTGCATCAGTGTGTGCATCCATTTTCTGGCCGTGTGTCCATTTTTAATGTCCGTTTTGCATCCGTTTTGTATCAGTTTTTCATGTCAGTTAAAAACGGACATGAAAAATGGATGAATTGGATTGGCAGTTATTTCTTGCCCCCCACTATAATCATGACCCCCATGATGCCCATAATGTCCTCCATAGTGCCCTTTACTAAAATAATGTCCTCCACGGTGTAAATCATTTTTTATAGTGCCCCAGCTAAAATAATGTCCCCCATAGTGTAGGAATTTTTTTGAATGTTCCCAACTTTAATAATGTCCCCCATGTAGGCCCCATCTTAAATAATTTCCCCCATGGTTTAAATAAATGCTTTAAACAGCTGCTTTTTGATGATTTAAAAGAAAAAAAAACCCTCACCTTATCCAATTGCTCGCGCTGCAGCAGTCTCTTCTCTCTTCCACGCACAGGACCTGGCGAAAGACCTGCGATGTGTGCAATGACGTCACTGTACGCGCCAACATGGTGACGTCACCGCGCATAACACAGGTCCATCGGCAGGGCCTGCTCAATGAAGAAACCAGAGACTGCGCAGCGCAAGCAAGTGGGTAGGGTGAGTGGCCATAGTGTACCTGTTTTTAACGGCCGTTAGATGGGAGCACTCCTGTCAATCGGCCGTTAAAAACAGCCCTATTCATTTCAATGGGGCAGTCAGCCCGTTGAAACGGCCCAGAAATAGGACATGTCCTATTTATGGACGGACGCTATTCATTGGCCGTTAAAAAAACGGCCATGTGAATAGCCCCATAGGCTTTCATTGGTGCTAAAAATCGCCGTGTGACGGCCACTACTTAGACGACCGTCACACATGAGCCCTTAAAATATATTTGCATGAGCACTTGCAACCAACCTGCTACAAATAAACGTTTTTCCTCCACTGTGACTTACAATGGAGCTAAATGGGAGTATAAGGAAAAGAACAGCTGGTATCACTACATGGACACAGTTTTTTGGTATATAGATTTTATTATATACCTTTAGATAACATGTTTACACTGCCGCTGTCTCAGATTTCGAAGCAATCTACATAATGATACAGTGAGCATTCTTTTTTTAAAAATATGAGAATTTGCGCCAACGCTACCCAGTAGGAGAAAAAGAAATTGTGTGGAAAAATGTATTCGTTTCAAGGGAAACTATTTCATTTCAGTAGGAAACACATTAAAATGATTATATAATAGTAAGTCAATGGTTGAATATAACATAGATAATAACAAACAGAACAAGATATAACAAAGAAAGACATTTTTATATAAGCTTTGTAAATCAGCCTCTGTTCTCGTGCGTCAGATGCGATGGGATGTGAACAGGATCTTATCGGATTGAAGAATAAATAGCGCAGGATGTAAATACAAGAGGGTTTTATAATGGTGCTTCCTTAGTTTTAGTCATATGTTTGACTTGTGCTTTCTTCTGAATTTTTGTCCTATAGAGCAGTTTATGGGAAAAAGACCTGAAAAACGGCACACCCCCCGATGCTGCAACTACAAAAATGCCAAGGGGGAAAAATATAAACCAGGAAACAGTCTTAAAACAAATGTTACTATACAAAAACTACAGTGTTTGTAAGGCATTTTCTAATGTCCTATAGATCAGTATGGGCGCAGTTTTTTGGGTTTTTTTTTGTTGCCCCAGAAAAAATGCAGGCAAAAAATGTAACCCGCCTAAAATTGACATGGGATGGAAATGAACTAATCACAGCAATGTTTTTATTTTTGTGAGAAAGTGTGTTCTGGTAGGGTTTAGTGTTTGTCTTATACCAGACATACAGTAGTATTTTTGTTTCAGCATGCAAAAAGCTCAGTTTTGGCCACTTGCCACAAGTGTCTTTCTCTGACAATATCTCCAAATGATGAAGCACTAAGGTAACAGTTAAATGTCTATGAAATCTCACTAATAGAGGCTTGCAACAACATCAAATTTGTCACAGGTCTCTCTATCCTCACTTATGCCTTCCGAGCCACTTTCAGTTGGTGGAAACTGGGCAGTTGTTCTGGGCCCACATTTTCTAGCAGGCTCCTCTAAGGACATTACCTGCAGGAGCATCTGAAATTTACTGTTGACCTATACACTAACCTAAGCCACCAGGGGACATATAATGATCCAATTCACCATCTTACACTACCGTGAAATGTTTTCCAATGGTGGTCCATGGCCACAGCTGTCCCCTGCATAGAGGGCTCTGTTGCAGTACTTCAAGAGTACTTCTCTTGCTCTGAGAGCTGATGCAAGGGTGTTCCAAATTGCTCATCAGCTTGGGCTATATAAGCTCTGCTGTTTCCTTCATTCCTTGCCTATTTGTTCTCTACAGATCTTACTAGGTCTATCTAGCTTGCTAAAGCTTGTAAAGAGCTATTATTTGTCTGTCTGTGTATGGACCACTGCCTGTTTTCTGGTTCCTGATTCTCTGCCACCTGATCTGACCTGTGCCTGTTCACCATACTGCCACCTGACCTGTGCCTGTTCACCGTGCTGCCACCTGACCTGACCTATGCATTTTCACCGTACCTGCACCTCCAGCCCTGATGCCTGCCTGTTTACTCACTATGTGTATTGCCTGTTCTTTGTGTGCCATACACTAGTGTCTCCAATCCCCGTGGATCCACAGCTGCACTAGGACTACTTCAAAAGGCAGCAGCCTGGTGGCTTCTCTGCAGAATGTATAATTATCCTTGACCACAAGAAACCTATCTAAGACCTTTTTGACATGTCAGAATTTTACATCAGTGATTTCTATACAAAACCAGAAGTAGATCCTTCATGAAGATACGGTATAATGGAAAGATTTGCACTGTTTTGGATTTTGGTCCCATTCATGGTATTGGATAACAAACACTGACCAGTAAACTGATGTGTGAAGAAGCCCTTACAATTAGCTGTTCTACACTGATTCAGAGATACTGGTCAAGAAACTGATCAAAGACTCAATACTTTGATTAATTATGTGACTTCTAAAACCAGTCGACCATTCTCTGCAGTTAGTTACAACATTTTTTTTTATTAATCAGTGTCAAAAAGCTCAATTTGCTGTGATTAAGTGCTTTCTCAATATAACATAAAAAACTCCAAAGGGAATGAATGCATATTAAAGACACTTCATAATTCACCTTTGTTTTAAGTAACTGATTTATCAAATACAGCATTCACACAGTGGAGTAAACAGAATATAATTTTCTTGCATTTTATTAATGTAGATAAGATACTTGCATTTTCATATACAATACTAAGAAAATATACTTTATCATGTACATGGAGCACTTTTTCAGTTGGCAAGTTTGTGAAAACTAATGTAACAGTGCCACCTACTGTTCCTATTAAGTTAGCAAATATTCAATCATATATTGTTTAAAATATTTATTTGATTAGACAGAATTAGTAATAACATTAAGACATAACATGAGAGCATCGGCATCTATTTCCGTAAATCCTTAATTTTCATACTGGCAATCACATTAAAAGGAATCTGTCAGTAGTTTTCTCCATGTTAAACTGCTTTTATCATACGGAGTAATTATATGAAGTCTTATTCTTCTGGATTTTGCCTTAGAAGCAGAGCTTCACTGCACTGAGCTACTTCACAGTGCCTCTCCTCTGCTTAGAGACAGTTGTGTCCAACCAGGAGACTACTACAGCTGTCACCCAGAGGCGAGCAGCTCAATCAGAAAGCACTTCACAGTAAAGCACTGCCTCCTGAGCACTTTAAGGGGCTTTCTGGTAAATGTTATATTAATTGTCAGAGTCCCAATAACCTGCACCCTGCAGATCAGCTATTGTGCATTGTGTAGTGGAAGGACCTGGGTACTGTAGCACTACTCCCATTTGCCTGAAGTCAGTAGTGCAGCTGCTACCGACCAACTGTTTGGTAGAATGTTAGACCCTGATGATCAGATATTAATGGCATGTCCTGAGGATAGATCAATATAAAAGTACTGAAAACCCCTTTTAAGGAGAAGATTCTGACAGAATAAAAGTTCATATGATCACTACTCCTGATGATAAAACATCTACAATAAGTATCTCTGTACTGCTCTCCCCAGCCTCTACCTAGCGCTGCCAGCAGTTGTTAAAACTGTGTGAAGGCCCTTAGCAGCAGTTGTCATGACCTGCCCTAGAGCTTGTGGGTTTTATTTGTAAACCATGGTCGGTCATTTATTAAGCCTGGCGTTTTAGACGCCATTCTTAATAACCCCTATATCTGGTGGTGTATATGCCGAAGTTATGAAGAGGTGCAGGCCTCTACATAACTTTTTCGCATCCAGCGCCAGTCTAAATGTAAGCCGGCTTTCTAGACCATTTTCTGTGCCTAAAATATGCGAATGATGAATGAAAATGGGCCTTCCGGCCTGTCCCCGCCCGCGCCAAGCCCACTTTTTTTAGACCAGGTGTAAGCGAGGCGAAGTCGCAGATTGCGGCGCAACTAATATAGCCGTATTTCTATATCATAAATGACCCCCTAAGACTTTATTCACCATTTTATTTATGCCAGTCTGGTAGCAGCTTCCTGTGTTTTTGACAGCAAAAATGGCACAATCTGCAGCACTTTTCTTGCTTTGGTAGAGAACATGAAAGGCCAAAGGGAAATATCTGTAAAAATATCAAAATGGGTGCAGTCACCACAGAGCATGGGGAGCATGAGTCTACAAAAAGTTTCCTCAACCTGCCAGTTGTCTCCAGTTTGTAATTTTTTTACTTATAGTTTTACTATAAGGGTAACTACATTATAGGAGGGGAAGATAGTGCAGATAGAGACCTGGGGCAAGGTAATGGAATTGGGGGAGGAATGGAAGGAGGAACTAGAACAGATCAGAAGGAAAGGTGTAGGGTAAGAAATATACATCAACCTCTTAATTGTATGTACACTAATGCCAGAAGCCTAGCTAATAAAACTGGTGAACTGGAATTAGTGATGTGTGAGGAGGACTATGACATAGTGGGAGTAACTGAGACATGGCTGGATGATAGCTATGACTGGGCAGTTAATGTACAGGGTTACAATCTTTTTAGAAAGGATTGTCAAAACCGGAGAGGGGGAGGGGTCTGCCTTTATGTAAAGTCATGCCTAAAGCCCACACTCCGGGAAGATATAAGTGAGGGACATAAAGATGTGGAGTCACTGTGGGTAGAAATAAATGGAGCCAAAAACAATAATAAAATACTAATAGGGGTTTATTATAAACCACCCAATATATCAGAGACCACAGAAAATCTACTTCTAAATGAAATAGACGAGGCGGCAAATCATAATGAGGTCGTTATTATGGGGGACTTTAACTACCCAGATATAGACTGGGAAACTGAAACCTGTACATCTCATAAAGGAAACAGGTTCTTGGAAATAACCAAAGACAATTACCTATCCCAACTAGTTCAGGACCCCACTAGAGGGACGGCCATACTGGACTTAGTATTAACCAATAGATCTGACAGAACAACAGGTGTGCAGGTTGGGGGACACCTGGGAAACAGTGACCATAACATAATAACCTTCCAATTGTCATTCAAAAAGAGCGTTTCTTCAGGGAGGAACAAAAATACCAAACTTCAAAAAAGCAAAATTTAGCCAACTAAGAGAGGCCATAGGCCTAACTGGGACAAAGTCCTCAAAAATAAAAATACAGCCACAAAATGGGATATTTTTAAAAGCATCCTAATATCTAATTGTGAGAGGTACATACCATATAGGAATAAAATAATAAGAAACAAGAAAAAACCAATGTGGATAAATAGAACTGTAAAGAAAGCAATAAATGACAAAAAGAAAGCATTTAAATCACTAAAACAGGAGGGGAGTGAGGAAACATTGAAAAACTATAAGGAAAAAAATAGAATATGTAAAAGACACATAAAAACAGCCAAACTAGAGACCAAGAGATTTATCGCCAAAGAGAGTAAAACTAACCCTAAAATGTTCTTCAATTATATAAATACTAAAAAGTATAAACCTGAAGGTGTCGGCCCCTTACAGAGTAATGAGGGGGGAGTAGCAGAGAGCGATGAGGAGAAAGCGAAGCTACTAAATAACTTTTTCTCCACTGTATTCACTGAGGAAAATAAAATGTCAGATGAAATGCAGAGTATAAAAGTAAATTCCCCTTTAAAAGTGTCCTCTCTGACCCAGGAAGAGGTGCAGCAACGTCTTAAAAATATTAAAATAGACAAATCACCAGGACCGGATGGCATACACCCCCGTATCCTAAGAGAATTAAGTAATGTAATCGACAGACCCTTATTTCTGATATTTAAGGACTCTATACTGACGGGGAGTGTTCCACAGGATTGGTGCATAGCAAATGTGGTGCCAATATTGAAAAAGGGTCCAAAAACAGAGCCTGGAAACTATAGGCCGGTAAGTTTAACTTCTGTTGTGGGTAAACTGTTTGAAGGTTTTCTGAGAGATGCTATCTTGGAGTACCTCAATGAAAATAAGCAAATAACTCCATATCAGCATGGCTTCATGAGGGATCGGTCATGTCAAACCAATTTAATCAGTTTCTATGAGGAGGTAAGTTCTAGACTTGACCGCGGCGACTCAATGGATGTCGTATATTTGGACTTCTCCAAAGCGTTTGACACAGTACCACATAAAAGGTTAGTATACAAAATGAGAATGCTTGGCCTGGGAGAAAATGTCTGTATGTGGGTAAGTAACTGGCTTAGTGATAGAAAACAGAGGGTGGTTATTAACGGTACATACTCAGATTGGGTCACTGTCACTAGTGGGGTACCACAGGGGTCTGTATTGGGTCCTATTCTCTTCAATATATTTATTAATGATCTTGTAGAAAGCTTGCACAGTAAAATATCAATTTTTGCAGATGACACTAAACTGTGTAAAGTAATTAACACAGAGGACGACAGTGCACTGCTACAGCAGGATCTGGATAGACTGGAGGCTTGGGCAGAAAAGTGGCAGATGAGGTTTAACACTGACAAATGTAAGGTTATGCATATGGGAAGGAATAATGCAAGTCACCAGTACATACTAAATGGTAAAGCATTGGGTAACTCTGACATGGAAAAGGACCTAGGAATTTTAGTGAACAGCAAACTAAGCTGCAGAAACCAGTGTCAGACAGCTGCTGCCAAGGCCAATAAGATAATGGGTTGCATCAAAAGAGGCATAGATGCCCATGATGAGAACATAGTCCTGCCACTTTACAAATCACTAGTCAGACCACATATGGAGTACTGTGTACAGTTCTGGGCTCCTGTGAACAAGGCAGACATAGCAGAGCTGGAGAGGGTTCAGAGGAGGGCAACTAAAGTAATAACTGGAATGGGTGGACTACAGTACCCAGAAAGATTATCAAAATTAGAGTTATTCACTTTAGAAAAAAGACGACTGAGGGGAGATCTAATAACTATGTATAAATATATCAGAGGTCAGTACAGAGATCTCTCCCATCATCTATTTATCCCGAGGACTGTGACGAGGGGACATCCTCTGCGTCTGGAGGAAAGAAGGTTTGTACATAAACATAGAAGAGGATTCTTTACGGTAAGAGCAGTGAGACTATGGAACTCTCTGCCTGAGGAGGTGGTGATGGTAAGTTCACTAAGAGAGTTCAAGAAGGGCCTGGATGTATTTCTGGAGGGTAATAATATTACAGGTTATAGTTACTAGAGATGGGTCGTTGATCCAGGGAGTTATTCTGATTGCCTGACTGGAGTCGGGAAGGAATTTTTCCCCCTAAAGTGAGGAAAATTGGCTTCTACCTCACAGGGGTTTTTTTTGCCTTCCCCTGGATCAACTTGTAGGAAAACAGGCTGAACTGGAACGGACAGATGTCTTTTTTCGGCCTAACAAACTATGTTACTATGTTACTATGTTACTCCCAGGACCACAAATTGTTCAGAAAGAAGCTAGTATATCACCAGCTTGGACCGATCTCTGTGTTGCCCATTGACGTATGTGTTCTTAATCAATAGCATTCTTCTCTTATAAAACTTGCCTAAATAATTGACTTTAAGTAGCTGCAAAGTAGCTTCCCTGGAATCACTATCTACAAATGATTCGGATGATATTGACTAATATGAATTCCTCTGCACTGCATGTGTTTTGGTCAGTGTTTGGTCAGTGATTTCCATCAGTGACTGTGAGCCAAAACCAGGGATTCTACACAGAGTCTACACAGAGATAAGGTATAATGGAAAGGTTTGTACCTATTCAGTATTTTTTTTTTTAACCTTTATCTAGTTTTGGCTCAGAATGGAAATCACTGATCAAACACTGACTGTGTGAAAGCAGCCTTAGGGCTCATGCACACGGCCGTGTGCAGCACGCATCACAGATCGCGGACCCATTCACTTCACGGATTGGAACACCATGGAAGCACTACGGTGTGCTCCAGTGGTGTTTCTGGCCGTGCCTCCGCACAGCAAAAAAGTAGCGCAAGCATTACTTTTTTGCGGTGCGGACGCTCAGATGCCGATCGCGGACCCCATTCAAATGAATGGGTCCGCGATCCGCATACAGCGGCCCCACTGTCAGTGCCCGTGCGGTGTGGACCACAAATTAGGGTCCACAGCACAGGCACTGACTGCACACGCTCATGTGCATGAGCCCTTAGGAAGGATTCTGATTTAAAGGCATGCAATCTTTTCTCTACTCGCTCTTCAGCCAAACACATACATTCCTCACATTCTGAGCAGACTTACTATCTCTACTATACAGACGGGAATCTTTTAGATGGCAGTACACTATAATAGGTAAACATCAGTTGCATATTGCTTCTTGGATCCTAGAGTTTTCTAGATATTTAAACCCTAACTTTTAATTGATTTTATTTAATTTTTGTTGTGGTGTGATGCTACTAAATATAAATAAGTACTTTAAATTGAATTAAATTTAATCCATACAGGTCTAAGACTGCAGTGCCTATTGTAATAATGTTCATATCATGTTTTCTTCTATATTCTTTTTAGTGTTTAACTGTACTTTTTACCTCCTATTTAGTATATGCAGAGAAGAGTGAGGAAATTACAGCTGAGACACACAACAGTTCAGAAAGCCTAAAATCTGCAGGCACTCCAAAAACCGCCAGAAAGGGCAAAGAGAAAACAGCAGATAAATCTGAAAAAGAAAAGCCTGGTAAGGACAAGGATAGAGAGAGACTTCTGTCAACCCCTACCTCAAGACCAGAATCACAGGTAATTAGACATTTGTTGTCATCTCTTACTATCACCTTCATGTCCAGTGTTAGATGGATGGCACCCTGTGCAGGACTGTCTGTTGCTACCATCTCAGCCAAACCTCAGAGGTAAATAAAATATAGTTACAGTTGCAGCTGTCGAGGGGTGGGATATACAGTAAAGGAAAGGATCTGAGCGACTTTGGCTTGAACCATACTGTGATGCTTAGACAACTGAGTCATCACAGCATCTTTAACCCTTACAGTACCGGCGCCGTACATGTACGGCGCTGGTACGATGCAGGCACATGGTGCCCGCTCGCGGGTGCGGCGGGCGTCATGGCCGGCAAGTCTCTGCTGTTTCTAACAGCAGAGACTTGCCGCTACTTACCCGATCGGCGGCGTCTTCCGGGGTGACTAGATGCCGTGATCACACGTGATCACGGCATCTAGTTGCGTCTAAACCCGGAAGCGTTCGCTTCCGGGTGGTGTACAGACACCCCGTGTGGCCAATCGGGGTGTCTGTACACCATATGAAAACTGTAATCCTCGCTGGTGAGGATTACAGTTTTCAAAGTGCAATTCTTATTCTGGCCACTAGATGGCAGGCCAGGATAAGAAATGAGCAATTGATGGATTTAACTGCCTCTAGTAAATCCATAATTGCTCATAAAGAAAATTAAAAAGCCACAATATATAAGCTCATATTTGAGCATTCAAATAGTAAAAAAAAATTTAAAAAAAATGTTAAAAAATATATAAAAAATAAAAAAGATATAAAAGTTCAAATCACCCCCCTTTCCGTATAAGTAAAAAATAAATACCTAAATAACACTAAATATAGACATCATGGGTATCACCGTGACCGAAAACGCCCGTACTTTTAAAATATAAAAAAAAAAAATCCAATACGGCGAATTGTGTAGCGGAAAAAAGCGTCCAAATGGCGATTTGCCGTTTTTGTCGCTTTTTTTTTTCTAAAAAAAATTAAATAAAAAGTGATCAAAAAGTCATACACACCCCAGAATGGTATTAATAAAATCTTCAGATTGTCCCGCAAAAAAATGAGCCCCCATACAGCTCTGTACACATAAGTACCAAAAAGTTATAGGGGTCAAGATATGACAAGGAAAAAAAAAAAAAAAAAAGGGCAACTTTCAAATTTTTTTTCACTATCAAAACGCAGGAAAAACTATACATATTAGGTATTGCCGGATTCGTACTGACCAGTAGAATGAAAATAACGGGTCAGTTTTAATGCACATCGAACGCTGTAAATAAGAAACCCGTAGAACTGTAGCGGAATAGCGTTTTTTTTGCAATTTCACCTGATTTGGAATTTTTTTCCTGCTTCCCACTACACCGTATGCAATATTAAATGGTGGCGTTGGAAAGTACAACTTGTCCCGCAAAAAACAAGCCCTCATACAGCTATGTGAGCAGAAAAATAAAAGAGTTATGGCTGTTTGAAGGCAGGGAGCGCAAAACGAAAATGCATGACCGAAAAAACCTCCGGTACTGAAAGGGTTAAAACAGTTCTTGTGGGGTGTCCCTGATATGCAGTGGCTAGTACCTACCAAAAGTGGTCCAAAGAAGGACAAACTGTGAAGAAGCAAAATTTTCATTTGGGCTCTGGGCTTACTGATGCACATGGGGAACAAAGGCTAGCCCATTTGGCCTGATCCCACTGAGGAGCTCCTGAAGAACAAACTGCTTAAAAGGTTATTAGCAGTATCAGTAACATGCTGCATATGAGGCTGTATAGCCACAGACTGGTTAGAATTCCTCAAGCGAACCCTTGTCCACCACCAAAAGTGCCCACAGGTGAGCATCAGTACCATGGAGCATTGAAAAAACATAGCCTGGTCTAATTAATAATGTTTTGTTTTACCTCATGTGGAAGCCATTTTTGTGCATTGGTTACTTGGAGAAGAGATGGCACCAGAATGTACCATGGGAAGAAGGCAAGCTGACAGAGATAGTGTGACAAGCTCTGGACAATGGCCTGACATTCATGAGGATGATAATTTGACAAGTACCGCCTGACTGTGTTCCCTAATGGCAGAATATGCTCCCTCTTTCAGCAGAATAAAACGACCTGCCACACTGCAAAAATTGTTCAGAAATTATGTGAGGAACTTCTCTTATCTTATATCGCTACGATATGCCATCAATGTCAGATGGGTGAGGGTCCCCTCTGGGACCTGCTCCTACATCCAGAACAGTGACCCTGAAGTGAACGAAGAGCAGCCATTCATCCACGGTCACCCTCCATTCACCGCTATGGGAGTTCTAAAACCGCTGAGCACTAGCTGGGCTATTTTCGGGAGTCTTATAGTGGTGATGGAGAGGGGGCCACGCTTGTGCTGTGTGCTCTCCATTCATCGCTATGGGACTTCCGAAAATACCTGAGGGGGCTCGCTCTGCTATTCTCAGAACTCCCATAGCAATGAATAGAGAGCATGCTGTTTTGTGGCCATGTTCTGGAGATAAGTGCAGATTCCAGAGGTGGGACCAGTACCTATCTGATATTGATGGCATATCCTATTGATATCCCATCAATATATGAGATGATCCAATCCCTTTAACCTGGTTGTGAAAGCTGATAACCTGTAAAAGTACAGCAATTCTGTTATACACTGTATACCGCTCAGACATAAAGGTTTACAGCAAGGTTTAGCCTTCACTGCCCTAATTACATTTCCATTTTTCATTTATAGCACATTTTCAAATTAATTTCTATATTAAATTCAATTGGGGCAAGCAAGCTTTGTAATTTAGTGTTATTGGGTTTCTAATCACAAAACAGTAATTTTATAATGTTCGAGATCATTTACATGCTGTTATTCTTAAGCAAATGCTGCCACCATGTGTTCCCTCAGTATCATACCACTGACGTAATAAGCAGCAAGAGCTGCTTAAAAAGCAGGCAGAAAACATCAAATCTAACAATAATTCAGGTATTTTTGAAAGATAATCTATCAGTTCTACTGACAAGTTTATTTTAATAAATATATTCCCATTGCATTGTTTTGTTCCTTTGTTATCACTTTTAAAAATGTATGAATACATTTATCAACTGGGCTTGACCATTTGCCTGTGCCCCTACACAGTCTGACACTGGCAGCACTGATTTCACAGTGTCAGTCTGTGTTGGGACACACCCCAGCTGTTAACCCCAAGTTGCAACGTTTACATAAATTTCTCATAGGAATACCAGAGGCATGACACAATGCAGAATGCAGAAGCTCTCGAATCTTAATTTCATGAGAAATAAAATGATTTACTAAACCAGATATGTCAGGAGTGGTGGCAGGTTCTCCTCAACCTCATTCTGAAGTATCTCTGAGGTACTTCAGGGTTTCCTTTAAAATGGAATATTTAACACTATGTTTAATTTTCTCTCCTTCTCCTGATCTCCTAATCACACTCATATAAATCTGCACATGGACTTCCTGTTATGTGGCCTTCACTCGTAAGGACACCTTGATGAGTTGGGTGGAGGACACAGGAGCTGTCCAAGTATAGAAATGCTAGGCCATCAACACATGGCCAAGGCATATGCATGAGGCTGTATGCCTGAGGCTCCATAATACAGACTCACTGTATCCTCTGCATGATGCTCCAGTGATTGCTATATGGCAGGTATACCCTTCCCTGGGAGCAATGATGGAAAAGTAAATCTCTGTATGCCTCTATATGAAAATGAATATTGGTCATTTCTGCAAAAGACCCATAATGCCAGGTGATCATCTGAAATAGTAGGAGTTTTATAGTTTTATCAGGGTTCATGGACCCATAAGTGGACACATAAGTAGCAGAACTGCGACGGATCGCAAATGCCACTACGAGGATTTAGCCACATTCTGAATTTTTTTACATTCTGTACCCATAGACATCCACAGTAGACACTATGGTAAAAGAGCTTGATGTTCATGATAATCCCTTCATTCTAGCGACTGGTGAAAGTCACCAAGGATTTCCAATGATTTAAAGAGGTTTTCCAAGTGTTTAATACTGATGACCTATCTTCAGAGTAGGCCAGCTCCCGGCACCCCGGTTGATCAGCTGTGACCCTTTACTAGGCCAGTGAAATCACGTTCTTTGGTCACATGGCCCAGGCGCAGATCAGTCCTATTCAAGCTATCCAGTGGAGGCACTGTTCTTAGTAAGCCGCGAAGAGACAATGGAGCTTACAAGAGCACTACGGCCTATCCAGCAGTTGATTGACAGGGGTTTAGGACCCCCACCAATCAGATACTGATGACCTATCCTGAGGACAAGTCATCAGTAAACACTAAGAAAACCACTTTAAACTTCTAATTATGAAATTTCTCTAACTGTCCCGTTCATCTGAATGAGGCTTGTGCTTACCACCAAAACACCAAAAATTTCAGTAGGTACAGTATGTAATCGTGTAATATGGATGAGTGTACCGACTGAAGGATTTTACTAAAACACTCATTAAACACTTGTGAAATCATTGTTGCAAACAAGTAAATTATTGTTTCTCTATAATGAATTGTGGAAATGTAAACATGCGAAATGTGACCTTTCAAAGATAAGCACAATGAATAGACCTGTCTGATTACAGTCAACGATCATCGTTTAAGGGGGGTACACAATCCAATATGAAGAAATTTGTGTCGTCAATTGCCTGAATAATTGTCTACTTGTCTAAATGAGCATTTAGCGTTCTGAAATGTCTTTCATTCAACAACAATTACTTAGTACTTAAAGTCAATGTGTTCCAGGCCCAAGTGCAGATTGATCTAAACAAACCTTCCTGGATCCTGCGATTTGTCAGTGAAACAAGTGAGGTGGACACACTAGAGGTGAAGAAAGACACTGAGCGTATGGATGAAATTAGAGCCTTAAAACAAGCCTGGGAGTTGGCAGAACCAGGTCGAGCTGTAAAGGTAACTCAAAGAGTGAATGAGTCTTCAATAATAGAATAATAATCAGGAAATGTATTAAAGGGTTATTCCCATCTGGACATTTATGGCATATCTGCAGTATGTGACATAAATGTCTGATAGGTGTGGATCCGACCTCTGTGAACTTCACCTGTCTCTGTAACGGGACCCCCATCTTGTGGCCATCAAAAATGGAGAGGTGGGCCTGCATGTGTTGCTCTCCATTCACTTTGGGAGTCCAGAAAAAGCTGAATAAGCGCACACGGTTATTTTCAGAACACCCATGAATGGAGAGAAGCCATCTCCCCATTCATTCATGGTGGCTGCAAGATGGGGCCCTGTTCTCAAGATTCTTAAGGTTCCTAGAGGTTCAAATATGCTTTTTGGCTTCCTCCATAAACAAAATCAATGATGCAGTGCAGGATCTGTCACACAAAACATATGTTAGTAACTGAAAGACCCCATTGACTTATAATGGGAGGGCTGTACCATGCTTCCACCATGCTGTCCAGTGTTTTGAAGGAACAATAATGCTGCATGCTAATGTTATTCTTCTCCATCATTTCTGCGACGGAGGCTCCTAACTGATTCTCCAACACAGATGTGAGCACATCCTTTCATCATTTACTAATTAACTGAAAACTATGGGGAGAATTTATCATAAGAATATTTGAAGTCAATTTTGCTTGAGTGTGGGCTGGAGTACTTTGCACCACATTTATCAAGTGTTGCACAGTGTTTGTTAAATTTGGCACATCTTTAAACCTAACGCTTTTGTTTAGAAATACTACACTAGTCTTTATGCCACCCCCACCAAAATACAGACGCACAAGGTTTCATAAATACCCCCTATATTCTTAGGCTTTACAGTCACGACTGCAGTTTGTGAACAAGTACATATATAAAGCTTCAATCCAGCAGATGGAAAATGCCCCCCAGGATGACCAAGTTTCAGCTGAGGAAGAAGGTAAAAATTGTGTGTGAAAAAGAATCTGTGCTAGAATGCCTTTTTTGTCATTGTTTTCGGTTGTGTATTAACAAATGTCAGTAAGTCATTACATGTAAGTTGAAGGGGTTCTCCAGGATTTTCATATTGATGGCTTATCCTCAGGAAAAGTCATCAATATGACATTGGCGGGGGTCTGGATGTTAGAGGAGCTGCGGGGAGCACTGTGGCCTCCTCACAGCTTACCAAGCACAGCACCATCCATTGAGTAGCGGCTGTGCTTGGTATCACAGTTTAGCCTCATTTACTTGAATGGGACTGCAGCTAGACCATGTGACCGATGGAGCACAGCGGCTTATTCTTTCAGCTAATCTGTGGGGCTCCTGGTAATTGGACCCCACCGATCTGATATTGATGACCTATCCTGAGGGTAGGCCATCAATATCAAAACCCCAGAGAGCCCCTTTAAGTGTCTGCATATAACATACAGTGCATTCACTAGTTTAGCAAATATATAAATGTAATCATACAGTCAAAAGCATTTGGCTAAATGATGCTCCTAAAAGTAATTTTTTTTCCATACTTTGATCGTTAAGAGGAATATAGGAAACTTTGTAATATATTTTATTAGAGAAAGATGCTCCTTTCTTCACTTATCAGACTCCATTTCTCCCCCCTCATGCACTGATCATTTACCCTGAAAATCCATACACAAGAGTCAATACACAGAAGGAAGAGATAGGTGCTGCAGGGAGAAAAAGGCAGAGAGACAAACAGAGATGCTGCATCACTTTCAACAGTACTAAATGTTTTATCTTACCCAAAGGGATTGATTAATAGTTACACTGAAAAGTTAGTTATGCTGTTATGGCAGTGGGTATGGAACCACTATGTTAAACAGTTTTTGCTTTGGGCTAAACCTAAAGGCATTATCCTGACAATCCCCTGGTATTCACCCCTTAACCTCTATACAGGGATCTGGACTTCACTGCAGAACAGCCACCAGACCGCTACTGCTTGAAGTAGTCTCTGTGTGGTCAAGAGCTGACCCATGGGGGTCAGAGACACACAGCATAGGGCACTAAGGGGTCAGAAAGACTCTCAGTCAACAACAGGCCAAGGTCAGGGTTTCAATAAGGTAAACAGTTCAAGGTCAGGCATGGTAGGATCAGTACAGGTAACAGGCACAGGTCAGGTCAGGCAGCAGAGGGTCAAATATGGGTAAACCGACAGAGATCAGGTACACAAGTGGACATAAAAAAACAGCACACCTAGCTGTGCGCCGTTGTTCCCCTGCTTAGCGCTGCGGTCCTGGGCGCCGTGTTCAGCAGTGATCTACTGCCTGTGCTTTCTGTTTACCGCTGCAGTCCTGGGCCCTGTCTGTGTAAGTACTGTTGCTCCAGAGTTTCCATTCAGCCCTGGCTACAACATGCTTGCTGCTTATTCCTTGCATCACTCCCCTTGGGGCCAGCGCATGTTGGATCATGGGGGTTGGATCATGTGACCTCACTGACCAACCCTGGCCCTCCTGCTCATATATAAGTGGCTCAGCCCTCTTCCCAGATGCCTCAGTGTCAAGGTCCTTCTATCCTGTTTGGTTACCATTGTTCCTGCTTGTATTCCTGTGTTGCTGACTTGTGCTAGTGTTCCCAGATTCCGCTATCTGCTTAATCCCTGCCTTCCTGCTTAGACCTTCTTGTTGCCGAACCGGATTGCCTGACCTGTACCTGTGCCGCCCCCCTGACCCTTGCCTGTCTGACTTCGCCTCTGCCTCATCCTTCGGTCCTGCATTTTTTCTCCTGGTGACGACACGGCCCTCTGACCACCGCTGTACCTCTGGTACCTTTGCAGGTACCTCCTGGTCCGCCTGGTCCCGCTGCCTTGCGTGCCTATCCTCCTCAAGAGGGAGCGACCTGGTGTTCCCCTTGGAAAGTCTTTTTCCATCATCAGGGGTATTGTGACGATCGAGGGGTTCACTTAGACAACGCCCTTAGAGGAGGTAGGACACGAGGCACAGTGGGTGTCGACCCTATTGTAGGGTGAGAGGTCACTGCTGAACAGTTTTTGTGCTACTCCACCCAAAAATGTTCAGATCTGTTGACATAATTCTGATTTGCATATTTAAAACATCTGTCATTCAGATTAATTAGTGATGAGCGAAGCGAGCTTCGGATCCTAGATCCAAAGTCGCTTTGCTCAAAACTTCGGATTAATGCTGTACGGAGATGCTTCTCCATACAACATTAAAATACACGGCCTCCGATGAGGTGAAGTATATTATTCACAAAGTCCCGTAAGACTTTGCTGAATAACTTTTGACAGGGGTGGAGCACCAAAACATAGCTACACGCTTGCTAGGCACCACATGTGCTGAACCTCAGATGGACCCTATGCACACAGGACTTTATTGCTAGGTGTGGACTTTTTTGATACATATGTGCTTTTGACCATGAGTTATTTTTGTATGCATTATAATGTGAAGTATTTTTTATAAAGAAATATAAAGAAGAAGCTTATTTGGTTTTTGGTGCAGTTAGGAACCATGGCATCTCATTTCCTTGGATCTTGACTTCTGTTTTGACTTTGACCTTGCCTTTGACTGCCGATTATTTTTTGGATATTACATCCTGGTATTGACCCTGCCTGTTATTTGACTCTGTTATTTTATCCTGCTTTGGATCTGATATTTTTCCTCAGGTTCTGTCTTTGTCAGTCGCTATTTATACCTCTTTTTGTGTAGGCCCCTGCACTTACTTAAAAGGGTTTTCTGAGATTTTTTGACCTCTAGATAGGTCATCAGTATCTTCTGATCGGTGGGGGTCTGACAGCTGGGACCCCAGCCCATCAGCTGTTTTGAGAAGGCAGCAGTGCTCCTGTGAGCTCTGCTGCCTTCCCACAGCTCCCCAAGCACAGCGCTGTACTTTGTATATCAGCTGTGCTTGGTATCGCGCTCAGCCCCATTCAACGCCAGGTGAACGATGAACGTAACATCACTGGCCTAGGAAGAGCAGAGAAGGCCGCTGTGCTCATAGGAGTGCTGCAGATATAAGGGGGGGGGGGGGTCACGGGTGTCAGATCCTGGGGATAAGTCATCAGCAAAAAAATCTCAGAAAACCCCTTTAAGTTAGGGAACATCGACGAGTGGGGGTTGTCATTTAGGATGAATCATCCAAGTAGGTAGGGGTAGTGGTGTGGGTGGAAGTATACTGCTGCACTAGTCCCTGTCTTATATGACACACTTTCGCTTTGCACCTAGACAAATCTCTAAAACTAAAGGCACCGAAACTATCATCAAGCAGTATCCTCAACTCCAGGGAGTGCCCCGAGAAAGGAAAGGGTGCACCCTCCTGTCACTGAACATCCCTAGGGAGCACCAGTATGGAGATTGCCTCCGCAACCCTTGAGTACCACTCATTATAACTACCACTCCCATCCACCACACACTCTTTGGTGGGTCGCTGCAGGTAGATGAGTGCCACCCTGTCTCTGCGCATGATTGTGAAATTACAAGGAACCATAAGTGAAATAGTCAAAGCACTGTTCTGTTTACAGCTTGAAAAATGACAAGATGGCAAAACCAGTGCTGTCATTTGTGTGCATTTGTCTCATTTTTATTGTTTGAGTAAAGGTTTGACAATGCCATTTGCAGTCATTCAGACTTGCATGTCATGATCTCTCTCTGTATCTTATTTATGTTTATATTATCTTGTGTACTGATGTATTCATATTTTAACTCCTTCCTGCCCAGTGCCGTACATGTACGGCGCGCTGATCGGGTGGGTGCAGGAGCTGCGCCTGCCCGATCAGAGGCGGGGGTACGGCTAATGGGCACAGCCAGACCCCCGCCGCTGATCGGGCGGGCGCAGCTCCTGCACCCACCCGAAAACACCTTTAACCCTTCATGTGTCGCGGTCAGCGCTGACCGCTGCACATGCGATGCAGGCGGTGGGAAGGGGTGTCCATCGGGTCCCCGTGCTGCTGTGATGGGGACCCAATGGCTTAGATGGCAGCCGGTTGCCTTCCTTAGGCATCCTGCTGCCATCTACGGAAGCTACAGAAGGCTGTAAGTGTGTATTACATTGAGTAATACACTTACAGCTAATGCATTACAATACAGAAGTATTGCAATGCATTGTAAAGGGGATCAGTGTAAAAGTGTAAAAAAAAAAGTGAAAAAAATAACGTTTTACAAAAAAAAGTTTCAAGTTAAAAAAAAAACACATCCTTTTCACAAAATAAAGTAAAAAAAAATTGTAAAAATAGGGAAAAAAAGAAAAATAGACATATTAGGTATTGCCGCGTCCGTATTGACCGGCTCTATAAAAAAATATCACATGATCCACCCCGCCAGGTGGACGCAGTAAAAAAATAAAAAAAAGTGCCAAAACAGACATTTTTTGGTCACCTTCCCTTACAAAAAGTGTAATAGCAGGCGATCAAAAAAGCGTATGTACCTCAAAATGGTACCAATGAAACCATCATCTTGTCCCACAAAAAATGAGACCCTACCTAAGACAATCGCCCAAAAAATAAAAAAATATGGCTCTCAGAAAATGGCAACACAAAAAAAAACATTTTATTCTGTTCAAAAATAAATCTAATGTGTAAAATTTCAAAAAAATAAAGATGGTAGACATATTGGGTATCGCCGCATCCGTAACAACCTGCTCTATAAAAATATTACATGAGATGGCCCCTCAAGTGAATGCTGTAAAAAAAATGTAAAAACAACTATGCTAAAACAGCTATTTTTCTTTCACCTTGACTCACAAAAAGTGTAATACCAAGCGATCAAAAGTCTTAGTACCCCAAAATGGTACCAATGAAAACATCACCTCACCCCGCAAAAAATGAGCCCCCACCTAAGACAATAACTAAAAAAAATAAAAATCAATGGCTCCTGCAAACCATTCCATCAGAATCTGTGCTGCAAAATCCATATGGCGCTCCTTCTGTTCTGAGTACTGCCATGTGCCCCCACAGCAGTTTAACAAATTATGGGGTGCTTTTCTCCTGTTTACCCCTTGTGAAAATGAAAAATTCGGGGTTAAAGCAACATTTTTCTGGAAGAAATAAAACTTTTCATTTTCACAGCCAAGTGTTTCCAAATTCTGTAAAACGCTTAGGGGGTCAAAGTGGTCAGTACCCCCCTTAATATATTCTTTGAAGGGTGTGGGGTATTTCTGTAAACTAAAGAACCAGAGCAATGTATATTGAGGTTTAGTTTGCTGTTAACCCTTGCTGTGTTGCAAGAAAAAAATTAACATGAATAATCTACCAAAAAAGTGACATTTTGAAATTTCACCTCCATTTTCCTTTAATTCTTGTGGAACACCTTAAGGGTTAACAAAGTTTGTAACATCAGTTTTTAGAATTTGAGGGGTGTAGTTTCTAAAATGGGGTCATTTATGGGTGGTTTCCATTACGTAAGCCCCTCAAAATCACTTTATATCTGAATTGGTGCTTAAAAAAATGGTTTTGGAAATTTTGTCACAAATGAAATATTTTGCCACAAATTTGCTACTGTCGTGAAGCACAATATGTGATGAGAAAACAATCTCAGAATGGCTTGGATAAGTAAAAGCGTTCCAAAGTTATTACCACATAAAGTGACACATGTCAGATTTGCAAAAAATGGCCTGGGCAGGAAGGTGAAAACAGGCCCGGGGTTGAAGGGGTTAATGTTAACCTGTTAACAACACATAACATGGAATAATATTATGGCTATTCTTTTTTCTTTTTTGTGTTGGACTTGTGGGATTCTGGAGCCAGACCTCCTGGGAGGTTTGCGACCATGTATTACCATTTCCTCATCACTGTGCTGCATTTTCGTATAGCCAAATGTTCATAGAAATATGTTACATGTAACTGAAGCCACATACATACATGCAAAGGGATCGGCACTAACCTTAGAATTGTGCTATACGTCGGCACAACTATACTGTTGGCATAATAGTAACATATCTGCCACTGCTCCACCTATCGAGGAGAGATCAATGAAAACGCAGATTGGATCATGACAATTCACCAGGTTTTGCCCGTATCCATAAAGGCCAGAATTTCACATCTGTCTGCGAGTACGGTGAGGTAGCACATTAGTGAGGAACTGCAGGACAGGTTCATGCTACACACCACTCTACTTCAATCTTGAAGAAAGTCTTGAAGTTTGCTGTGAAATTCCAGCCTTTATGGATACTGCCATAAGTGATACATCCAATCTGTGTTTTCATTACGAATGTTCATGGATCACTGAACCTACTCACACTACATGATCTATATATAATCTTGCCATAACCATCAGGAGCTGGCCTTTTCCTGCCAGGCCATCCATAGGCATAAGTTTCTTGTGCCAAATAGAGTATCGAGCCCAGTTAAAGCTATTGAAGTGAATGGGGCTGAGCGCGATACCAAGCACATTCGCTATACAGTATACAGCTCTGTGCTTGGTAAGCACAGAGAAAGGCGCCCTCAGGAGCGCTGGTGCCTTCTCAAATAGCTAATCGGCGGTGGTCATAGGTGTCGGACCCCCACCGATGAGATACTGATGACCTATCCTGATGACTTATCCTGAGTATAGGTCATCAGTATCAAAATCCTGGAAAACCACTTTATTGTGTTCAGTCCGAATTTGTTATGTCACACATTTTACTTTCATGTCATAGTGCATTATCTTGTTCTCCATAGGACTACAGGCAAATCTACAGTTAACTGACATATAAAAAGAATAGTTAATTTACAGATTCAGTTCTGCTACATTTACATATTATACTACATATACTTGTATACATATAGCTACAGGGGCGGACTGGGAACTTAAAGTGTCCCTGGAAAAAACACTAAAAGTGGCCCCATTTTGTAGTCGGGTCCAAATTGTGGCACATTATACCACCCCAACAGAGCCAAATACCACAGTCCATCACAGATTACTGCCCCCATCAGCACAAAATACATCCCCAAAAACTTCCACTGGCTGGCATTGAGAAGGGCTCAGGCGTCCCCCTGGGCTTCGGCCCACCGGGAAATTTCCCTGTAAGGTCTATGGCCAATCCGCTCCTGTATAGTTACTTCAAAACTGAAAAGTTAAAAAGTCTTCTTTACGTAAAAAAAAAATTTACTAAGTATGTTACTTATATATTACACTATGATTTGCATTTTGTGTGTGGATGTGTGAAGAAATAAGAAGCTATTAGCAGTTTATGTTTTACCCCTCTCATAATGCAAAATGACACATTTCTCTTTCTGGCTTTCAGTAGTATTAACTTCAAAAATCCAAGAGCCTCAGTCATCTGAACAAGTGGCAACACTTGAAGGAGAATTAGAACCTTTGGACTTATCTCCTTTCATTAGGTAAGCAGCAGAATATTAATATTTAGTTACAAATAGTATTATATGGAGTGAGTGGAATTATCCATCCAGAATGTGAAGCAGGTTTCAGGAAAAAAAAAACCCAAACTCCTGAAATCTTGTTCAAAATATGGTGATACCTCTTTACAAGCATCAACACAGTGAGAAATAGTCTTCTTGGAGGAATGGTCCTCAGTAAATAGCATTTATCATGTAGAGAAAGTTAATACAAGGCACTTACTAATTTATGGTGATTGTCTATATTGCCTCCTTTGCTGGCTTGATTTATTTTCCATCACATTATACATTGCTCCTATCCAGGGTTTACGACCACCCTGCAGTCCAGCAGCAGTGGTCGTGCTTGCGCACTATAGGAAAAGGAGCTAGTCTCTCTGGTGGCCAGGGGAACGCATATACGCATGCGTGGCAGCTTTCGTCCTGGACACCCCTTATCTGTGCTGCAGTGGTAGCTGTAACCACTGGGTACGAGCAGTGTATAATGTGATAAAGAAATGACTTAAGCCAGTGAATGAGGCAATATGGAAATCACAATACATTAGTAACCCATTTAAAGGGAGGCAGTATACACAAAAGAAAGGGGAATTGTTAAATCTCTTTGCAAAGAGATGATCTTTTGGTGAGCTTTGTGTGAACAGATGAACTCACTAATTTCAGTGGAAACGACTATTTTATGTATATCTGTCATTATGTTCAATCCTTTTGTTGTTGAGGAGATAAGCCACTGCCAGAGGAGTCCAGAGTGCTTTTTGAGTAAGCATTTGGATGACAGTTGTCTCATGTGTATAGACATCAGACTTTGTGTATTTAGGTATATAAGTAATCCATTATCAAAAGGTCCCTTTACACAGGACGACAGAAGAGCAGATTGTCAGGAAGGCAACGTTCCTTCCCGACAATCGATTCCTCGTCAGTGGAGTAGAGCACTGCATTTACATGCCGTAATCTCCTCCACAGTATAGGGAAGAGCGATAGCTAATGCCATCGCTCTTCCCCATAGTGACTTGTTGTTTGCCGGCAGCAGATCATGTTTACACAGCACAATCTGCTGCCAGTAAACAATAATTTTTGTGTGCCAACAAATGATCGATTTACCCAATGAACAAGCATAATCACTAACGATTATTCCTATGAACACTCGTTACATTAGGGTATCTTTGGGATTCTCAGGCCATGTAAAGGGCCCTTTAGTGTTCTGGATATAATGCTCTCGCCCCCCCCCCACTCTAGTGCCAGTATATAATGTACCCCCCCGTAGTACCAGTATTTAATGCTCTCCCCCATCCCTAGTGCCAGTATATAATGCACCCCCTTCCTCCTGTAGTGCCAGTATAATAATGCACCCCCTTCCTCCTGTAGTGCCAGTATATAATTCACCCCCTTCCTCCTGTAGTGCCAGTATATAATTCACCCCCTTCCTCCTGTAGTGCCAGTATATAATTCACCCCCTTCCTCCTGTAGTGCCAGTATATAATGCACCCCCTTCCTCCTGTAGTACCAGTATATAATGCACCACCTTCCTCCTGTAGTGCCAGTATATAATTCCCCCCTTCCTCCTGTAGTGCCAGTATATAATTCACCCCCTTCCTCCTGTAGTGCCAGTATATAATTCACCCCTTCCTCCTGTAGTGCCAGTATATAATGCACCCCCTTCCTCCTGTAGTACCAGTATATAATGCACCCCCTTCCTCCTGTAGTGCCAGTATATAATGCATCTCCCTCCCCCTGTAGTGACAGTATATTATGCACCCCTTCCTCCTGTAGTGCCAGTATATAATGCATCCCCCTGTAGTGGCAGGTATACATTATGCTCCTCCACCCCCTTCCTTGGTGCTCCCAGTACTGTCTTGCTTAGGGGGAAAAAAACACTTACCTCACTCCCGTTCCTCTGCTGCCATCTGAAATGGATGTTGCCATGTCCCGCTCCTGCGCCGGGTCTCGAACAATGACGTGATCACATGAGATCTGGCTCAGGAGGTCGCAGTGATGTAATTGTGACCTTTTAGGCCACTCTGCTGCCACATAGGCTTCAGGCCCAGCGGCCCAAAGCCTATGAGACTGAACAGCCGCTGATGAGGCCATAATAGCGCCCCCTCTTATGAGTAGCGAGGTGGTGCTCTAGGCGGCGCCTACCCTCGCCTACCCCTTGTCCCGGCCATGGGGGCAAGCAATTACAGCATAGATCACTTTTCTCCATATAGTGGTGATGATTTCTGCACCTCCTCTCACAATCAGGAAATTATTGGGAACAAACGCTACATTCTGATAATATCTCTAAAGTCGGCTTACCCTATGCCAAGGGGCCTGCCAGAGGAGTCCAGAGTGCTTTTTGAGTAAGCATTTGGATGACAGTTGTCTCATGTGTATAGACATCAGACTTTGTGTATTTAGGTATATAAGTAATCCATTATCAAAAGGTCCCTTTACACAGGACGACAGAAGAGCAGATTGTCAGGAAGGCAACGTTCCTTCCCGACAATCGATTCCTCGTCAGTGGACTAGAGCACTGCATTTACATGCCGTAATCTCCTCCACAGTATAGGGAAGAGCGATAGCTAATGCCATCGCTCTTCCCCATAGTGACTTGTTGTTTGCCGGCAGCAGATCATGTTTACACAGCACAATCTGCTGCCAGTAAACAATAATTTTTGTGTGCCAACAAATGATCGATTTACCCAATGAACAAGCATAATCACTAACGATTATTCCTATGAACTCTCGTTACATTAGGGTATCTTTGGGATTCTCAGGCCATGTAAAGGGCCCTTTAGTGTTCTGGATATAATGCTCTCGCCCCCCCCACTCTAGTGCCAGTATATAATGATCCTCCCCCCACCTTAGTGCCAGTAAATAATTCTCTCCCCCATTCTAGTTCCAATATCAAATGCTCCCCTCCACCCTAGCGGCAGTATATAATGCATCTCCCCACCCTAGTGCCAGTATATCATGCAACCCCCCCATTGTGCCAGTATATCATGCTCTCCCCCCACACTCTAAAGCCAGTATAAATTGCTCCCCCCATCCTAGTGTCAGTATATAATGTACCCCCCCCCCCCCGTAGTACCAGTATTTAATGCTCTCCCCCATCCTAGTGCCAGTATATAATGCACCCCCTTCCTCCTGTAGTGCCAGTATATAATTCACCCCCTTCCTCCTGTAGTGCCAGTATATAATTCACCCCCTTCCTCCTGTAGTGCCAGTATATAATTCACCCCCTTCCTCCTGTAGTGCCAGTATATAATGCACCCCCTTCCTCCTGTAGTACCAGTATATAATGCACCCCCTTCCTCCTGTAGTGCCAGTATATAATGCATCTCCCTCCCCCTGTAGTGACAGTATATTATGCACCCCCTTCCTCCTGTAGTGCCAGTATATAATTCACCCCTTCCTCCTGTAGTGCCAGTATATAATTCACCCCCTTCCTCCTGTAGTACCAGTATATAATGCACCCCCTTCCTCCTGTAGTGCCAGTATATAATGCACCCCCTTCCTCCTGTAGTACCAGTATATAATGCACCCCCTTCCTCCTGTAGTGCCAGTATATAATGCATCTCCCTCCCCCTGTAGTGACAGTATATTATGCACCCCCTTCCTCCTGTAGTGCCAGTATATAATGCATCCCCCCTGTAGTGGCAGGTATACATTATGCTCCTCCACCCCCTTCCTTGGTGCTCCCAGTACTGTCTTGCTTAGGGGGAAAAAAACACTTACCTCACTCCCGTTCCTCTGCTGCCATCTGAAATGGATGTTGCCATGTCCCGCTCCTGCGCCGGGTCTCGAACAATGACGTGATCACATGAGATCTGGCTCAGGAGGTCGCAGTGATGTAATTGTGACCTTTTAGGCCACTCTGCTGCCACATAGGCTTCAGGCCCAGCGGCCCAAAGCCTATGAGACTGAACAGCCGCTGATGAGGCCATAATAGCGCCCCCTCTTATGAGTAGCGAGGTGGTGCTCTAGGCGGCGCCTACCCCTTGTCCCGGCCATGGGGGCAAGCAATTACAGCATAGATCACTTTTCTCCATATAGTGGTGATGATTTCTGCACCTCCTCTCACAATCAGGAAATTATTGGGAACAAACGCTACATTCTGATAATATCTCTAAAGTCGGCTTACCCTATGCCAAGGGGCCTTTATGTACAATTGTTCTAGTAGTAACATACAGTTCCTTATATATGCTTATTGTGGTACTTACCTCCTACTCCTTTATCAGAAGCAGACAGCCAGAACCTGTACTCCGTGATGAACAGGTCATTCAGCAACAGGCAGTGCAAAAAGCAGAGGAAATCCGACGATTCCGACAGTTTAAAGAAGAGATTATAAAGCAACGCGAGCAAGAACAAAATGCCAGAAATGTGCAAAAGCAGAAAGTTCTACAAATGTATGAGGATTTGCAGGTAAAAATGTGCCTTTTAGATAAATGAATTGTTTATTGCAATGACTTGAGGGAAACTGTTGATCCTGATTTCATTACTTTTTGACATTTTATTCAATATGGTTGATTAGTTATACCTAGGACCAGATAACCCTATAGGCACAATATGCACATGCCTGAAGGGAAGACATATTCACTTGCCTATGTGGATACTTGTCACTTGTAGATCATGAATCATAGTGGAAAAGTTGCTTTCTACTTTGCTTTTGGTTCCATTTGTAGAGAAGATTAAGTGCCCTCAGGTTTCGCAAAAATATTTCCAAAATTTCTAATTGGAAACAGATCTGAGCATTGTGTGTTTGTTAGGTGTTTGTTAGCAGGTGCATTGTATGCCTCAGTAAAGATTTGTGCCATCTGGTGAATATGTGTGAGTAAATTCCAACTTCATATGAATAATACATCAGGAAACGAAAGTAATAAGTGGCATTTAAAATCACTCATCATTTGGGATCAGAATTGTCTTAAGTGTATGGAGGATCATAGCTTAAGTGTATACAGAACCCATAGCTTAGAATTAGACTAGATGTGCCAAATCTTGGTACAGTTTCATGTGGGCAGTGCTTCAGAGCGTAGACTAGAAGCAGCTATTGTCACAGAATAATACAGAGGATAAATAGGAGAGCTTTCATCTACATTACATAATTATAATTAACAAAAAAAGGCATTTGAAAAATACAAAATCGGGGTCAGCTGCAACCTTGAAATTTACGAAGGACTTGAAATCTGTAAATCTGTAAAAAGTGGTAAAATCTGCAAAAATACAAAATGAATGTCCAATCTCCAAAGGAAGCAAATCAAATCCCCAAAAATAATCTGGCTGGGCTGGGAGCTGCTGGGCTTGTGCCTACACTGCTCATAGTGGACAGTAGATTAATATATGGAATAAATAAATATTTATATGCCTTGCTCTCTCACTGATCAGCATAGGCATCGCTCTCAGTGAGTTGTTCTGCTGTATTCCTGGCCATTGGCTGCTCCCAACACCAGGTGTTTTCATCCGTGTTCAGGGAGAAGCAGTTGCAGCGGTGCGGGGACCAGGAGCAGGGTAAGTATATTCCGTGTGAGGGGCCTGGCACATGGGGGGCTGTTCATGACATTGGATAACCCCTTTAACCCTTACGCTACCAGTGCTGTACATGTATGGCGCTGGAGCGATGTGGAAGCATGACGCCCGCTCACACGTGCGGCGGGCGTCATGGCCAGCAAGTCTCTGCTGTTTCAAACAGCAGAGACCTGCCGCTACTTACCGCAACCGGCAATAATGCAGATCATGGGAAATAAAGGCATAAGATGCCGTGAACAAGTGAGATCACGGCACCTAACAGCGCTAAAACCCGGACACCCTGTGTGGTCAATCGGGGTGTCTGCACTCGATCTGAAAGCTGTAAACCTCGCTGATGAGGTTTACAGCTTTCAATCTGCAATTCTTATTTTGGCCACCAGATGGCAGGCCATGATAAGAAATGAGCAAAGGGGACTTAAAATTGAGTTTTAAAAATCCCTGATTGCTCAAAATGAAAAATTAAAAAACATTAAATATATGGTCATATATGATCCTTAAAATAATCACAAAAAATAAAAAAAATGTTAAACAATATATATAAAAAAAATATTAAAGTTTAAATCACCCCCCATTCCGTATAATTAAAAAATAAATACCTAAATAACAATAAATATAAACATCATGGGTATCACCGCGACCGAAAACACCCGTACTTTTAAAATATCCAAAAAAAATTCCAATACGGCGAATTGCGTGACGGAAAAAGGGTCAAATGGCCGATTTGCCATTTTTTCACTACTTCTCTTACCCCAAAAAATTAATAAAATGTGATCAAAAAGTCACGCACATTCCAAAATGTTATCAATAAAAACTATGGATTGTCCCACAAAAAATGAGTGCCTAAACAGCTCAGTGGATGTAACGAAAAAAAGTTATGGGGGTCGGAATATGACGAAGTAAAAAAAAAATTTTTTATCAAAGTTTAAATTTATATTTACACTATTTAAACATAACAAACCTACACATATGGGGTATCGTTGTAATCGTACTGACCCAGAGAACGAAGGGCATGCCACAGTTTTGCCGCAAACGGAACGCCGTGGGAACAAAACCCGTAAAACAGTGGAGGAATTGCGTTTTCTTTCTAATTCCCAACTATTTGGAGTTGTTTTACTGCTTCCCACAACATGTTATGCCATAATTAATGGTGGCATTAGAAAGTACAAAAAGTCCCCGCAAAAAATAAGCCCTCATAAAGTTATGTGAATAAAAATATAAAAAAGTTCAAAGGCTCACAGAAAATAGGGAAGAAAAATGAAAACGCAAAACCGAAAAAACCTCAGGTATCCAAAGGGTTAACGGAGTTCTGCATGAACAAGTCATAGGACTCTCAGGTGTATTTGGTCGCCTACATATAGTTATAAAAGGACTCCAACAGGCAGACAAAAACTTCCCAGTGCTGTACCCTGGTTCCCTCGAAGTTTTATGCAGGAAGATAATGTGCAGTATCGGGTACTTGGAAGCATTGCTGGCATGTTAGGAAGTATTAGCACTTCAGTAGATATTACTCTGGGGTTGAAACCTGCAGCAGCATGGAAATGAATAAAGCAAACCTCACATTATTATATATAAATTACTATTTTCATTTCTTTCAGATATCACTTGATAGTGCGCGGGAACAGGTTCTCACTATCCAGGAAGCATATAAGAGAAAACTACTAGAAGCAGAGAAAAGAAAACAGGAAGTTAATGCAGCTGAAGAAGGCATCAATCGCTCAGAAGAAAAGAAAACTCCATCTGCCCAGAAGAGGAAAAGTGCAAAAAGTGGAAAAAAGAAATAATTAAATAAATAAATTCTCCATTCATATGGTTTCTGAAGATCACTGGTGTATAATGTTAAGATAACTGTATAAATAAAATTTACAGCATAAGGCCTCCTGCATACGACTGTCTTGTGGATCTGCCAAATACGTATATGATCATATGCATCCCGCAATTTTCGCGGGGCCGACTGTAAAAAAGCTTATTCTTGTCCCCAAAAGAAGAATAGGACAGGTTCTATAATTTGCGGCCTTGACACATGGATGCAGACAGCACACGGACGCATCAGCGTGGTGTCCTTTTTTTTTTTTTTTGCAGACCCGTAGAAATGATCTGCAAAAAATGTGGATGGAACACAGACAAAAAATATGGTCTGCACACAGGTACTGCTGAGTGTTACCAGTAGCCTGTGTGTCTGCCTCTGACTAATCAGTGTTTCTGGAGCGAAACTGTGCGGGGAGACACGCTCAATTGGTAACACCCACCTGTACCTTTATTACAAGCTGCTAGTAATTCATTGATAACAAAGGATTGGTACAGTGTAGAACCATAAGAATAGATGCTCCAGAATAACATAGTGAATGCAAGTAGTTACTAGAAGAGCTATGCTTTGAGTACTGACAGGTCCTCTTTAAAGATTTCCCTCATGATAAACTCCCTCAATACCCCTATTACCATATATTAAGACACACTTCCAAACGTGGAAGTGTTCATTGACACAGTAGGACTGGGGAACAGTGAATATGGTGCTCCTAGTACTGGCTGTACTCGTAGCTCCCTGGACTTCTGCCAGTGCTGCACGCTGTGCTGTGACCTGTGCACAGCGTGAGGACTTAAGCACTCTCTTTGACATCACACTGTGCATTGTGGGGACACAGCAAGGCAGCAAAAGCACTGTATCTCCCGAGTGGCAGTGCAGTCCGAAGAAAGAGAGGAGAGTTTATTTATCTTTTTGTCTGATCTGAAGTTTGATTAATATTGTTCTGATTAGGGGTCTGAGCTGAGGTCTAATTAACATCGGAGGTCTAATCCGAGGTCTTATTAACGTTAGGGGTCTAATGTGAGGTCTGATTAACATTGGGTGTCTAAGTTCAGGTCTGATTAACATTATGGGTTTCTTCCATCACTGCACACCCTGTTGGTGGTCATTAGGAAACTGCACCCACCTCTGACTTAACATGCCTCCCTTGGGGCCCCCGTACTTAGGCCATGCCTGGTACCACGCCAGCTCCCACCGAAGGTTCCAAGACAACATCACTATGTCTCCTAAAGCCTAAATCATTAGCCTGGGATTATCTACCCTTAGCTGAAATGCTCATCTCTGGGCACTGTGACCACAATTCCAGGGTATTGTGCCTTCTTGTGACCAATATTGAGGACTGCACCTCTGTGCTATTCTCATTTGTATTCTACACTGCCTTAGTTTAAAAAAAAAAAAAAAGTTTATAAAGTAGATGCAGAAATCACACAATTTGAAATATTTTATACATTTTCAAAAAACCAGGAGTAAAGCATAGTTGATAGCGGTTGTCACTATGTCCCTGTTGGCACATGCATGGTGTTATGAGCCATTGCCTTTTTTTCATCATCTGGCTCTTTGACCTTGTTCTGATGAGCCTGAGGCTGGTACTCTGGAATAAAAGGAAAATATACTTAATCTGGGTCCACGCTTTGGCTGTAGAGAGTGATAGTATTTTGAAAGGTATATATACTTTTTAGTCCAATCATCATCCAAGCTACTCCAGAATTCTTCAGTTGTGTCCCTGTCCTGGACAGCTGGGCATTCAGCCTCCTCATTCTCCCCTTCCCTGTATCAAGGTTCTTTTAAGGGAAAAATTTTAAGTTTAAACTTGGCAAAGTGAATGGCCTTGACACGCACATACCTGTCTGTGCTTCTGCGGCACAGGTGGTGCTCTGTTGCCACGCCAAGGGCTCATCACTACCATCTTGCCCTGCTTGTATCACCAACCTATACCCATGGCATATATCCTCCAATATCTTCTACATGTGGCTCCTTTCTGCCATGAGGTTGGTGTTTGCTAAATATTTTGTAAAAAGACCTTTTTTTCTAGATCTGTGTACTTTGGGAGAGTCTGAGTTTTGCACACCTTTCTGGCCACCTGTCTGGAGATCAAGGAAGTTTATACCTACACAGGAATACAGCAAAACAAATATCAAGATAGATAGGCCACTTTGGCACAACTTACTTTTTTGTAACCTCCTGATGTCACAGGACACAGTGTAAGTCTCTTTTTCTGCAGTAGATAGAAAACATTTCTCCTCTGTCACCTCTCTGTGGATGAGCAAGTGCCTGACATGATCAAAGTAGGTAAACCACTAGAGATGGAATTAGGGAATACAAAGAATTACATTAATGAGGTGAGGTGTCTCTGCTTTCCAAGGTTAATTCTTGTCTCTTCCTCCTTATTCAGCACAAAGGCAGCAAATTGATTGTCAGAGGTCTTGTGTATTTTTATTCCAACTACAAACAGATCTTCACCTTCATACCTGTAGGGAATTTTCTCTCCTTCCTCTCAGACAGCTGCAAAAAGCAAAATTGTACAGACAGGAATTAAAAGTAAAAAATATAAATATACACTACTCACAAAAAGTTAGGGATATTTGGCTTTCAGGTGAAATTTATGAAAAAAGTAAGACGGTCACGCCACAGTGATATTATATCATGAAAGTAGAACATTTACTGTAATTAGAAGCATGCAATGGTGATTTCCTTATCTCAAACAAGTTATTGAAACAAAAGCCAACAACAGTGGTGGGTATATCCCCACAAAAAATGTCACTGTCTCAATAATTTGTCATGTGGCCTTGAGCATCAATTACAGCTTGAGAACGACGTCTCATGCTGTTCACAAGTCACCTTATTGTCTGCTGAGGAATGGCATCCCACTCTTCTTGAAGGGTGGCCCTCAGGTCATTGAAGTTCTGGGGTACAGAGTTATGAGCCTCTACACAGCGACTCAGCTGATCCCATAGGTTTTCAATGGGATTCAGGTCTGGAGAAACTGCAGGTCACTCTATCTGAGGTACCCCAGTCTCCAGCAGATGTTTCCTAACGATGCGACCACGATGAGCTGCCGCATTGTTGTTCATGAAAATTAAATTAGGCCTGTGTTGTTCTGCAGAGGCACAATGACTTGATTAATGATGTTAATCTAGTAGTATGGGCTTGTCACTGTACCATTGACAAAGTGTAGGGAAGTTCTGTATTGACTAGACACACCTGCCCTAACTCTAACACCACCACCACCAAAGGCTCATCTGGTGACAATAGTGCCTGATGCATAACGCTCTCCTTGATGTCAATAACATCATTGGCAGCCATAATTTCTGCTCAGCATGAATCGACTTTCATCAGTGAACAGCACTGTTGCCCACTGGTCCCTTGTCCAGCGTAGATGCTCCCTGGCCTATGCAAAATGATGATGCCTGTGTCTGGTGGTTTGGTCAGGTACCCTTGCAGGTCGTCTGGCGCGCAGACCACTCTGATGTAAACGGGTTCAAATGGTCTAATGTGACACTTGGGTGCCTCTAACCTCCCTTAAATGTGCCTGCAGTTGTGTGGCATTCATAATTCGGTTCTGCAGGGCATTGTTCACAATGATGCGGTCATCAGTGTCAGATGTGGCCAAAGGATGTCCACTTCTATGCCTTTCTGTGAATCTTACATTCTCTCTGTATCTCTGTTGCAACCTGCTGATGACACTGTGTGACACTCTAAGCTCAGTGGCCACTTCCATCTGAAAACATCCTGCTTGAAACCTTGCAATGGCGAGGTACTGTTGATCAATTGTTAGGTGTCGTCCTGCTCTCATGATGTCAAAATGTGAACAGCATGATGACATAGTAATTCTAATTTATCCATGAATCGCCCAGTAAATTTCCTGGTTCAAACACCTGTTGTAAATTTTGCTGTTATGCTCCTTGTTAGAGAACAGCAAGTTGTGCAAAAAGTACTGAAACACTGAACAGTTGGAAATGTGCATTCAAAAGCTTATAGGCGGTCACATCACATTCACCTGTAAGGGTTACAGTGCATTTTAGGTTCATACTGAAATTTCACCCAAAAGCCAAATATCCCTATCTTTTTGTGAATAGTATATATACACACCAAAACAAAACACACACATGTAATGAAAATGACCAAGGGGCTCATGGTCATGTTTTGCACTACGTGTGGTCTCTTCAATATTTTTTATTAATGATCTTGTAGAGGGCTTGCAGTAAAATATATTTTTTTACAGATGACACTAAACTGTGTAAAGTAATTAGTTAGTAACCCTTAATGAGCACCATAAGTAAGAGGAAAAAACCTTCAATAATGGCCCATCCAACTAATTACATTTCTACAGCCCAGAGTTTGTATATTTGTCTTGCATCCTCTTCCTGGCATTGACTGTCCATTGTGTCTCTAGAGCTGTGAAAGATTAAAAAAGTATGCATGTCCATAGACATTTTACAGTACCCAAAATACAAGCATAGATAAGCTTTCATCAAAGTTCTCTCCATGTTGATCCTTATCAGTGTGTTCCTCCAAACACTCTATTCTGGATCCAAGGCTTAGATGAACACTGCCATCTTCTCCCAACTCTTAGCATAGCAGATTAAGGCACATGTTGGTTGGTAGAATGACCACGTTCTCCACAGATCCCAGGGATGCAACATGTCTGTAGTCAATGGCAGTGAGAGATGCAATCTTGATAAGGGTTTTCCTGGCCAAAGTCACAGTACATTTTATCCATTCATCACTCCTGAGTCTCATACACCTTTGTTTCAGATGTGTGGAGAGAGTTTTAAAAGGGTCTGTAGCAAATTGGATACGGCAAGGGAGTTCTCTTTTGACTGTAGACAAATAAAGGGGTGTTGTGCCATGCTATTATTGTGGTGTGAACAGTAATAAGGCATTTAAAGGCTATACAATTAAGGCTTCTAGAATGTTGCATCACTTAAGTAAAATAAGAAAAACAACATGCAGCATGTAGTTATACTTTGGGGGCAGTTCTCATCCCAGGCCTGCCACTGGAACTTTACATCATAAAGGTTTATGGGGGAAAAACAAACTTGAATCTCCAAATAGCAGACAGGATCCCCTAGGGTTGCTTTATAGTCAATGGAGCACCAAGTCAACAGATTTTATACGCTTTCAATCTCGACCCACAACCAGTGGTATCCCTCTTGATCATCATTAGCTCCTATATAAAGGGAATCTGTCACCATGATTCTGGACCATTATCTACAGTAATACATGAGTAGTTACTGTAGATAAGAAGTCCAGATCAACCCCCCTACTCCCTGTCAGTACTCAGAACTGCATTGAAATACATTGGACTGAGTTCTCTCCATTATGTTAGAACAGCACAGCAGCCCAGACTATGTATTTTAGAGTAACTTTGAGAGACACCGATGGAACCGGGGTAGCGGGAAAATAAAAAAAAATACCGATCTGGTCTCCCTATCTGAAGGACTACTCATGTATTACTGTAGATAATAGTCCAAAATCGTGGTAACAGATTACCTTTGAGCACATTGTAACACGAGCAGTGTTCCATCCATTATACCTAAATAATGGTGGTCCATTGTGAAATGTTCCATTCATTACCCATGGATGATGCTGACCCATTGTGACACGCAAGGTATTCTATTCATCATCACTGGATGATGCTGGCCTATTGTGACACGCAAAGTCTTACATCCATTATCTCTGGATGATGTGGGTTCAATGTAGCACATACCGTGTTCCCTCCATTACTACAGGATGATGGCGGGCCACTGTTCCATTCATTATACCTGAATGTTGCCTGAACACTCTCAGTGTTACATTCATTATTAACTGGATAATGCTGGCCCATTGTGACACATGGTGTTCTATCCAGTATCCCTGGATGATGTAGATCCATTATGACGCATGCAGTTTTCTATCCGTAATACTTGAATCATGCTGGCCCATTGCAACACGCCCAGTGTTTCACCCAGTTACCCTGGATGATTCTGGCCCATTGTGACACTCCTAGTGGTTTATCTATTATTCCTAGATTATGCTAAACCTGTGATGGCTAACCTCCGGCACTCCAGCTGTGGTAAAACTACAATTCCCAAGATGCACAATTGCTTGGCTGTTCCCAGAACTCCACTGAAATAAATGGAGCATGCTGGGAGTCGTAGTTTCACCACAGCTGCAGTGCCAGAGGTTAGCCATCACTATGCTAGACCATTGTGACACATGCAATACAGTGGTCCCTCAAGATACAATATTAATTGGTTCCAGAATGACCATTGTATGTTGAAACCATTGTAAGTTGAGGAATTGGTTCCAAAGCCCCAAAATGTCATCCAAGATAAGAGAAAATGAAGATTTAAGAAAAATAAGCAGATAACTAAGACATATAAAACAACTCCTTACATATAACAGTCAGGAATATCTGCTAACTAGCAACTAATCCAGCTATTTTACCAGAGAAGTGGCCTTGATTGGTTGGATCTGAGACTGAGGCATTGAGTCTGTTTTCAACTTATGATGGGTCAGAAAAGACCACTGTATGTTGAAAATATTGTATCCTGAGGCCATTGTATCTTGAGGGATCACTGTATTCCATCCACTGTACTTGAATAATGCTGGCCCTTTGTGACACCCAAGCTGTTCTATCCATTATTCCGGGATGATGGTGACTCATTGTGACATGCCCAGTGTTCTATTCATTATCCCTGGATAAAGCTGAACCATTGTGACACATTCAGTGTTCCATTCAATATTCCTGGATGATTCTGGCCCATTGTTACATACAACATGTTCTTTCCATTATTCCTGGATGATGCTTGCCCATTGTTACACACAAAATGTTCTATCCATTATTCCTGGATAAAGCAGGACCATTGTGACACATTCAGTGTTCTATTCAATATTCCTGGATGATGCTGACCCATTGTGACACATGCAATGTTCCAGCCATTACAACTGAATGTTGCAGATCCATTGTGATACACCCAGTGTTGCAAACCTTATACTGTATCTAGACGATACTGGCCTATTTTGACATGTGCAGTGTTCCACCCATTATCCCTGGATCATGCTGGCCCATTGTGACACCCTCAGTATTCCATCCGTTATAACTCAATCAAAGATGAGCGATCCAGTTTGTATGGTATGAACATTGCTATTTTTTGGATGTTGGACAAACCAGAACCTTTTCAGGTTCGTTTAGGACCAATCCAGTAATATGGTATGTAGTACCATTTTACTGCACATGTTGGTGTAAAAAAAGCACTAATTGTCGCCAGGGGGTGGGCGGGTGTAATAGGGGAAAGAGGGGACAGATAGGGAACCTGTCAGCCAGGGACTGAGAAGTGAGGAGCTGAGGCTAGTTTTGCCTCCTGGCAGAGTTGCAACTTCTTCAAACCTCAAAAGCAGATAAATCCTTTGTTTTTTTTTGTTTTTTTTTTGCTGTTTTAACAGAATGGGGAGTGGAATAAGCACAAAACTGTACAACACATGTTCTACCAACAATCTAGCATAGCATATAAAATTAATACTAGTGCGAACAACATGTCAGAGTATCTCAAATAGTTTATTTCCTTTTTTCTAGTTTTTTTAAAGTTTGAAAAAACGGATAAAGTATGCAGCATAGCAGACAAAAACATCAGTGATTAATAACATAATATTAGGGCAAAATCTGTTTATTTCTCCACACAGTTCTAAAAATTTTTTGAGGGGTTATTGAATGTATTCAAACCAGCATATAGTTGATCAGTACACTAATACATAGGGTAGTGCACCAAATTACCTGTGAGTGATAATGTGATATTAAGAGTCAGGCCTCAACCATCCATTTTCGTTTTTTTTTTTCTCCATATGGTTGGAATTTTATCTTTTTTTTTTTTGGGGGGGGGGGTTATTCAATTTAATTAAACCATTATATAGGTGATCAGTACACCAATACACAGGTTATTGCACCAAATTACCTTTGAATGATAACGTGATATCAAGCTTCAGGTCTCAATCATCCATTTCTGTTTACTTCTTTCATAAATTACCAATGTTGACGGTTATTCTAAGCTGAATGTACCTGCACTCGTCAGATCGCAGAAGATAAACAGCTTAAGACAAGGCAAGTACCAGCTTGGGAGACTGGTTGGGAATCCCTGGTTCCGTTGACTTTCCCTTGGTTGAACTTGATAGACATGTCTTTTTTCAACCATATTAACTATGTAACTATGTAACAATGGATGATGGTGGACCATTATGACACGCCCAGTGTTTCACCCATTTTTCCTGGATGATTCTCTCCCACTGTGAAATGCACAGTGCTCCATCCCTGGATAATAATGGCCCATTGTGACCCACAAGGTGTTCTACCCATTATCCTTTAATGCTACTGGCCCATTATGACACACGCAGTGTTCTATCCATTGTCCCTACATGATTCTGGCCCTTGGTGACACGTACATTGTTTTATCCTTTATCCCTGAATGAAGCTGGCACATTGTGACATGGGCCGTGTTCTAAAACCTAGATGCGTCTTATAAGTAGGTGCCTCTTATATGGTGAAATATATGGTAATTCTTATACAAAATGGTAGATTCTGTAGATCATTGTGTTATTTTGTGCTTATGTACTATAATCTCCAGGCTTTTTATGCTTCTATACTTGTGACTGTCTGAAGGTTCATTCCTGAATTAGTCATAATAACAGTAGTTGTATTTTCTATACTTTAAGTGGTTTCCAATTGATTCTAACAAGGTTAAGTCCAGTGCACTTCGGTAGATGGTAAAATTCCTGCCAGTACATCTTACTATAATGTGCTGTGCACTCTGCATTAGCCAAGTATATGATATACTTTACAAGTGTATCACTTAAATGAATATGAATTGTCTTCATTAAATGTCTGGCTTGTACACAATGCAATTGCTTCGATATAAATAGATATTTACCGCAAGTTTGCACAGTGTTCAGTGTGCTGGAAATATGAGACATAATAAATCTTGCTGAGTGCATCCCTTGAGGTCTGTCCACAATTAAATTATATAGATATACATCATATTTTAGTGCACAGTAGTCCTGTGACTAATCAATACTATTTGCCACATGTAACAAACAAAAAGTCACAACTGTATGTCATCTCTGGTTGCAGCTCAAAACTACAGAATCAGTATTATAAATGGACATTGTAACACTTGTAGATAGGGACAGATATAGACAGTGAGCCCTGTCCTGGGACCCAGCCCACTTTCCCTACCTACTTGCAGTTCAAGCCCTAGGTAGCAAAACTGCAACTGGTCGACGGTCCCTATGCTACTAAGGTGCAAAGATAGACAAACACCAAGAGGCAAAAACAACACAAAGGTATAGTCATACGAAAATGGGTCAGAACCAGGAGGACAAAGGAGTACAAAGCCAAGAGACAGAGAGTAGTCAAAAAAGCCGAGGCCAAAAGCACAAATGAATCCAAGAACCAGGAACCGAGCTAGTGAGCCCAAACAAAACTATCACTAACATTGGTATATGACCAGAAAGGGGTTTAAATAGAGCACACAGTCCCAGGATCAGAACCTATCCATTAGTCAGAACACTAGCACACAGGAATAGAGCAGCCGAGCAATCATCCCACTGCTAATCTCTTCCAGCACACAGCCGCTGTGGGGAGAAACAGAGCATTACATCCTGTTGCTAAGGATGCTGTCGTGTCACCAGGGGGCATGGCTTAGCAGCGCATCTCTCCCGATGCAGCTGTGCCAAAGCTGGAGATCTCGCTGCTGGAGACCAGAGAGGTAAGTTTGTGACATTACCCCCCTTTTAACAGGGGCCACCAAACCCTCAACATGAGGAATAGGCTTCAATGAAAATTTGATATGAAACTTTCTTATTAAATGAGCAGCATGAACATCCCAAGTCAGCACCCATGTTCTCACCTCAGCACCATATCTCTTCCAAAGAATTAGGTACTGCAGAGAACCCTGAACTCTCCAAGAGTCAAGAATTTTTTCTACCTTAAACTCAACCACGCCAAAAATTACTACTGGATCTGGAGGTTTAAGTGGAGGAATTTACTTCTAAGAAGTAATTTATGAAATACGTTATCCTCTTAAACAAGGATGGTAATTAAAAGCAAAAAGATACCGGGTTTATAACAGACGTGATCTTAGGAGCAAGTTTAGCAGATGGTACTTTGAGACGCAAATTTTTTGTAGAAAGCCAGACGAGTTCTCCCAAAACAAAGTTCGGACTCAAAGAACGCGTTTTATTGGCTTGTTTAAATTGGATGCTTTGAGCTTTTCCAGGGTCTTGAAAGCCTGGGCCCATACTGTGCACAGTTCATTTATGATAGAATCCACCGCAAGATTCACAGAGTTTGACCCAGAGACTGAAGAAAATCGTGGATTAAAGCCATAATTACAAGGAGCTGACAAGGTTGTTAATAGCAAACTCCGCTAGGTGCAAAAACCTCTTCCACTCAATCTGACAGTCAGAAACAAAGCATCTTAAAAACTGCTCCAAAACATGGTTTACCCTTTCAGTTTGTCCGTTTGTCTCAGGTTGGAATGGAGATAAGAAGGAGAGTTTGATCCCTAACCTGCCCCAAAATTCTCTCCAGAATCTCGAGACAAACTGGACACCTCTATCTGGGACAATGGACTCGGGTATCCCATGTAATCTAAGAATATTGTTGATAAACAAAGCAGCCAATTCTTTGGTGTCCTCAATGGAATCAGATGACAGAGAACCTATCAATGACTACCCAGACAACCAGCTTTTCCCAGGAGGGTGGAAGGTCCGTAATGAAATCCACTGAGCTGTGTGTCCAAGTTCTCTGTGGAATGGGCAAGGGGCAATGTAAACCCACAGGACATCTCATGGGTACCTTGGCCCTAGCGCACACATCACATACCAAGACAAGGATAACCATATCTCCAGACCAAGATGGCCACCAGTAGGCTCTAAAGACCAGATGTTTAGTCCTAGCAATGCCCAGATGACTTGCCAGTACAGAGCAATGAGATTCTTCCAAAACCTTAAGGCAAAGATTTGGAGGAACAATCAATTTACTACAGAGAAGGTTGCTAGGAGTATACAGATAAATCTGGTTCTTGTGATCCGTAAGCACTAAGAAGTGCTGTCAATCCTCAAAAGCCCATTTGATGGGCAACTGTTCTCGATTGCCAATATTATAATTCCTCTCAGTGGTGGAAACATTTCTGGAGAAAAATGGTAGCCATAGCAACCAGTTAACAAACGAAAAATAAATGAAAATAATAGTGGATAACTGACCAAAATAAAAAAATTCCAGGAGTGAGGATTTTTTGCTACTATGTATTTTGTTCCAAAGGGCAACATTTGGACCCTTCTTGAATTCTCTGTTTTCCTGAATTCTGTGTGGGGAGAACTATAGTTCACACTACACTGTGACAATAATAGGGTTAACTTCCTAGAAACCTCGGTTATCAAGGACAACACAAGGAGCCTTTATACTGATCTTTATACAAAAGTTACACACAGCAATAGTCTACTTGTGTATACTAGAAACCATCCTCCAGGGGTCAAAAAATCCCTTCCTTATTCCCAATATCAGAGAGTCCGTAGAATAGTCACTCATGTGGATAAAGGGAAGAAAGAATAGTGGAATGGGCAAGGGGCAATGTAAACCCACAGGACATCTCATGGGTACCTTGGCCCTAGCGCACACATCACATACCAAGACAAGGATAACCATATCTCCAGACCAAGATGGCCACCAGTAGGCTCTAAAGACCAGATGTTTAGTCCTAGCAATGCCCAGATGACTTGCCAGTACAGAGCAATGAGATTCTTCCAAAACCTTAAGGCAAAGATTTGGAGGAACAATCAATTTACTACAGAGAAGGTTGCTAGGAGTATACAGATAAATCTGGTTCTTGTGATCCGTAAGCACTAAGAAGTGCTGTCAATCCTCAAAAGCCCATTTGATGGGCAACTGTTCTCGATTGCCAATATTATAATTCCTCTCAGTGGTGGAAACATTTCTGGAGAAAAATGCACATGATTGCAAATTAGTTAGGGAAGACGATCCCAGAGATAGTACAGCACCCACTCCTACCTCAACAATGAATGGTTTGGTAACATCCGGATGAATGAGTACAGGTGCATGAATGAAGATTGCTTAAAGTGTATCAGGAGAGCAATGGAGAAGATCCACCCCTTTCCTGGTTAAGTCAGTCAAAGGTTTGGCAATAACTGAAAATTTTTAAATGAATTTTCGGTAATAAATTGCAATGTCAAGGAATCGTTGAAGGGCCTTGAGAGAGGTAGGTCTGGCCAATTAACTATGGCTCGCACCTTTGAGGGATCCATACAAAAAATTTTGAGTAACAGGATATAACCCAGGAAGGAGACCTCTCTTACACCAAGCTCACATTTACTTAATTTTGCAAATAATATATGATCCCTGAATTCTTGGAGTACTTTTCTTACATGTATAACATGAGACAACCAATCTGGGGGGAAAAAAAACTAAATATTGTCAAGGTATACCACACGAAACTGACACAGGAACTCACTGAAAATATCATTAACGTGGTTCTGGAACACACCTGAGGGGTTACGCAGCCCAAAGGGCATCACACAGTATTCAAATTGCCCTTGGGGGGTATTGAACACAGTTTTCCATTTATCCCCCTCCCATATTCTGATCAAATTGTAGGCTCCTCTAAGATCAATTTTTGTGGACCACTGAGCCCCAACAATTTGATTGAATATATCAGGAATGAGAGTAAGGGGGTACTGGTTCCCGACTGTGAAGTTCCCTGTAGTCAATGCAAAAAAGAATTCAGCACCTACAGGAGATACAGATGGTCGAATGTGGCTTTTTTTCACACTATCCTGAATATAATCTTTCATAGCCTGTCTTTCAGGTCCAGACAGATTGAAAATCCAGCCCTTGGGAAGTTTTGCGCCAGGGACAAGTTCAATAGTGCATTCATAGCCCGATGAGAGATAAACAATAATTCGAGCACTAAGAACCCCATTTAGTCAACTCCCCAGAACTCTAATGAAAGTCTGGACTATGTGCCCTCAATAACAGTAATCCCAAAGTGACATCAGCAGACATGTTATTCATGACATATAATGAACATCTTTCAGAATGAATAGACCCAATCTTTACAAACAATTCAAAGGTTTTATACTCAATAAACCCAATGTCTAGTGGAGTAGTATTCAACCCAGACACCAAAATGGGTTCATATAGTCTACATACTCGCAAACACACAGACCCAAGGAAGACACAAAATTAAAATTAACAAAATTTGCTGCAGTTCCCTGACCAACAAATGAAAAATCAGAAACTAACCTTCAATTAGCAGGCAAAAGAACTGTACCAGATATTTCTGGAAATACCTGTGTGTCTGAGTGACCTCCCTGATCATCACTCAGATGCTGAAGTTTTCTGCCTTCAGTCTAGAATGACAGGATCGCAGTTGATGAGTAGGGTTGCAACTAGAGATGAGCGAGCATGCTCGGGTGCAATTTTCACGTATTTGCGTACGCATTTTAAAATCGGTACGCTAATGCATACGCATATTTTAATCTGTACACAAATGCGTACGCATTAGTGTAAAGATTAAAATATGCGTATGCATTAGCGTACCGATTTTAAAATGCGAACGCAAATACGCGATAATTGCACCCGAGCATACTCGCTCATCTCTAGTTGCAACAGTAGAAGCACAGCCCATTTTTCAGGCGATATTCCTTTCGCTGCTGAGAGGACATAGTACCCACTTGCATAGATTCCTTGGACTCTACTGGTGCCTTGGAAACAGATGTTTCAGGGACCGAGTAAAGAAAAGAAGAACAGACAAGGACAGATCTTTCTCTAAGATGTCTGTCAAGTAACTAGGGACGTAGCCTCGTCTAGGGGGCCTGGGGTGGGATTACTAACTAGAAGGTCTTTCAGAGTATCAGAAAGGCCTAGTCAAACTGTGACCTAAGAGCCGGGTTATTCCAGCCAGAGGAAGTACACCACTTACGGAATTCAGAGCAGTAATCTTCCACAGATTGTCTGCCCTGATGTAAAGAAAGAAGTTGGCTTTCTACATAAGCCGCTCTGTCTGGCTCATCATACAAGAGACTTAGCATGGAAAAGAAGCCGTCAACAGAAAATAATTCAGGAGAGTTGGGCATAGCGAAAATACCCGAAGCTGGGACATAATGATGCCCACCCTCTGAGCTTCTATATCCGAAGAGTGTGGCCTAAGGTGAACATAAAGTTTACAGCTCTCATGGTCACCAGAAAAGCGGTCAGGGAGCTTAACCTTGGGCTCTATCCGTGACAGAGTTGTAACAACAGGGGTACTGGTCTGGCAGGACTGCTGCTGGATCATCTCTGCTAGATCCTGAACCAGATGGGCAATACCCTCCATCTGATTGGCCAATGATGCCATGGCATCCATAACTGCGCAGGTCACCCAAAAAAATTTTTGATAATGTAATGCTTATAGATAGGGGCTGACAAAGACAGTAAGCCATGCCCTGGAACCCAGCCCACTTCCCCTACCTACTTTGAGTTCAAGCCCTAGGTAGCAAGACTGCAACTGGTTGACGGTCCCTATGCTACTATGGTACAGAGCCCAAACAAGACTTTTACTGGCACTGGTATATGGTCAGGAAGGGATTTAAATAGACCATTGAGTCCCAAACACTAGCACACAGAAATAGAGCAGCCGAGCAATCAGCCCACTGCTAATCTCTTCCAGCACATGGCCGCTGTGCGGAGAAACAGAGCTCTGCACCCTGTTGCTAAGGATGCTATTGCGTCACCAAGGAATGTGGCTTAGCGGCGCGTCTCTTCTGGTGAGGCCTCACCGAAGCTCCAGATCTCACCACTGGAGTCCGGACAGGTAAGTTTGTGACAGACATATTTTAATATAATTATGGATAAAATGTTTAGCATTTAGTGATGCGCTGTTATTTTTGTTTAGAGTGATATCCCAAATCTGCGATGCTCAGAGACTTATCAAACTACTTTACTGGCGTAAGTATCAAAAGTGCCAATAGGTGAAGTATTGACTATACCAGAGCTTCTCAAAGTTTTTCTACTGGGTCTTCACCAGCCAGAACATCATGATGCCTGAGGAACATACGCACCATCGTAGCTTGAAGTTCATGCTAAAAGCTTATTTGGTCAATTTACCTTTCATTTGCTTGCTTTCTCTCCAGAACCCAAAATAATTTTAAAATTAGAGCAAAAAGAGTGAATTATGGTGGGACTCACTGTGCAGTTTTAAAGCACTTGGTTATATCAAGTGTCACTAGGCCATTGTTCTGGTATAGTTAAAGACAGTCTTCAAAGGTGAGATGTAAGACCATGTTAAAGAGAATCTGTCACAATAAAAATGCAATGCAATCAGCAGGCAGCATGGTATAGAGCAAAAGGAGCTGAGCAGATTGATATGTAGTTTTATGGTGTGTATGAATAGGCTCCATTTTAGTTCATAGCTCCCACATTTTATATCATTTTTTATATTTGTAAAAGTTTTGCTAAGTTGTTTTCGGTAGCAGGGAGGAGAATGAGTAGAGGATGTTCTGGAGATATCTGTGGTTTAATGTAAGGAGACAGTCTGAACATCTTATCATATAATGAGAAGGCATATTTTAACATATATCAAGCCGTGACCTGTACCCTATTTGGCATAAAGCAATAATGTGTGCTGTGTTTTAAAAATTGTACTCCTGCTTCAATTAAATTGACTCTTTCTAAGATTCCACATCTGTGTCTGTGTCTTGCTTTGCTCCCCGAGCTGCTTGTCATTTGCACAGAATTTAAAACCAAGAAAGAAAGCACAATCTGGCCTTATTTTGCCCACAGAAAACTTAGCCCCCAATGTGGGGACAGAAAGTCCACTCACCCATCCAGAGCTTAGCAAGGAAACGATCCCCAGTCACTGTTGCATAATCTTCAGTCAGCACTTCATTTACCGTAGCAGCTTGGTGTGCGCATCTCGGGAAGGCGTCCCATAAAACAATAGAAGAAACAGATGGGCACTCACTGTTGTAGTTATAATGCTTCTTCTTTCATTGTCACATTATATAAAATGTGATGCACTTCTGTTCAATCCGAACCTTTCAAACATGTAACCCTTCACCATAACAATCTATCTTTAAATTATCCGCCCCTCACAAATTTATGACATCAGGTAGCCATAGCAACCAGTTAACAAACGAAAAATAAATGAAAATAATAGTGGATAACTGACCAAAATAAAAAAATTCCAGGAGTGAGGATTTTTTGCTACTATGTATTTTGTTCCAAAGGGCAACATTTGGACCCTTCTTGAATTCTCTGTTTTCCTGAATTCTGTGTGGGGAGAACTATAGTTCACACTACACTGTGACAATAACAGGGTTAACTTCCTAGAAACCTCGGTTATCAAGGACAACACAAGGAGCCTTTATACTGATCTTTATACAAAAGTTACACACAGCAATAGTCTACTTGTGTATACTAGAAACCATCCTCCAGGGGTCAAAAAATCCCTTCCTTATTCCCAATATCAGAGAGTCCATAGAATAGTCACTCATGTGGATAAAGGGAAGAAAGAATAGTGGAAATGACTAATACATTTAGAGAACATGGATACCCATAAAGATTATTGCGAACAAAAAAAGAAAAAGTAGAGGAGGACAAACAGATACACAAATTGTCAAATACCATCCGTGGATGAATACATTCAGATCAGTTATCAACCGCGATTGGAACATTGTAGCAAAGCCTTACCCAAAAGTGGAGGAATTCCAGAACCTACTGTACTTAGGTTTGCTATAAGAGATCAGAGAACATTAGAGATTAGGTGGTAAGGGCGGACATAGGAATTAAAGAAAAAATTAAACAAACAGTACTTTCCACCACCAAAAAACATAGTAACATAGTTTATAAAGCCGAAAAAAGACATCTGTCCATCCAGTTTGGCCTGTTATCCTCCAAGTTGACCCAGAGGAAGGCAAAAAAACCCTGTGAGGTAAAAAAGGCACCTACAGTGTATACATTGTTCCAGTGTGATAAAAGGGGAATATTTTTCCTATTCACATACCATTGAATCCTTCCCGATATGTGGTTTTTATATGTGTGATAGTAACGTTGTTTACATCTTGATATGCCCCTGTGGGCTATTGTATGTAGGGGAAACATCGACATGCATGAAAGATAGAAGCATAAGTCCACTATCCACAAGAAAAATCTTCTTCTTCCCATTCCCCATCATTTTGATAATTGCAGGCACATCTGTGCTTTCAAATAATTGAAGATGTACCCGAACCATGTAGGGGCGGTGACAGAATTAAATTACTAAAAAAGAGAGGTCTATTGGATGCATAAGTTGCAGACCCTGAGACCAAGAGGCTTGAATTGCGATTATGCATTGAGCAGCTTTTTATAACTGTCCACAGAAAACATGAACTTAGGGAAATAATACATAGTAGTAAAGGATCCTCACTCCTGGAATTTTTGTTTTGATCAATTATCCACTATTATTTTCATTTATTTTTCTTTTGTTTACTGGTTGCTATGACTACCTGACATCATCAGTTTGTGAGTGGCGGGCCATTTAAAGATGAATTGTTATGGTGAAGCCATTTCAAAAAGGCTCAGACTGAGCCGAAACGGGTCATATACATGTATCTAAAGTGACAATAAAAGAAGAAGCATTAGAACTACAACAGTGAGTGCCAGGCTGTTTCTTCTATTGGTCCCCAGTGATAGTGAAAATATTCTGCAGCACAAAGGTAAGAAATTTTCTTTACATTTTTTACTTTCACTTTCATTTGGGGCGGACTGTTTTCTCTAAGTGGTTTGTGTACATATATTATGGCTTAAATGAACCATGAAGTTCATACTCCCTCTGGTGGTATGAGCCTGTAATTGTAATTTGTCTTTACTTGCATGCAATATCATCTGTGTGTTTGTCCAAAATTAATTGGTTGCATAGTGTTGGGACAGTCTTTACACAATTTCTTTTACTGTGGCCATCAAGCACGAGCAGTACGCAGTTTTAGGATTGTTTTTTGGTAAGCGGGTCGGCCGTCCAGGGAGCAGGGAGCACTGCAATCCACATAAGAATACTGACACTCTTTAAGTCACAAAATACCACTTTGTGTCCCTATGTTTCACTCTGTTTAGGTATAAGCTTCCATGTGCTACATAGAGATTAATCTATGTTCATATGTTGTCTTAGTCCGTCTTTTTACCTAAAGAATGATTATATGAAACTGTCAGTGGTTGCTTAGTGGATGAGTATAAGGGACAAATGAATAAGTAATTTCTTGTTAAGGGGTTACAGTAAGTGTGGTCCACCATAGTAACAGTGTTTCTTGTTTTGGAGTTGATGGAGCACAAGTGGATACACCTTTAACTAAGCCTTTAGAGGTTTAGCTTCACCCCAGCCACACTAAAGTCACCGAGTTTCTAGTCAGCCACACTACCCCTACTAATTTACTGGGAGCAGATATCCTCCAAGCTATACAGGCTCATTTGACATACAAGGAGGATGGTACATTCTCCCTCACCTCAAGCATACCTGAGGAACATGCAAGCTTAGGCCTCACGCACACGGCCGTTGCAGGCAATGGCTGGTGTTGCGGGACGCAAATAGCAAGACCGCAATATGCTGGCACCGGCCTTGTGCTCACCGCATCACGGATGCGGACCCATGCTTCCATGGGGTTTCTGTCCGTGTCTCGGCACTGCAAATAAATAAAACGTGTTCTATTTTTATTCTAGTTGAATGGGTCTGGATCCGTCACGGCAGCCGCAAATTGCGGTCCCCAATGCATCCCCAATCCCCAATGCCGAACAACAGCTGTGTGCAAGAGACCTTAGGGCATTAGTATTCCTTAAAAGAGTAATCTCATGATTAATGTAAAAAATGAAAATCAGACATCATATAGTACATAACAGTCTCTTTGTAATAAAGCTGGAATAGCCTTGTACCTCACATGTATCCAGAGATCTCCTCATTCATTTCTCTACTAAATTTATATCATGCTGCAGTCTTTTCTGCTGCAGCTCAGAGAGTGTCTTTTCTGCTGGAGATCTCTTCCTATCACAGCTCATGAGGCAGTAAAAGGATAAAGGTGCTGGTTTGAAAACTGAAGAATATTTTTCATGAGACAACCCCTTTAACCATGCCACCACCATTCCAATATGTCAAGTCAGTGATGACCAACAAGAAGCTCTTGCTCAGGTACCTTCTCACCTGTAAGACTGATATTGGCAAGCTACTTGTATCCCCAGTCACGGTTACCCTGAAACCCAGTGAGACAGGTGGGGAGGGGGAGATGCAGACAGACAGGTCCCTTATTCTAGTTCATTGACATGTTAAAGATGTACCTATTGCTAAACCTGATTATGAGCTTTTTCCAGATACTTCAAGGTACCAGGCAGATGATGGCCGGATTTTACACTGGATTTGCAGTGGTCACACAGCATGAGATAGTAATAGTAGAACCACCCTCACTATATCTGTTGGCACAGGAGGCAAAGGTGAAGGCTCTCAGTAAAGCATGTAGAGTGGCAAAGGGAAAGACTGCTAACATTTATACTGATTCTAGATACGCTTTTGGAATAGCTCATGACTACGATCCCATTAGACGGGCAAGAGCTTTTCTGGCCTCCAATGGTAAGCCTATCAAGAATGTAGACAGTTTCCGACACCTAGGAATCATCAAGGTAAAAGCACCCTCCAAAGTGGATACCTCTGAAGCATGGGGAAATGCCAGAGCTGATGCAGTAGGCAAATGGGCAGCCAGAAAGCCTACAGAAAAGGAACTCTTAAGTATTCAGGTTGTGTTCCAGCAGACCCTGTCACTCCTGATATACTTAAGTCTCTCCAGAAACAAGCTTTGGACAGTTAAAAGAAGGAGAGGGAAAAGCAGGTGGCCCAGACAGCCCACGGACAAACCCACGTGTCCAAAACAGCTTGTGTTCTCTTGTAATTCCGCAGTTGTATATGAATTTGTTCTTGTATGTTGTGACTTCTTCTCAGGATGGCCAGAAGCATACCCTGTGTCAAAAGCCAGAGCAACTGAGTTACTACTCAGAAACTATTGAAGGAGATAGCTTTAGATGTGGGGTACTTGAAAATATTGAGAGATAGGGGGACCCATTTCACATGGGAAGTCATGAATGAAATTTTGGATGCCCTAGCAGGTTTTCAATACCCCCTATCACCCGTAAGCAGTAGAAAGTGAAAGATATGGAACAAACTAAGTGTCTACCTTTAACTTTGTTAGGTACTCTGAGATTCTCTTTGGTCTGCCATTAGACTTGGCCTATACTTTCATTAACTTCTCCAAATGTAGCACAGTTTACTTTCGGAGTATGTCCAGGCCTTGCAAAACTGATTAAATAAGGTACAAAAACATGTCTTCTCCTCCATCCAATATCCGGATTATATCATTGGCTCTAATAACTTCAAGCCTGGGCATTGGGTGGGCCTGAAAAGACACGCCAGGAGAAGCCTTGACCGTTGCTACAATGGAAAATTTCAAGTGCTATAATTCAAAATGGTATATGAATCAGCGAAAACATATTCTGGCAAACATTTGGATCCTTTTAAAAACTATTTTTTATTACTAAATGGATATAAACCCAGATTTCTAGTTTAATACAAACGATGACATAGCAATCCCAATAAATCCCATAATAAATGCTTAGCTAAATGATATCCTCTTATGTGCACACATATAGCTTGAACAGGATTCAAAAGTAAAAAATGTGGAAAACATAATGGAATACCTTATATTTCTCCTTCCTACTTGATCCACTTGTGGCTGTGGCTTAAGAAAATAGCTGCAGTGGCATTTTCCAAAAATTGCCGTGTGTGAAATCACCTTAAAAACATAGTATAGACTAATGCATGAAAGGCAGGCAGAAAATGGAGTGACCCTTAACAATGAATACAAGTAGGGCTTCCTATTCATGTTTTTTTTTTTGGCCGTTTTTTTCGGGCTTATAAACAAAATTCATGCATTTGTGAGTGTTTTTGCATGGCTATTTTGATTTGTTTAATTTGATTTATATTTTTTTAATATATTAATATATGATTAATATATTTTTTCGCACATTTTTTTCCATTCATTTTTCCAGTCCTATGGAGATGTTTATGGAGAAATATACAAAAAATTTCACACCTAGAGCATACTACTGTTTGAAAGAAATGTCACTCACACAAAAAACTGCACCAAAAGTAAAGAAAAATGGCACATAAATTACACTGTTTGTAGTATATTTTTATTTCCCTTTTGGCTTTAATCCTTTCCCACAGCATTCTGTAAACGTATGGCATGGCAAGCAGAATGTTAGTGCACCATGCCGCATAACCTTACATTTGTCAGTGTTAAACCTCAGCTGCCACTTCTCTGCCAAGCCTTCAACATAGCCAGATCCATCTGTAGCAGTGTACTGTCCTCTTCCGTATTAATTACTTTACACAGTTTAGTGTTATCTACAAAAATTGATATTTTACTGTGCAGGCCTTCTACAAGATCGTTAATAAATATATTGAAGAGAATAGGAACCCCACTAGTGACAGTGACCCAATCTGAGTGTGTACCATTAATAACCACCCTCTGTTTTCTATCACATTTTCTCCCAGTCCAAGCATTCTCATTTTATATACTAACCTTTTATGTGGTACAGTATCAAATGCTTTGGAGACTTCAAAATATACGACATCCATTGATTCGCCTCAGTCAAGTCTAGAACTTACCTCCTCATAGAAACTGATTAAATTAGTTTGACATGACTGATCCCTCATGAAGCCATGCTGATATGGCGTTATTCACTTATTTTCAAACAGTTTACCAACCATAGATGTTAAACTTACCGGCCTATAGTTTCCGGGCTGTGTTTGTGGACCCTTTTTGAATATTGGCACCACATTTGCTATGTGCCAATCCTGTGGAACACTCCCTGTCAGTATAGCGTCCTTAAATATCAGAAATAAAGGTCTGGCTATGACATTAATTATCTTAGGATAGGGGGTGTATGCCGTCTGGTCCCGGCGATTTGTCTATTTTAATCTTTAAAGACGCCACTGTACTTATTCCTGGGTCAGACAGGGCACTTTTAATGGAGAATTTACTTTTACATTCTGCTTTTCATCTGACAGTTTATTTTCCTCAGTGAATACAGTGGAGAAAAATTATTTAAAGAGTAACTGCCATTTCAGTACCAAAAAATGAAATTCCTAACATATGTGATGCTGAAGGGCAGATATTCATGAAGCTTTATTTTATTCGGCTCGGCATCCAGAATGAGCGCGGATTTGTGAGTCACTGCCAATTTGAAATGCCCGTTTTTTTCAGCCAATCAGCATCAAAGGGAAGCCTGTGGGAACGCCTGCTGTGATGTAACAGTCCCTATACCTCCCCAGCAGTGATTGGCTGGCAGTGACATGTGACCTAAATTTACATAAGGTAGGGACCTGCAGCATCAGCCTCAGGCCTCATTCACACGTCCGCAAAAATCGTCCGCATCCAATCCGCAATTTGCGGACCGGGTGCGGACCAGGTGCGGACCCATTCACAGTCAATGGGGCCGCAAAAGATGCGGACAGCACACTGTGTGCCGTCCGCATCCGCACTTCCGTTCTGTGGGTCCGGAAAAAAATAGAACATGTCCTATTCTTGTCCGGATCCATGGACAGGAAAAGGCATTTCTATCATGTGCGTTCCGCAAATTGCGGACTGCACATGGGCCACTGTCCGTGTTTTGCGGATCCGCAAATTGCCGATCCGCAAAACACAGACAACACCAAACAGACGTCTGAATGAGCCCTTAGGGAGCCTCAGAGGCATCCCTACATGCTGCCCCTGGTGTTTCCTATGCATTTCCAAGGTGTTTCCATCATTTTCTGAGGTTTTCACATGTTGGGGCAAACTTGACTGTGCAGAACCTTTGGCCCCTGCAAAAAGATTCGGGTCTCCCATAGACTTTAATGGGATTCGTGATTCGGCCCGAATCCACGAATCCCGCGGTGGGATTCGGGCCGAATACCGAATCCCCGAATCTTTTAGGATTCGCTCATCTCTAGTATTTACCTTAGGTAGAGTTTATGATGCTTTTAAAAATATCCCATTTTGTGGCTATATTTTTATTTTTGAGGATTTTATCCCAGTTAGTTAAGCCAATGGCCTCTCTTAGTTGGCTAAATTGAATAACAACGATCAAAAAGTTGTGTGTACCACAAAAATGGTACCAATAAAATCTATATCTCGTCCCGCAAAAACAAGCCCTCAAACAGCTTAGTAGATCGAAATATACACGTAAATATGTTATGGCTGTATTGGCAGAATAGTATTTATTTATTTATTTTAAAATTTAACCCCACAAAGAATTTTTTCCCATTTTCAAATAACTGACATGGTAAATTGAATGGTGGTCTTAAATAGTACAACTTATCCCCCAGAAATTCAGCCCTCATATGGCTATGTGAATTTGATATTATGGCTATTGGAATGTTGGGAGGAAAAAAACCAAAATTGGCCCCATACTATATGCTCTGAAAATAATACAATGAAAAACTTTCAAAAATGGATGGAGAATAAATATAAAAATGTGCACACTAAAATTGTAAATGGCTCTGTTAAATGGAAAACTACTGAAACAAGAGAAATAATTTTTTACCACTGTAGACTAGTGTTGGGCAAGCATTCGTGAAGACTCCTCCCTCAGTACTCCACCTTCCTCTGAAGTCTGAACCAGTTTAGACCAGCGCTGACCTCAGAGCAAGAGGCAAGCATCATCATGGCTAAAAAACAGCTGCGCCCAAATTGGAACGAAATGTTTTTTGGGGACGAGTTCCCTGAACCACTGCCCGCTCCAGACATCAGCGTGTCACAACTCTGCCAGAGAAACCCAGCTTCAGTGCCTGTGTCTTCCTTACCATCTGCTGAGGTTTCTGCAACTCATGAGGCGGCTGGAGCACCTGCTGTGGCTCGTGCGCCTGGAACGTCTGCTGTGGCTCGTGTGGCTGGAACTTCTGCTGTGGCTCGTGCAGCTGGAAAGTCTGCTGTGGCTCGTGCAGCAGAGGCGGCTGGAGCGTCCACTTCGCCGCCCAGGAGGAGATGCACCCCTTTCATACACCATAACCCAATTGTTCCACCATCTGTGACGGCCCATGCAAAGACCCTCTGGGACTATAAAACCACAGTGGAGGACTGGGTCATCCAGGTACTCGACCACCCTAGGCTGGGAGACCCTTCATTGGAACGCCGAAAGGGAACTGTGCTTTGGTTTTCCGTTGGGAGAGGGTCTGGCTTCCGGCAGGATGACGAGGATGGAAAGGAATATTTTGTGGGCCGCAGGTCAGTGAAACGGCCATACCTGCCACACCATCATCATATCCTGTACGTGGGGGTACACCCCCATGGCGTCCCTGAAAGGCCCATTTGCGACCGGGATTACTATCCTTTCAAAGCCTCTGGTGCCTATAACGGAACCAGAAGTGTGGCCAGATGAACCACCAGGTCCAGGACGCTTGCGCTGCCTGCAGGAGTTCCCAGATGGTGTCCTCCGGTTCAGGGAAAAACCACAGCCTCAACCGGAGCCTCTGATTCCTGGACTGCCAGCACCACCACCACCACAGTCCTTACAGCTGGGTCAGCTGACCACGTTATTGTTCACCTTCCAATCCACGGTCATCCACCAATACCAGCTGCCATGGAAGATGAAGCCAGCAGCAGCCGGGGAAGCTGGGTCTTCTTCCCTGGATGCAACCTTTCCGGAACCACTGCAGCCGGAAGACCTTGCCCCTGCTGTCCCGGCAGGAGCATCCAGAAAAGCCAAAATGGCTGCAGCGCTCGCCAGCGTCACCACCACCCGGACCCGGTCAAGTCCAACTTCAGGAAGAAGAGGGCACTGGAGTTCCACCACCACAGTAAGCATGGCCTACAAGAGGCAGGAGCGTCCTCTGATGAGCTTCAGCAGCAGCTCGAGCAAGGAGGAATTCAGGTCCCTCATATGAGGAACCCAACTACTAGCAGTGTCAAGGACACTGCAGGAGGATCTATAGAAGCCGCACCATGGACTGCACCTGAGGTGTGAGATGCTAGTTGGCAGCTGTTTTTGTTTAGTTTGTGTTGCCCCCGTTTGACTTTCACCCAGATGGGCATGGCTGTCAGGACTCCCCCCATTCTGCAGAAAATCCCCTGTTGCGCCGAAGTGCGCCTATTTTCCTTTTTACCCCCTTCTCAGGTTATTTGGGAGCCCCCTTTGCAAAAAGGGTTCTCTATTTGCTGCTATTCTCTATTATCCATGTGGATTACACATTACCTGTTTGGATTACAATTTTACCTCACGTGGATTACAATTGAATTTTGGAATATGTGTTCCAGACAGACAGTGTTTTATCATGCCAACTAGGAGCCATAAGGAGAGACTCAAACATATCTGCTTGCAAATGTGAAATTGATTGCACTAAAATGTTTGCATATTTATGTCTTTGCTGTATTTTAGCTACACTGTTTTTAATGGTTCAGCACTTTAGCCCATTGTGTGTATTCTTTTTCTGGTACTGCAATGTGTCCTATTATGCACTTATTGTACGGTGTTTTTAGTAAATTATTCACTTATTGATAGCTAGCAGCAGTGAGCACCTTATTTTTCTAGTTCATATGGACTGCCTCTAAAGATTGTATGCCTAGCCTCGTGCGTATGATGCATTCGCGCGTCAATAGTACGCTAAGCATTCGTACGCACTTTTGTACACTAATGCTTACGTATTGCGTACTTTTAACTACGCTGACTGTACGTACGTAATTTGGGCAGGAATGTTCGCAAAAAAACGGTTTATTTGTTTTTTTACATAGATTCGACAAATAAGTTCGTTTAAATACGCATCTTGTCAGAAATTCGGCGAATATTCGGCAAAGCAAATTTTGAATGATTCGCTCATCTCTAATTAGTTACAACGAAATGCAAAGAAATTCGGATTTGTGGCGAATCACATTTTTCCTAAACCTTGGATCGAATTCCACTTAGCATTCTTCGATTCGCGCAACGCTTCTTATATTCCCAAGGAGAACCAGCATAATAATTTAGGGTGTGAATGTCTTTAACATCTTAAGGACCTAGCCATGTTGATCGCACAGATGTTTAATAGAATTTAGAAACATTAGGCTGTTAAAATGGAAATTTTCATTTTTTCCAATAAAATGTTGCTTTAGACCCGTGAGGAAAAGACCCCACAATTTGTTACGCAATTTCTGTTGAATAGGGCAGCACACCATATGTGGTAATAAACTGCCATTTGGACACACCGCAGGACTCAAAATGAAAAGTGCAATATGCTTTTGGAGGGCACCGTGTTTCCAGGCACCATGTCGCAGTTGTAGAGACTCTGAGGCACCTCTACAGAGGAAACCACCAAACAGTGACTCCGTTTTGGAAACTACACCCCCAATGAATTTTTCATGGGGTGTAGTGAGCACTTTGACTTACTAGACGTTTCATAGAATTCAAAAACACATGGCAGTGAAAATGAAATGAATGCGGCAGCACAATATATGGTCAGAAACTGCTGAATGCGCACATGTAAAGGTTCAGAAGTGAAGGCGCTATGTGCATTTGTGACCTAGATTGGTGATTTATAAAACACTGGCTGATAACTCCAGAGGCTCTGAGGTGAAATAAAAAATGAAGCCCCCAAGAAGTGACCCACTTTGGAAATCGCACCCCTCACAGTATTACCAAGGGGTTTAGTGAACATTTTGACCCCACACATGTTCTGCAAAAATTAGTTCACAGCAGATGGTGCAAAGTGAAAATTGCAATTTTCACTCCGATATGCCATTTGAGTGCCCAATGTGTTGTGCCCAGTGTGTGCCAGTGAGGAATGCACACCCTCTTATTATTATGGTGTGCTTCTTGGCTTTATAAACACCCAACATGTGGCCCTAATCTTCTGCCTGAACATACCATAGGACTCATGAATGGAAGAGCACCATGCGCATTTGAGGTGCATTGTGATGATTTACGCATCTTGTGCTGACAACTGTAGAGGTTCCTGGGTGAAATAATAAATAATACCCCCTAGAAGTGACCCTATATTGAAAACAATACCCCTCAATGTATTTATTGAGAACTGGAGTGAGCATTTTTACTCCATAGATAGTTTGCAGAAATTAATGCACAGAGGACCGTATAAAGTGAAAATTGCAAGTCTTCCACAGATATCACATTTCAGTGCCCGGTGTGCTGTGCCCAGTGTGTACCATCTGAGACACACCGTGCCCTTTAAAATGTTAGGCGGGTTCTACTGGGTACTGAAATGCCATAAATGTGGATGTATACTGGTATTTTGGTACACTGCAGGGTTTAGAAGGGAAACAACGCCAATTGGCTTTTGCAGCGCAGATTTTGATAGATTAGTTTACTGGTGCCATGTTGCTATTGAACAACCTCTGGAGTACTAGTACAGCCATTTTCTGGGAACCATATGTTTTTTAATTTTCTTTGTGAGGGCTTTTATTTTTTGGGATGAGTTGTTATCAATATTGGTTCTATTTGATCCCTTTTTGATCACTTTTTATTCAGCTTTTTGGGAAGCAGGATAAACAAAAGATAGTGATTCTGTTGTTGCTTTTTATGGTTTTGTTATTGCGGCGAACACCGTCCTAAAAAAATAACACATTATTTTTATTCTGCTGGTCAGTACAATTACAGAGCTACCAATTTTATATAGTTTTTCTTATGTCTTAACACTTTTACACAGCATTTTTTTTAAATCCTGTTTTTTGTTGCCATATTCTGAGAGCCATATTATTTTTATTTTTTTTACAATAATCATTTTGTGTAGAATGAGTTGATGTTTCCATTGGTTCCATTCTGGGGTACATAGTACGTTTTGATTACTTGCTATTATGCTTTTTGTAAGGCAAGGTGCCCAAAAAATGACTATTTTGACACTTTTTGTTTGTTTTTACATTGTTCACCTGAGGGGGTAGATCATGTGCTATTTTGATAGAGCCAGTTGTAATAGATGCGGCGATACCTAATATGTCTTTTAAAAAATCCTGTTTTTGTGTTGCCATTTTCTTAAACAGTAATCCACAGCACTCCAGGTTGTTGTAGCAAACTTGGTGTTTATTTAAAGATCATGCAGCATACAACAGCATAGTGGCGACGTTTCGGCTCCACTGAGCCTTTATCAAGCATGATCTTTAAATAAACACCAAGGTTGCTACAACTACCTGGAGTTCTGCGGATTACTACTTATGCATCGATGCAGGACCTTTAAGCCAGGACCTGGATACTGCGTGCACCCTATATCCCTATCTGAGGATGTATATTTAATTTAGGGACATTGGGAACCTGATCTCAGGTATAGCTGTGCTGTTTCTACCTATTCTATTTGGCCATTTTCTTAAAGCCATATTTTTTTCAATGTAAAATTTTTTGTCCAATCGTCTTGTGTGGTGGTACCATTGTGGGGTACATAGTACTTTTTGATCACTCGCTATCACATTTTTTGTAAGGCCCCTTTCACACGACCATATGTCCTTCCGAGATATACGGTCCGTGAGTGGGCCATATGTCCCGGAGCGGCATCGATCGTGTGCACGGGAGCGCACTGCATCATTGATTACAATAATGCTGTGCACATCGGGCCACCCACGGGACTATTGTCCAGCACTCATACGATTTTATGAGTGTGGTACGATAGTCCCGCGGGCGGCCCGACGTGCACAGCATCATTGTAATCAATGATGCTGTGCGCTCCAGTGCACACGATCGATGCCACTCCGGGACATATGGCCCACTCGCGGACCGTATGTCTCGGAGGGCATAAGGTCGTGTGAAAGGGGCCTAAGGCAGTGTGATTAAAAATGGCTATTTTGGCACCATTTTTTTTAATCTAACAGGGTACATCATATGACATTTTTGCAGAGCCAGTTGATATGGATGCGGGAATACCCAATATGTCTATTTTTATTTTATTATATTGTATATGGCTTGATTATGGGAAAGGGTTCTTTTTTAACATGAAACCTTTAATTTTTTATTGTTAAAAAAACACTTTTTTTTAAACTGTTTTTTAACACCTAGGCATTGTTTAAAACCTCAGGATGAGAATGCTCACTCTAAGATGTTAAGTGCTGGCCAGTTGGGATGAGCATTTTCATCCTAGGTCAGCAATGTGTTAATAAAACAAGTTAGGCACAAAATATTTGTCACTGAAATTGCATAATTGTGAAAAATTAGCAGTTTTTATTCTGTGTATTAAATTCTGAAAAAACACTAGCTGCACAATTACCCCAAATTAAACCCTTATATTGCTTTAGCTATACCACTGGGAGTTTCTAGAAAGGACTAGTGGGAATTGGGTGGTTAAGGCCACTGGACAATTACCCCTACTGGCCTCCCTATAAACCAGAAAAGTTAATAATACTAATCCCATAAATGAAATCATAATATGAGTCTGGGCATTTAAGTCCTAAATAATTAAAGCTTCATCAGCCTTTTTCTAGAGGTGATTGCTGAGGGTGAATTATCTTTGTGGATTCTCTTAATATACCATGACATAATTAGCTCTGCATATGATCAATGACATTTAGGAGAAGAGAAGACTGTGACTCACATAGAGCTTTTACTTGACAGATGGAGGACATGGATTTGAATCTAGTTCCTTCTTGCACATTACAGACATATAGGAAATATGGTAATTTCTCGCTAAATGACATTTAACACATCTCCCAGCAGTCAGCATGGAGAAGACTAGCACCAGTGACAAATGCTATCACAATATTTGTGTTTATGAATAAAGGAGAGGAGAATAAAACACAACATTCTGTAACAGATAAATGTGTGATTTTCTGCCAGTATAATCTGCTCAAACATCAATTTTATGGACGAAATGGGGACGGTTATGGGGGAATATGTAAAGAAAAAATTAAAAGGGTGGAATAAAACAGCAAGATCAAGTGCTCAGTGGAAGACATTTAAAGAAGTCCTCTTAAAGGCAACTAGACTATATGTTAGACAAATTAGCAAAAGGAAAAAGAAATCCATGGTTTACTAGAGAGGTAAGAGCTATAGTGAATGACAAAAAGCATGCCTATAAGAGGTGTAAAGAGTCTGGAAGTGTAGCGGACAGGGAAGTGTATAAAATTATACAGAAAAAGACAAAACAGATTATTAATGCTGCTAAAGCTTCAAAGAAGGAAGAAATGGCCAACTCTGTTAAGGAGGGTAATAAAATCTTCTTCAGATATATTAGTGACAGGAAGAAGAAAAACTGCGGCATTACAAAACTTAGCAATGGAAAAAATCTGTATATAGATGGGGACAAGACGGTCGCTGACCATCTGAATAACTACTTCTTCTCAGTTTTTTCAGATGGCGACTTTTATAATCAGAACATGGCTAGACATAGCATTGCTAGTTGTAAGGTTTCAGCCTCAGTGTTTTCAGAGACCGATGGAAACTGCAGTTCAATGTTTCCAAATGTAAAATAATGTACTTGGGGAGAAGAAATCCTCTATCTGAGTATCATATTGGCAGTTCTGTGTTAACAAAGACTTCAGAAGAGAAGGATTTGGGGGTAGTCATCTCTGACAGCCTCAAAATGAGTAACCAATGCAACCAGGCGGTAGGGAAAGCAAATTGTATGCTTGGCTACATTGCTAGAGGTATAACAAGCAGAAAGAGGGAGATTGTGATCCCTCTGTATAGAGCTCTAGTGAGACCACATCTGGAATACTGTGTTCAATTCTGGAGACCTCACCTGCAAAAGGATATTGCTAAAATAGAACGGGTCCAAAGAAGAGCTACAAAAACGGTGGAAGGTCTAAAGCATAGAACTTATCAAGAAAGACTCAGAGTTCTTATAATGTATAGTCTGGAGGAAAGAAGAGAAAGGGGGGACATGATTGAAACCTTTAAATAGGACTGAATAAAGTTCAGGAGGGAAGGGTTATTAATAAGAAACTGAACACAAGAACAAGGGGCCACAATCTGAGGTTAGTTGGGGGAAAAATCAAGAACAACATTAGAAAATATTATTTCACTGAAAGAGTAGTAGAAGCTTGGAACAAACTTCCAGCAGAGGTGGTTGATAAATCCACAGTAACTGAATTTAAACATGCCTGGGATAAACATGTATCTATCCTAAGATAACAATAAAGGAATAATAAAAGGGCAGACTAGATGGACCAGGTGGTCTTTTTCTGCCGTCAATCTTCTATGTTTCTTCTATGTTTCTATGAAAGCAAATACAGTTGCGAGGAGCTAAAGAAGAGAATTTCCAATCCATCATGTCTATCCATCACCCTTTCTGAGCTTCGTTACCTGTAGTCCAGTGCATGTAGTTATTGCTCATTCCACACTGCTTAGCCATTTATAAATATTCTCCCTTGAACACCATGTCCAAACTTCTGTGCTGAATAATTTCTCAAAGAGATTGTCCAGTTTAATGATAGTGATTAAATATCCTCAGGATAGGTCATTAACCACCTAACTGTTTTGCCCAAAGTGGAAAAGTACTTAACTTTTCTGCCCAAGCCCAGCTCGAGGGGGATCTGTTTTAGCTGCTGATATCTCCTGATTGGTAGCTAGAAGCATGGGCCTTGTCTTGTTTGAAAGGTGGCTTTCATACAACACTAAAACAACAGCATTATCCCAAAATAAGTAGGGCATACCACTGTTAGAAATCAAGTCAGAAATAATTGTGGATAAAACCTGCTTTTACTTTCACATTCAGCTGCATTCACTGCATCCCAATTTTTAACAGTGATATCTTATCATGTAGTGATGCTGTCATTCTGGTATTTTTTGAAAGCTTCAAATGCCAGCGTTCCAACAATACAAAGCCTATATCTCTAACTGCTAGTTAGAGTTTGAACTTGGCTTCAGTTCCATGGTACCCGTGTGAACCGAAGCGGAGTTCAGATCCAAGTTTTAAAATGTTTTTCCAGTTTAAAAATCAAATACCAAAGTTATTCAACGAAGTCTCGCAAGACTTCAGAAATAACTGACTTCACCTCGTCAGAGGCCATACATTTTAATGCTGTACAGAGACTGCACTCATGCAAGCACTACATGCTGTTCAATGTTTACCTGCACGCTGTCTAGATTATAGTGAGCGTGCTGTAATCATAGCTTCTACTCCCATTCAATTGCATGGGCCGAGCAGCTATAAAAACTCAGCATCACTGCCACAATCTAGACATCCTGCAGGTAAACACTGAAGAGGATGTAATACTTGCAGGAGCAACATGGTCCCTTCAATCGGCAGATCAGTGGGGGTTCCAAGAGTTGGACTCCCTACCAATCTTATATTTATGACCTATACTGAGGATACAGTAAGTCATCAATATCATGAAACTAGACAACCCTTTTAAAATATCTTTAAAATGATTAAAACGTATTTTTTCTGATACAGTGCTTTAAACGAACAGCCATCACTAGGAGGACTGTAAGAGCTTACTACACATGACTTTTACATTGAACAAAGTAATAAATAAGTATACAGTAAGCGCCTAAGGCCTGTTTCATGCTGCCGGCATAGTTCTGGAAGAGAACAGCCTGCTGAAGTTATCTGAATCTGGCATTGCCGGTTGTTAAAGGAACGCCCACTGACAACATTGGCTATAATGAGGTCCTGCAGAGAGGTACCGTGCAGTGGTATTTGCCCGGCTGCATCCCAGAATATTTGCCAGATAGCAGCCGGATCTCCACCGGATCCCATTATAGTCAACAGGGCCAGCAGGCATTCTATTATCAACCGGCATTGTCAGATGCAGATAGCTCTGGCAGGCCGTTCTCTGCCAGAACAGCCTGCCAAAACTATGATGGCCGTGTGTAACAAGCCTAAGCAACTCCTAGAATTTTATGATTTAACTTTATAGCTGTTTGATTGTAACAGGGAATTTGAAGCTGTGTGTCAGAAAAATAGAGCTTTGACCATATATCATAATTAACAAGTACAGAATATAAACCAGGTTTCTCCAAGCCTTTATTCATTTTCTTAGGATAGGTCATCAACATCAGAATGGTCGAGGTCCGACTCCTGGTACCCCTGCCTATGAGTAATTTGCTGGGTAACAAGAGAGATGCACCAAAACTATACAGCTCCATCCACTGTATAGCGGCCATGCCTGGTTAGTGCAGCGCTTTTCCCATTCACTACCTAAGTTCCAGAGAATCCTATTAAACTGGATAATATTATAAAATTTCAAAGTCACATTTACAAATTTTTACAGGAAAAAAAATCCCCCCTGGTGCTGGGGCTTTAAAGGAGCATTTTCTAGAGCACTTATTTTTATTTATTAGGAGTAGTGTGAACATGAACTTTTCTTCTAACAGGCAGTGTTTCTACAAGGACCCATGAGGCAGAGATTCACTGTGAAATTACTATGAGTGACAGCGATAGCATGCAACCAGGAGTCCACTACAGTTGTCACTTAGAACAGAGAAGAGGGCATATGAAGCAGCATAATGCAGACAGCACTTCACACCGAAGCCCCTTCTTATACACTTGAGCAAAATCTGGCAGAATAAATGTTCATATTCTCACCACTCCTGACAACAAATGTCCATAAAAGGTATGTTTGAACTGCTCTTTTGGACCATAACTAGTGCTATCAGTAGTTTTACATGGTCAAAACTGCTGACAGACTCCCTTTAAATTTATTTATCACACCTTGAAGCCAAAGACACCATACTTCTGATCAGCTAAGCCACCAGATGGACTGTATATTGGTGCATATTGATGTTGGTACAGTATATGATTTTTAAGAGAGCAGGCACATGTTTGTTTGTTTCATTTTAAATGCAGAGTAGAAGGGCTGTTCTCATGGCTAAAGGTGAAAAGATAGACAGTGGCTCACTATTATTCCCTGACCTGTAACTTCTCCAACCTTCGCTCTTAGAGAGTTCTTCTGCAGCGAGGGGCTGTCCGCGCTGCTCAAGAGGCTCCCCCTACTGTTTATTGACAGGTCAGACATTTTGTCCAATCCTGACAATCTTCCGCTTGTACTCTGCTTGCACTCTGACAAGTGAAGAAACTCTGCTACTGCTACCGAAGCAGCCATTGTGCATGCGCCGCTACACAGGTTGTCAATCCTGGACAACCTTTGAAGGCATTTTGGATATAACATGTGCATTTATTAATCATATCTTGAATAACAATGATTATCTTGTGACATTGGCACCTGTAAAGGACTGGAATATATTAGGCAGCAAGTAAA
>ONZH01018176.1:0-15031 GCA_900303285.1 Rhinella marina
TGAACACCATAGAGGAATATCTAAATTGCTGAATGATTAAATAGGTCGCTGGTGTAGACAGGGAGAGTATCCCAAGTATATAACGGTACTTAGCTGTCCAGGGAACTGAGTGACCTTCCTAAGGGTACATTCAGGCGACGTATGTATTCTACAGCCCGCAAGATGCAGATCCGCAAAAAATATGGATGAAGTCCGTGAGACGCCCGTGTTGCATCCGTTTTTTGTTTTTTTTGCAGACCCATTGCAAGAATGTCTAATCTTGTCCCCAAAACAGACAAGAAACGGATATTTTCAACCTTTTTTGCAGAGATGCGAAACGGACATACGGATGCAAAAATGTGGATCGGATGTGGAGTAAAAATACGGTCGTGTGAATGAGGCCTAAAGCAGAATAGCCGCCTTGAAAGGGGCAATCTCACTTCCTTCAAATGTATCCCTAGATAACCATAGCCTAAAGGTCCCTTTACCTGGGCAATATTACAGCATATTTTCCTTCCGGACAATCTGCTGATCGCTAGCGGAGGAGTAATTGCTAATGCCATCGCTCTTCCCTAAACTCGCTGTTTGCCGGCAGGAGATTGTGTTTATCCTCCAATCCCATCCTCACTGCTTTATTAGTGGCCCCAATGTGGAAGGAATGAGAGGATATCTTCAGAAAACGTAAAGGAGTTCTGCAGCTTTTATAATCCCCCTCTGGATAGATCATAAGCATCTGATTTGCTGGGGTACAACTACGGGACCCAATCAGCTGTTTGAGAAGGCAGCGACGCTGGTTGTAGCACCGCGGCCTTCTCCCTGTTTCCTGCAGGCCAGTGACGTCACGAATAGTATCACTGGCCTGGGCACGGCTAAGCTCTGTTCACTTTAATGGGGCCCAGGCCAGTGATACTAGTCACGACGTCACTGGACCTGTGGCAAACAGGGAGAAAGCTGCAGTATCACTGCCACTAATTCCGAAATTCTAAGGGCAGAAAGAAAGACTATCAAGAAATCCAAAGAACTTTGAAATAATTTCTAGAAACATTAGGAAGAACCCTTAAAATCCTACTTAATAAATCTAAATATATAGGGGGTCTATTATCTATATTACAAAAAGATTTGCAGTACCCTTTTGCAGTACAGTAGACTTGCTTAACCAAAAAGTTGCTGGACAAAGGTTTCTTGGTTTAACAGAATTCTGAATAGCATTAGTAATCGAGTCAAAAGCAGATCCCATAAATGAGGTGGGCAGGGGTTCCCCATAGGCCTAGTCTTTGGCACCAATTCCCAAAATCTCAACCACTGGAAATTAGATAAAGAGCCGGTCACTAGAGATGAGCGAACGTGCTCGTAACGAGCACTGTAGCGCTCGGCTCCCCTGCGCTCGCATGGGCGCAGGCATCTGGATCCGTCGGGTGAGGAGGACGGATCCGGATGCCTGCGCCCATGCAAGCGCAGGGGAGCCGAGCGCTACAGTGCTCGTTACGAGCACGTTCGCTCATCTCTACCGGTCACGTCATTATTTTTACCTTCAACATGTTTAGCTTTCAACCAAACATTTAAAGACATGCAGCACAAAACCAAATGTCTCGAAAGGCGGACCGTCAACTCACACTTAGAAGTCAAAGTATTAAAGGCAAAAACAACTTTTTTATTGTCCATATGCAGAAGTAATTCTTGAAAAATGCACCCTTAAAGGGATTTTCCAGGATTTTACTACTGATGACCTATCCTCAGGATAGAAAGGAAAAAAACACAATGCAGCAGCACTCTGCAAACACAAATAATGTACAATAATGCCATAGTCATATAAAACATTCTGGTGCTAGTGCTACGCTTATTTTGCAAAAGTGAGATTCTTGGCAAATCATTTGTACTAAATTATTTGGGCCTGTCTGCCAAACGTCAAGGCGATCTCTTTAAGACGGGAACCTAACACAAATTCCTACCTGTTGTGTGCCACCATTAAATTCAGGGAGTGTTGGTTCCACATGCTTGAATCTGACCAAGGACAACATCTGCATGGAGTTTGAATGTTCTCCCTGTGTTTGTGTGGGTTTCCTCCAGGTACTCTGGTTTCCTCCCACACTCCAAAGACATACTGACAGGGAACTTAGATTGTGAGCTTCATAGGGGACAGTTGGATGCTAATGTTTGTAAAGTGCTGCAGAATATAGTAGAGCTATATAAGTGCATAAAATAAATATCTGTTATCAGCAAAAAGTTGAATTACTAAGCTATATACCTGTTCACATTGGATTGCTTTTACAAGTGTCCGTCCACAAATAAAGGCTTGAACTTAACTGGCTGGTGAGAAAATCATTGCCTTAAAGGGGTATTCCCATCTCACAAATGTAGTTTGTATAGTTAGATATAGCCATACCAATATTATTACTAATATAACGTATTTATATAAAATGTACCGTTTAGAAGATTTGCCTATTTGTATTTCCATTGTCCCACACACATCAGTCAGGCCGTTGCCCCTGGTTACGGCCACCGCGGACATGTAGTAGTGGTGGTCGGCTTATTCTTGTTCAAACCTGCTCTGAGGCGACTGCTGTATTGTGAACGCACATTGCATGAGCATGTGGAGGCACATCTTAGGGTTGTAGCATTTTGTCTGCCAAAACACAGAGAAACAGATCCTGTTCCGAGATCAATTCATCTCTATGGAACAGGATCCGTTTATAAAGTCTGCATTTTGGATCCTGACAATTGTGTTTTGGATTGGTAGCATCCAAAACGCAGATGTGAAAGTACCCTAAGATGGGTCTCTGCATGCTCATGCAATGTGCGTTCACAATACAGCAGTTACCTCAGAGCGGGTTTGAAAAGGAGCAAGCCGGCCACCACTACTACATGGCCACAGTGGTCGTAACCAGGGGCAACGGCCTGACTGATGTGTGTGGACAACGGATATACAAATAGGCAAATCTTCTAAACGGTACATTTTATATATATACATTCTATTAGTAATAATATTGGTATGGCTATATCTAACTATACAAACTACATTTGCGAGATGGGAATACCCCTTTAACTGCCTATTAATAAATGAGGCAAATCTCAGTCTGGCGCACAGGAGATCAAAGAGGCATGCCTGCGCCGCCCTCTGATATTACTGTTATTTAAAGCAATGTTGTGATTTATGGTAAAACACTTGTTTTTGCTATGTTATGTAAGTCCCATGGCAATTGTACAGACAACTACTGGTCAACCTTTGTTTATCATTCAGGTTGTCAGAGTGATGGACCCAGGTGCGCCCCCTGTTTAAGTTAGTTAGACAGTCCTTGGTTTGAGGAAAGCTACAGGAAAGACATTGTATGTGGAGAAGTTCCTGCCAGAAGCTAGGCAAAGTGCAAGTACCCTGTCTATGACCTCCGGCCTTGACAGAAAAAGCTGTTTTACTATCAGAGTACCCTGAGGGAAGAGAACACGACCATCTTGAAGGTCCAGAACCCAAATGCGGTGTTGTGATTCAGGCAGCAAAGTATTGTGCTCGCTTATGGCAAAAAAGACCTTACTGTTGTGGAGAAAAGACTACTAAAGCATTCCCCCTATACTTTGAAATGGTTTGGCCACCTGTATCAAAGTTCTGCATCCTTCCGTCCAGGAACTGCAGAGGATTTAACAAAACCCTCATTGCACTAAAGCTGTGGTTCTGCAAAAAGGGTTCCTAGTAAGAGAGCAAGGAGTACTACAACTACCATAATTTTTGCTTCTTCACTGCTATTGAGAGAGGATTGCACTGTGATCTACCTTTGAATTGTGCCTTTTACTGCTATTTGTACTACTGCTCCTATCATCAACTTCAGTAAAGTGATCAATGGGCCTGGTTATTGTCTTCACCAATCGCCAGCCCCTGTACCCACACTCCTGCCCACTCCTGCCTTGCACTTATCCAAATCTACTCCATCAAGGGCATCCCAACTGCCACCAGGCAGGTTCTCCAATACCAGGGTGTGCCCTGAGGGTGTTCCTCCATTAATTGCGCCCCCCAGGGAGCACCAGTGGTAGATTGCCACTGTGAACTGTGAGTCTGTCTCTTTAATATAGCAGGGGACCTGAGGCTTATCTTCCCAACCACAATGCAGTAAAGTCCAAAACATTACACGTGTGTTACCTTCCACTGACTTGTATTTTTCCAGTGCATTCCTTGTAAACGAAACTTTCTGTTTTATCTGCAGTTCTTTCCCTCGGAGGCTGGTACATGTACTAATGCTTTGCTGTCTGCTCTTGTCTCACAGGGCAAAAGTGTCCCTTTTACTTCTAGCTGCTCACGTATGCACATCCTACACACAAGTGAACTGCTTCCCCCCATTGAGGAAGTGGGTGGAGCAGCCACCACCTAAATACTATTACTAATGCAAGCTTGTTACCTCTTTTTCCAGACACAGCCTTAAGAAGGAAATACATGAATATAATACATTAACCCCTTGTGCAGTGGGCTGCCAGTACAGTACATTAGGGCCACACAGAATGGTATAGTGGGTCACATGGGGCTTTGCGGGAAACAGTTGTGCACTAGTGTTGAGCGACCACCTCTGTGCTCGTATGCTCGGTTGCTCTGGCCGAGCACCCGAGCATAAAGTTAGTCAATGGGACTAAACCAGGCACCCCCCGCTCGGAAGAGGGGAGGGTGTCTGGTTAATAGAAAAAGGTCACAATCGCGACTTCTCCTCTTTTACTCCTTTCACTTGTAAAAGTATGCTAATTAACTGAATTTGTACGCATTAGCACATAATGCGTACGCATTAGCATACAAATTCGTACGCATTAGCGTACATTACAGTGCGGGGAAGAGACTCGAGCATTGCGCTCGAGTACACTCTGTGTTCGGCCGAACACCAAGCGGACCCGAGCGTAGGCATGCTCGGCCGAACAGCTAGTTCGGCCGAGCACGCTCGCTCAACACTATTGTGCACCATTACTCTAAACAGATTGCAATATTTACAGATTGATTTGATGAATATAAATTTAAAGGTTTTTTTCTGGGTTGTTATATGCAAATGTTTTACTCACTGATGTACTGTCTGTAGCTGACATACCTCTGTATACCAGTGTCACATGCAGTCATATGCATATCATATGTTGTTTTTTCCTGCTTGTGTAACGTCCCATACACTGAGCATATGATTATCTCCCCTGATGTATGGGACATGACATATTAACATGCCTTTCATATGCACTGATCTGTAGCCCTTCTCCAGCTTCCCTCCCTATCTCCGAAGGGAGTGTGTTTCACATGCTGGACGGCAAAAGAATAATAAAACAGACTGGGAGTAATTACAGTGTGGATCGAAGGATGAGACAGTCTTGGAAGCAGCTTTAGTTGGTTCATATGAGGCACTTACAAATTTAGTATATAGGGAGGGAGGGGCTGCTAAACACTATACTCCAAATATGGGGGCTGGGGTGTCAATCTGGAAGTGATGTTTGACGGTGCACTCTGGTGAGGAGGGGGAGGAGAGGTGGTCTCCGTATATTCCATTGTGGAGAAACAAAACTTTGAGTGAATTACATTCGTTGGAGAATTTTGAATTCTGGCCCCAGAGGGGTGTGAAATATCTCACGCAAGTGTATGAGGAAGGACTCTTTAAGTCCTTCAATAGTCTAAAACAGGAGTTTGCTTTGCCACAGCATAGTTTATATCGTTATCTACAGTTTAGGCACGCATGTTCGGCGCAATTCAGGAAGGAACCGCTGAATTTAGAGTGTGGGCTGATAGAAGCGGTGATGCGGAGAGTTAACTTAGTCAAACCAGTATCTACATTATATGTGGCTCTGAGTGAGAGACAGAAGCCCCCACTGGATAAAGCAATATCTAAATGGCAGCAAGACATAGCAGATTTAGACTCTGCACATATGAAGGAACTGAGTTATTCATGGAAAAAAACAGTCGTAAGTGCCAGGGATCAATTAATACAACTGAAATGGTTGTATAGAGTATATTATACGCCGAGTAAACTATTTCAAATGAACCAATTGCCCAGTCCTCAATGTACGAGATGTGGGGAAGTGAGGGGTGGATTCTTTCATATGGTGTGGGAGTGTCAAGTGGTTCAATACTTTTGGCGAGAGGTTCACGGGTATTTAAATGCTAGGGTTGGCTTGCCAAATGTGTGCACACCTGGAGTGAGTCTCTTGGTGAATGAAATTATACCTACTAAGTATGGAAGGAGGTTACATAGGGTATTGTTATATTATGCTAGGAAAACAATCCTTTTGAACTGGAAGCCTCCCAAGAGACCCACAACACAGCATTGGATTCAGCTGGTTAATGCTGATATAATCCTCTATAAGGTGTTATATGAGAGTAGAGGAGTCCCTGATAGGTTTATGAATATCTGGGACCCCTGGATTAATGCACACACAATGGTAACGTAGGGAGTATATTGGAAGTCTGGGTCTCGTGGAGGAGAGGTATGATTGGGCTGTGTGAGTGTTGTCGGCCTCTGGATTTTGCTAAGTTATTTGCAGTACTCTGCTGTATACTAGTATGCTTGAGATGTATAGTTCTATGTACTTGTAATATTGTAATATTTGGAGCAGAGTCCACCAAGACTGGCTGGCTATGCTTGAATGTTGTTTTTTCGGAATGTTCAAGTTCTTAAAATTACAATAAAAAGATACTTTTAAAAAAAGTCAAACAAGCAATAGGTCAGGGCAGGCGGCACAGGTACAGGTCAGGCAGTCTGGGTCGGCAACAGGAGAGTCAAGGCAGTAGCAGGGATCAAACAGGTAGCGTAGAGTCCAAAACACAAGCATGGGTCAGGTACACAAGCAGAGAAATCAGCAACCTTTGAAGGACACAAGGACCTTGACACTCAGGCATCTGGGAAGGGGGATGAACCACTTATATACATGCAGGAGGCCTAGGATTGGTCAGCAAAGTCACATGATCTAACCCATAAAGCACAGGAAGTGACACGCGCCGGGTCATAAGAAAGTGCTGCAGGGAAGAAGCAGCAAGCATGCTGTGGTCAGGGCTGAAAGGAAAGTCTGGAGCGGACACCTGCAAGGACAGAGCCTAGGACTGCAGCGGTGAATGGGGAGGCACAGGCAGCAGATCACTGCTGAACATGATGCCAAGGACCTCAGCGGTAAGCAGGAGAACAGCGGCGCACAGCAGCCACTGTTACACAGTGCTACAAACTGTAAAAGACAACTGTAAATAAAGGAATTATCCATGAGGGGAAGAGAAAACATGGGAACTGTAGTCTTTCTCATTGGTAAACCTGCACACAGAAAGCCCTGGAAGCATCAAAACAAAGGTGTTTGCCACAGAGCTGCGCAAGACAATGGAAATTAAAAATAATTCTGAGCCATGGTGGCATCACTTGGCTAGCATTCAAAAACATATAGGCACCTTTGTGTATTTGTATGAACTCAGAAAACTCCTTAAAGGGAACCTGTCATCAACTTTATGCTGACTGTACTGAGGGCAGCATAAATTAGTGACAGAAATGCTGATTTCAGCGGTGTGTCTCTCTTGAGCTAAAAGTAAGTGGTTGCTGAGAACCAACATCACAAACATTGCAGCCCAGGCCTTGAAAAGAGTCAAATCCACCTGAGAAGAGTCATGGTTATTCATAATCTCCTGCTCTCCCGCCCATCTGCTGATGACTGGCAGTTCTCTCCTAGAGAGAAAGGGAGAAAACTAGGTAGAAGCCTGTCAGTCATCAACAGGTGGGCAGGGAAAGCAGGAATTCATGAATAACCATGACTCTTCTCATGAAGATTTGACTCTTTTCCAGGCCCAGTCTGCAATGATTGTGATGTTGGTTCTCGGCAACCACTTACTTTTAACTTATATTAATGCAGGTAAACAAAGGCCAGAGGAGAACCAGGGAAATGAGGAAATATAGATTTTTTTGCGTAAAACTTGCTTAAAGGGGTTGTACGAGTTATTTTTTTGTCCTTTGTATGTTTCTAACTAGTCAAATACAACAGCTTTTCCAACATTGGCGCCCCTCAAGGCTACGGTATGTCCTGAGTGCTTTGTTCTACTTATAATATACTTATGATTGTGTGGCCATCTCCAGTTCCTCTACAATTATTAAGGTTGATGATGACACTGTTGTGGTAGGTCTGATCTCCGATTACAACGAGACGGCCTACCTGGAGGAGATCAATCACTCATCTCATCTCAGTCAGCAAAACAAAAGGAGGTCATGGTGGATTTCAGCAAGAAGTGGAAGAAGATCTATCACCCCGTCAGGATTAATGAGGATATAGAGGAGCCTGTGGCCAGTTTTAAATACCTGGGTGTACATATTACACAAGAATTATCTTGAGCTAGTCATATCAAGTTCTTGGTAAAGGAGGCTTTTCAGAGTCTTTATCATCTTAGACAACTGAGGCATTTCAGACTACCCCGCAAGGTTTCTAAAGAACTTCTACAACTGTGTCATTGAGAGTATCTTAACAGGAAACATTATAGGCTGGTTCGGTAGTAGCAAGAAACAGAACAGGAAGGCACTTCATAGGGTGGTGCACTTGGCTGGGCGAATGAACCACACTGACCTTTCTGATTTGCAGCTCATTTATAATGAGAGGTGCTTGACCATGGCCATGAAGGTGGTGAAAGACCACAGACACCCAAATAACAGTTTGTTATGTCTCCTGTGGTCTTTTGAAAGCTAACAGAGTGAGAATGATGAAGAGTTTCTTCATACAGGACATTTGGATGCTAGAATTAGAACATCACAGAGGGACAGATAAATAAATGAATGTGCGTCCTGTAGCTAAACAATCGTGAGACATTTTTACGGTGCTATCGATGTTTTTAATGTAATGTTATACTACTATTTCTTTCTTTTTTTATCGTAATGGAATGTCGTTTAAGCATTTTACCTCACGTTATACTATGTATTGTGCTGTGTGTGACAAATAAAGTTGAAAGTTGAAATAGCAGCAAGGTATAGTTCCAATGGATATCACAATGCAATATTCTCTCAATAGCAGTATATGGACAGCAACAATGATGGTGGTTATAGTACTCTCTCTAACTAAAGACACTTTGCAGTCTGTCAGTAGAACACAGGCTTGCAATATGGTTCTGCTGTTCCCGGACTGAGGGGTGCAGAACTGAGACACGGTTGGCCAATCCATCTCAGAGTATAGGGGATGCTTTAACTAAAGTCCCTTCCACATCAACAAAGCTTTTGTGCCATAAACGAGCACAATACCTTGTCCAATGTACGGCTCCGTGAGTCCTAGGCCTTCTACTCTTCTTCTTTCTGGAGTACTCTCTTACTATGGTAGCTTTCTGGGCCTCTGTAGGCTCAGAGACTAGGGTTCTCTAGACTTGGGCCTAGTTGTGTATTAGATCTCTCATACACGTCTTTCCCCCAAGCTGCTTCAGAGTAGACTGTCCCTCTAACTAGCCAAGGGGGTAGACCTGGTCTATCACCCTAACAACCTAACACAGTTTACTAAGTTGCTAACCATATGCTGTCTATACTGTGAAGGGCATATATATGTATATCAAATTACAACACTTAACTCAAGAAACATGGTATTAACTTTGGTAATAGTAGTTAACTCTTTGCTGTAGTCCCTCTAGGGTACTACACATCGCACAGCATCTTCTTCTGAAGCACCACCAGGAAAATTTAAAAGATCGGAAGACGACCCACAAATGACTGCTGTAAAATGCTATATGGCAGTCATTTAGGGGTTAAGTGAGTTTTTTTTAAGCTCAACTATCTATTACAAGGCCATACGCAGGTATGATAAATATCTAGGCGCTCTTAACAAGAATGACATCACCGCTTCTTTAGTAATCGTGCCCAGACAAATGACTGAATTAATGACAGCAATTTCTTCGGGAGAACACTCTGGAGGTGATTTGAGTGCAAACCTTTCCCAAGCTGGGTGCTCCTGCTCCTTCCTTGTCATCTGGGTCCTAGTGCCTGGTATCTGTATCAGGCCACGTGGCTATTTTTTTTTTTTTACTTGAGGCCAATGTGTGCCAGTTTTTGGTAATTCTGGGGTTGTATGCTTTCAACAGTTTTTTGACACTCCAACAATGAGCTGGTTATAGGGAGTCTTGTGCTGTATTCTCTGGTGCTCAATTGCCCTACAGCACCCGCACAGGGAAAATTAAACATTACACAGTGACATATAAATTTCATTGGAGTGCAAGGACACGATAAGTCCTCCAGAAGAAGAGACCCTCCTTGAAGACACTCTTTCCTTTGATAGATGACAGTCCTGAAAGGAGAGCCACCTGACCTCCTTTATTCTCACAAATTACCCTCAACGGGTAGTTGAAAGTAGATTAGAAAAACATGGCTGCATTCTTCTAGAAACAGCCCCGCATCTATCCATGGGTTATGAAGGGGAGGACTGGGAACTTAAAATGGCCTTGAATAAAATACTAAAAGTGGCCCCATTTTGTAGTTGGGTCCAAATTGATGTAAGGCAGGGCCAGCCATATCATATGGTGTCACATTATACCCCAACAGAGCCAAATACCACAGTCAATCACAAAAATACATCCACAAAAACTGCCACTGGCCGGCCGTGAGGGGTGCCCAGGTGGCCCGCTGGGCATCAGCCCACCGGAAAATTTCCCTGTACAGTCATGGCCAAAAGTTTTGAGAATGATACAAATATTAATTTTTACAAAGTCTACTGCTTCAGTTTTTATAATGGCAATTTGCATATACTCCAGAATGTTATAAATAGTGATCAGCTTAACAGCAATTACTTGCAAAGTCAATATTTGCCTAGAAAATGAACTTTATCCCCCAAAACACATTTCAACATCATTGCAGCCCTGCCTTAAAAGGACCAGCTAACATCGTTTCAGTGATTGCTCCATTAACACAGGTGTGGGTGTTGATGCGGACAGGGCTGGAGATCAATCTGTCATGATTAAGTAAGAATGACACCACTGGACACTTTAAAAGGAGGCTGGTGCTTGGCATCATTGTTTCTCTTCTGTTAACCATGGTTATCTCTAAAGAAACACGTGCAGTCATCATTTCACTGCACAAAAATGGCCTAACAGGGAAGAGTATCGCAGCTAGAAAAGATTGCACCTCAGTCAACAATCTATCGCATCATCAAGAACTTCAAGGAGAGAGGTTCCATTGTTGCCAAAAAGGCTCCAGGGCGCCCAAGAAAGACCAGCAAGCGCCAGGACCGTCTCTTAAAAGTGTTTCAGCTGCGGGATCAGGCTACCAGCAGTGCAGAGCTTGCTCAGGAATGGCAGCAGGCAGGTGTGAGTGCATCTGCACGCACTGTGAGGCGGAGACTCTTGGAGCAAGGCCTGGTCTCAAGGAGGGCAGCAAAGAAGCCACTTCTCTCCAGAAAAAAACATAAGGGACAGACTGATATTCTGCAAAAGGTACAGGGAGTGGACTGCTGAGGACTGGGTAAAGTCATTTTCTCTGATGAATCCCCTTTTCGATTGTTTGGGACATCTGGAAAACAGCTTATTCGGAGAAGACGAGGTGAGCGCTACCACCAGTCTTGTCTCATGCCAACTGTAAGCATCCTGAAACCATTCATGTGTGGGGTTGCTTCTCAGCCAAGGGAATCGGCTCTCTCACAGTCTTGCCTAAAAACACAGCCATGAATAAAGAATGGTACCAGAATGTCCTCCGAGAGCAACTTCTCCCAACCGTCCAAGAGGCAGATTGGCGATCAACAATGCCTTTTCCAGCATGATGGAGCACCTTGCCATAAAGCAAAGGTGATAACTAAATGGCTCAGGAACAAAACATAGAGATTTTGGGTCCATGGCCTGGAAACTCCCCAGATCTTAATCCCATTGAGAACTTGTGGTCAATCATCAAGAGACGGGTGGACAAACAAAAACCTACAAATTCTGACAAAATGCAAGCATTGATTGTACAAGAATGGACTGCTATCAGTCAGGATTTGGTCCAGAAGTTGATTGAGAGCATGCCAGGGAGAATTGCAGAGGTCCTGAAGAAGAAGGGCCAACACTGCAAATATTGACTTGCTGCATTAACTCATTCTAACTGTCAATATAAGCTTTTGTTACTCATAACATGATTGCAATTATATTTCTGTATGTGATAAAAACATCTGACAAACACACATAAAAACCAGAGGGCATCAGATCATGTGAAATTATAATATTTGTGTCATTCTCAAAACTTTTGGCCATGACTGTAATGTCTATGGCCAATCCGCTCCTGGGGTTATCTTTCCTATTGCAGCTTAGCTCCACTGAAGTGAACATGGCTGTGCTGCAATACCACACCCAACCTGTCAACGGGTATGGTGCTGTTTTTGGAAGAAAGCAGCCAATAGGATGTCCCATTAATGAAAATCTCATTGTTATTCACATATATTTGGAGGAATTTCTTCCCTTTTGGTGAGCGGGCAGCAACTTGTCAAGTGTCTGAATGTCCCAGGATGCATCGCAATGAGCTCTTTTTAACTCCCTTCCTACCCACATTGAAAACAGTCCTTCAGACCTATAGCCCAATATATACATATGGTCAGTAATGCCCCCACAATTTCCTTCTCCACTGCCTAGACCAAGGATGCACAACCTGCTGCCCTCGATACCATTCTGTGCAGCCCCTAACCATCTGGTAACAGACATGTATATCTATGTCTTGTGCCTGCTCTACACAGCGATATTTAGATATATATTTCTATGACTTTAGAAGTAGGGATGAAAGAATGAAAGCTGCTTCGCCTACTTCTCTATGAGATCACTATGCCAGCTCGTAGAGGAGAGAAGCAGGAAAGCTACTGAGCATGTCAGTCCACCTCTGAATAAAGGAGAAGGTGGACCAGAAAGAGAGACAGCAGGGGGCGCTACCAGAGAGACAAATGTAACGTACATAAAAAATGAACAATATTTTTATTGCATGTATATTGTAATAATACTTGAAATGCCTGATTCATCGCATAGTAATACTTTTTGTGGGAAGGCTCCAAACACTTCTCTAGTACGTCAGAAATCTGGTTACCACATATTGTGCAGCCTTTGTGCATTTACTGATTTCTCTCTAATTTTACATAAAAACTGTTCTCAGCCTAAGGGCTTATGCACACGGCCGTATGTATTTTTTGCAATCCACAAAAACGGATCCGCAAAAAATACGGATGACATCCATGTGCATTCCGAATTTTGAAGAGCGGAACAGCTGGCCCTTAATAGAATAGTCCTATCCTTGTCTGTAATGCGGATAATTTTTTATGGAAAAACGGACATACGGAAATGGAAAGCACACGGAGTAACTTAGTTTTTTTTTTTGTGGACCCATTGAAATGAATGGTTAAGTTTACGGTCCACAAAACAACCGGAACGGACACGGAAAAAAAATATGTTGGGTCCGCACCGTGTGCTGTCCGCATTTGTATGTCCATTCCGTAGCCCTGCAAAAAATATAGAGCATGTCCTATTCTTGTCCGTTTTGCAGACAAGTATAGGCATTGTTACAATGGATTGGATGAGGACAATGGGTCCACAAAAAATGCGGACAACAGTTCGCATCCGTATTTCTGTAGCCCCGCAAAATATATAGAGCAAAATGGACAATGACAGGCATTGTTACAATGGATCTGCAAAAAAAACCGAATGTCACGCGGATGTCATCCATATTTTGTGCTGATCAGTGTTTTGCGGACCACATAATACATACGGTCGTGTGAATGTAGCCTAAAATTGACAACGATGTGTACTGAAATCTGGTGAAAGATCAAAATGGTGCAGAAGTGCCCAGCCACCTTTCCATTAATTCTCTGCCACGATGTGGTAGCTGGCACCGGCGATACCAAACAGGCCAGGATTTTGGGGGAACCCCGTTCTCCACATACGAGACATCTGCATCTATTAGTCTTATGGATATACCATAAGTGTACGTGGTGAGAATACCCCTATAAATTGGTGAGTAACCTCGGCTGACTCATATCTTTTATTATAAACGGGTTTTATAGGTAAGAGAAAGTAAATACGGTATATTAATGTAAGTGGCTTTTCTAACCCACAGACGTCACGCTGAGTGAAATACCTAACATGGCTTTGCTTCCTCTGAGCAATCTGAAAATTAGTGTGATGAAATCTTACATACCTCGGTCCATGTTTAACCATGGCGCCATCTTTGATGTCTACATGCTTGTACGTACGTCATCATTATGAAATAGCTCTGATTCAATCACGCGGGCACTGGTGTACCCGCCTGCCTACTGTCTCCATTTTTTTGCCTCTGTTCATTCATTATTATAATTAGTATCTCGCTATTACACTTTATTAACCCTTTAAGGACCCAGCCTAGTTTGATATGTTTTTTTTTTTTTTCATTTCCACAATTCAAAAGTCGTAACTTTTTACTGATATGTAATAAAGTTTATTTATGGTATTGGGTTTGTGGTTTTACTTGCCCAATAGCAAAAATCAAACTGATGGGAAGAGCTGCACAAGGACCTGTTTTATGCGTGACAATTTGTATCTTTTTTTTATTTAACCAATTTGGGATCGCTCTTGTGTATTCTGTAAATTTCAAAAATGTTTTTGGGGCAACAGTGTAAAAGAAAAACACAATTCCACCATTGTTTTTTTGCTTTAATTTTAACAGTGTTCAATGTGCAGTAAAAGTGACATGTTAAAGGGGTTGTGTCACCTCAAACATTGGTGGCGTATCGCCAGGATACACCATCAATGTGGTCGCATGCATGGCCACCCTCCATTCATTTCTATGGGAGCGCTGAAAATAGCCGAGCACTGGCTGGGTTATTTTCATCAGCCCCATAGAAGACAATGGAGAGGTGGCTGCTCTTGCTCAGTGCGCTTCCCATTCATTTCTATGGGACTTCATAGATATGAATAGAGGGTGGCTGGGTGTGAGCAGTCCGCCCTCCTTAATTTTGCGGACTCCGTTCTAGAGATAGGTGTGGGTTTTAAAAAATGGAAAATGGCAATGTGGCTTCTACTGATACACTTTTGGGATACATGGGACTTTTTGATAATTTTTTATTCCATTTCTTGGGGTGGTGACAATTCTGTCATTGGGATTATTTCTTTTACAGTGTTCACCGTCTGGGTTAAAGGGGT
>ONZH01018177.1:0-258316 GCA_900303285.1 Rhinella marina
CTCTGGACCTCTTCCTCTTATTCCGGGACCTTCTGAATCAGGTTTCTGGGGCCAATTGGTTCTCCAAATTAGATCTTAAGTGAGCGTATAAAATCTGATTCGGATTTGGGAAAGGAGATGAATGGAAGACTGCTTTTAAACAAACACACTGGGGCACTTTGAATATCTGTTATGCCTTTCGGTCTGAGTAATGCCCCGGCAGTCTTCCAAGGTTTTATGAATACCATTTTTCATGATGTTATTGGGGTCTTTATGGTGGTCTATCTGGATGACATCCTGATTTTTTCTCCAGATTCTGCCACCCATCATGAACATCTTTGCCTTGTGGTTGTTCCCGGGTTGCGAAAAAACTCTTTGTTCGCTAAGTTGGAAAAATGTATTTTTTGTGTGCAAAAGGTTTCATTTCTGGGTTATGTGGTCACTCCTTCTGATGTACAGATGGATCCGTTGTAAGGTTCAGGCGATAGCAGAGTGGGTCCACCCCACTGACTTAAAATCCCTTCAACGGTTTCTAGGTTTGCCAATTACTACAGAAACTTTATAAAAAACTTTTCCGTAATCGCCAAACCACTCAACGATCTTACCCGCAAGGGGGGCTGATCCTAGCAACTGTCTCCTGCAGCATACTCTGCGTTTCAGGAGCTCAAGAAAGCCTTTTCTACAGCCCTTGTGTTGATTCATCCTGATCTCTCTCAACCCTTCATTGTAGAGGTAGATGCTTCTGAGGTCGGTGTGGGGGCAATATTATCTCAAGGGTCTTCTGCTCTCACAAAACCTCAGGCCATGTGCATTTTTCTCCAAAAAATTCTCTTCATGTGAAAGAAATTATGATAATTGGGAATCGCGAGCTCCTTGCCATCAAATGGGCTTTTGAAGTGTGGCGCCATTTTTTGGAGGGAGATCTTCACCCAGTGACAGTGATCACAGACCATAAAAACCTGGTGTATCTTGATAATGCAAAACGTCTCAATGCTTGTCAGGCCAGATGGGCCTTGTTTTTCTCACGTTTTAATTTTGTTGTTACCTACCGACCGGGTACGAAAAATGTTAAAGCTGATGCTTTATCCCGGAGTTTCGGTATTCCTGAGGGTTCGGAGTCTGAGTCTGGTAACATTTTACCTCTAGGTATTGTACTGGCAGCTGTCTCCTCTCACCTCTCTTCTCAAATTCTTGCTGAACAAAATTCTGCTCCTAAAGACCTTCCGGAAGGCAAATTGTTTGTTCCCATGTCTTGCCGTTTGAGAGTGTTAGAGGAGACACATTGTTCAGTGCTAGCAGGTCACCCAGGTGTTCGGGGAACCTTAGAGTTACTGAAAATAAATTATTGGTGGCCACGTATGCATACTGAAGTTTATGCTTTTGTTCAGGCTTGTCAAGTCTGTGCGCGGGGAAAGATCCCCAGGAGACGTCCTGAGGGACCTCTTCTCCCGCTCCCAGTGCCAGACAAACCCTGCACTGTCATTTGGGTGGTGGTGGATCGGTTCTCTAAAATGGGTCATTTCATTCCGTTGAGAAAACTGCCATCAGCGGAAGAATTGGCTGATCTGTTTATCCAGCATGTGGTTCGTCTCCATGGTATTCCTGATGAGGTGGTATCCGACAGGGGGGTACAATTTGTGGCTAAGTTTTGGCGAGCTTTCTGTTCGAAATTAGAAGTTAAATTGTCCTTTTCTTCTGCCTTTCACCCTGAAACCAATGGGCAGACGGAGAGGATGAATCAGGAGCTTATCCAGTACCTTCATCTCTTTATCTCTGACTGTCAGCATCAGTGGGCCTCATATCTCCCGCTAGCTGAATTTGCTATCAACAATCACACTAGTTCATCCACACTCACATCACCCTTTTACTGTAATTATGGTTTTCACCCCAGGTTTTCTTTCTCATTGTGTTCTGTTTCTGATACTCCTTGGGCAGAATCCATAACTAACCAACTGTGCACAGTGTGGTCACGAGTTCAGCAGAACTTGAAAAAATCACAAAGCCAAATGGTCCACCATTCCAGGAATAAACATACTGTCTCTGAAACTTTTGTTGTGGGAGATAAAGTCTTGTTGTCTACTAAAAACCTCAAATTGAAAGTCCCGTCTCTGAAATTTGCTCCTAGGTTCATCGGTCCTTTTGTCATAACTCATGTGTTTAATCCGGTATCTTTCAAGGTTGCGTTGCCCCCTGAATGGCGGGTCCACAATACTTTTCATAAAAATCTGCTAAAGCGCTATGTTGACCCTGTTGTACCCCTCCCTGACCCTCCCTCTCTGTCTGTTGTGGATGGAGATCTTGAGTATGAGGTGGAGAGGGTTCTGGACTCTAGGTTGGTGAGGAATTCCCTTCAGTACCTCATCCATTGGAAGGGATTCGGTCCAGAAGATAGATCTTGGGTCCCTGCTAGGGATGTGCATGCACCCCGCTTAGTGAGATTGTTTCACCAGAGTCATCCTTCTAAACCATCTCTGAGTTCTAAGGGTCCGGAGGCCCCTCCTGGAGGGGGGGGGTACTGTCAGGACCGGCAGTCATTGCACCCGTTCTGCTGGTCCTGCCCCTGACTCTGGTGGCGAGGTGGTTGCCCGTGGTCAGGCTTCGTCCGCTATTTTGGCAGGCTCCTCCTCCAGCCGGCAGTCTCTGGCTGTGGATGCGCGTCCCAGGCAGGGGACGTGCGCGACGGTCATAAGTGCCAGGGACGTGGCTGGTGCGCACTCTCGCTCGCGGCCTTGTTTATTTTCTGTTTATTTGGTATCTCAGGAGTTAAGTTTTGGAGTTCCTTGCTACTACCTGGTTGTTATTTTTGCTCTGCAGTTTGGACTCTTGTTGTTCCTTGGCGCGTTTTTGACTTCTCTTTGCTTGCTGATTTTGTTCCTGACGTACTCTCCTGGTTTTGACGCGGCTACCTGACTTCCCATTTGATTCTTGTTTGTCTGTCTTGTTTGTCTTCCCTTCCCCTGCACTTTTTCTAGTGTATTTCAGGTCTTCTGGTTGTCGACTCAGGGGTTAGCCTGAGTGGGCAATAGGCAGGGAAAGGGGTTGGGGTTAAGCTTAGGGATCACTTACCCCTATCTGTGTATCCCAGCCCTGACACACTGTCACCTGACTGCCTGCAGCGTCAGGTCATAATGCGCACACTACGTCCTGACACTGTACGCAGTCAGGACAGTGCAGCACCGACAGAGGAGTGCCGGAGCCGCGGCGCAGGAGAGGTGAGAGACTTTTTTACTTTACCCTTATGGGGCTGGGTGGGCTGATCTGAGGTCTGATGGGGCAGAGTGGGCTGCTATTGGGGGCACAGTGGGCTGATTGGGGCCTGATGGGCTAATTTGAGGTCTGATGGGGGCACAGTGGGCTGATCTGAGGTCTGATGGGGCAGAGTGGCCTGCTATTGGGGCACAGTGGGCTGATGGGCTAATCTGAGGTCTGATGGGGGCACAGTGGACTGATATGGGGGCATAGTGGGCTGATCTGAGGTCTGATGGGGACAGAGTGGGCTGATGGGGGCACAGTGGGCTGATATGGGGGCTGATGGGGGTCTGACATGGAGGTCTGATATGGGGATCTGATGTGATGTCCTGAAATGTATGGGGGGGTCTGATATGAGGTGTGATGAAAAATATTTTTTTCTTATTTTTCTACTCTAAAATCTGGGGTGCGTCTTATAATCAGGTGTGTCTTATAAAGCGAAAAATACGGTAGTTATAATGGCTCATTTTGTCTAAGGAGCAATCAGGTGAAACAAAATGGCTGCCATCCCAGTTGGGGGTGTGTATCTGCACAGTCTGAAAATGGCAGCGCTGATTGGATAGAGTCAGTCTGTGCAGGTACACACCCCCAACTGGTTACCACCTCTCTGTACCCTTACTGAAGGCTAATAGCAATTCATTCATAACTTCTAGTGCAAATAATAAAGGAATGGCACAACATAGAGCCATAAGAATAGATGTTCCAGAATTATTATATTTGGCTTCTACCTCACAGGGGTTTTTTTTTGCCTTCCTCTGGATCAACTTGCAGGATAACAGGCCGAACTGGATGGGCAGATGTCTTTTTTCGGCCTTGTAAGCTATGTTACTATGTTACATGGGGAATACATGAAGCTATTAAAACGGGCATGTCAAGACTTGTGAAAGGTCCTCTTTAAGGACAGCCCACAGATCCATTCTGACCATGGGTCAGTGAAAAAATCATGGTGATATGCATTACTGGTCCTTGATGTGGGTCCAAACATGGTCTATGGGTATATGAAACACCACTGGCACAAAATGGTTGGCATTTATGTCTCACGGACCACCGCTAGGAGATGCTATAGAAAGTAATTTTCAGCTGAGCAGTGTCTATGGAATATGGATGAAACACAGAGGGCAAAAAACAGACAAATGAACCAAACACGGATCCTTCACAGACATCTTCGTGGATGAAATGCACAGATTTTCCACGGAAATGAAACTGACATGGAAATTTGAACGGGGACTAAGGACCCATGCACACAACGACGTCCGTTTTGCTGTTCCCAGATCTGCAAAATACGGATACAGTCAGTGTACTATCTACATTTTATTTGCGGACCAGCTGTTTTTAGTGGATCTGCATTTTATGAGGACATAGTCTATATTTTTGGGGAACGGATATACGGGTGTGGAAAGTACAGGGATGATCTGTATGCTTTCTGCATCCATATGTCCATTCCGCAAACGGATTGAATATGTCCTATACTTGGCTGCAAAATGTGGACTGCAAAGTACATGTGCATGAGGCCTAAGGGTAAATGCATACATTCAGGATTTATGTGTGGGAAATGCACAGGGAAATCCGTGTGAACAATCCGCATCAATTGGTGCAGATTTACATGCGGAATTGATGCGGATACAATGTACACGACCTATGGTGTGGATTTTCCGCATGCAAATCCACGCTGAAAATCTGAACATGATCATTTAGCCTAATAGTGATTTTCAGGATCTTTATTAATGGCCGTTTCTTAGGATAGGTCATCATTATCTGATTGGGGCAACTACTGATGATGACCTATCCTCAGGATAAGTCATTATCAGTGGGCGTCCTATTCCCAACACCCCCACCATTCAGCTGTTTGAAGGGCCTCTCCTCACAGTATACCAAGAACAATGCTGTACATTATATAGCAGCTCTGCTTGGTATTGCAATCCAGGCCTATTTACCTGAATGGGGCTGTGCTGCGCCTAGGCCATGTGACCGATGAACGTGACGTCACTGACCTAGGAAGAGGCCCCAGTGCTCACTGACCTCATCCCCAATTGCTGCAACCTTAAAGGGGTATTCCCATCTCACAAATGTAGTTTGTATAGTTAGATATAGCCATACCAATATTATTACTAATAGAATGTATTTATATAAAATGTACCGTTTAGAAGATTTACCTATTTGTATATCCATCGTCCCACACACATCAGTCAGGCCGTTGCCTCTAGTTATGGCCACCGCAGCCATGTAGTAGTGGTGGCCGTCTTGCTCCTTTTCAAACCCGCTTTGAGGTAACTGATGTATTGTGAACGAACATTGCATGAGTATGTGGAGACACATCTTAGGGTACTTTCACATCTGCGATTTGGATGCTACCAGTCCAAAACGCAATGGTCAGGATCCGTCCAAAACGCAGACTTTATAAACGGATCCTGCTCCATAGAGATGAATTGATCTTGGAACTGGATCCGTTTCTCTGAGTTTTGGAAGCGCAGACAAAAATGCTACAACCCTAAGGCCCCTTTCACACGAGCGAGATTTCCGCGCGGGTGCAATGCGTGATGCGAACGCATTGCACCCGCACTGAATCCTGACCCATTCATTTTAATGGGGCTTTTCACATGAGCGTTTTTTTTCACGCATCACTTCTGCGTTGCGTGAAAAACGCAGCATGTTCTATATTCTGCGTTTTTCACGCAGCCCAGGCTCCATAGAAATGAATGGGGGTGCGTTAAAAACGCAACGCAACGCATCCGCATGCAATCCGCGCGTTTTTAACGCAACGCATCCGCAACACATCCTGAACAAATCCGCGACGCCCGTGTGAAAGGGGCCTAAGACGTGTCTCCACATGCTCATTCAATGTGTGTTCACAATACAGCAGTTACCTCAGAGCGGGTTTGAACAAGAGCAACCTGACCACCACTACTACATGGCCACGGTGGTCGTAACTAGGGGCAACGGCCTAACTGATGTGTGTGGGACAATGGATATACAAATAGGGAAATCTTCTAAACTGTACATTTTATATAAATACATTCTATTAGTAATAATATTGGTATGGCTATATCTAACTATACAAACTACATTAGTGAGATAGGAATACCCCTTTAACCACAACTGATCAGCGGGGGTGCCAGGAGTCAGATACTGATGGCCTATCCTGACAACAGGTCATTAATATTTTACTCCCAGAAGAATACCGCGAGAGCCTGTATCCCATGCATGTGGAAACAATCCTCCGCTCCTACAATAGCAATGTGGATAGGTAAACTGCAGGAGGTCATGAGGATGGAGGATCTTACCTCTTCTGTGAGGAATACATCCTTGAAATTCCGTAAAACTTGGCAACATTGGCTAACGTTTCAGGAAACTGATGAGTTTAAGGCTCCATTCACACGTTCTGTTTTTCTTTCCTGATTCGATCCTGATCCTGATCTGGATCCATTCATTTCAATGGGTCCTGAAAAAATCAGGATCGAATCAGGAAAGAAAAACAGGACGTGTGAATGGAGCCTAAATCACTATTAGTATAGTGTGAAAGTGGAGGGGGGGGACACCTGGAGCTGGGTCCCCCCCCCTTTTTCTTGTCATTGGTTTCAATGCTCTGTAACCCATTTTCAAGGTAGTTAGACCTTATCAATGTTATACACCAAGTGTTGGGATTTCCTGATAGCAATGCTAGTCTTGTAAGAACAAAAACAGCAGGACACTATCTGGTGTCTTTCATAATTGTTTATTCAAGAATTGTAATGTTGGGGCTGCATCCCCTTGATTGTTATAACAATTGAAAATCTTAAATAAAGAATAAAAAAAAAAATATTTTACTCCCAGAAAACCCCTTTAAGACTTATTACTAGAGATGAGCGAGCAGTGCTCGTTACGAGCACTGTAACGCTCGGGTCCCGTGTGCAATGCCCACAGGCATTGCGGATCCGTCCTCATCTGCATGTAAGTCAATGAGGACGGATCGTTTGGTATGACACTCATACCAAACGGTTCCGTCCTCACCCGTCTTAAAGTCAGTGGGGATGGAACCGTTTGGTATGAGTGTCATACCAAACGATCCGTCCTCATTGACTTACATGCAGATGAGGACGGATCCGCAATGCCTGCGAGCATTGCACACGGGACCCGAGCGTTACACCTATCCACAAATTTTGACTGACATTTGATTTGGAAAGTTAGCCAGATTTCCAGTGATGGTAACAAAGGGATTTGGGCTCTTGAAAGTTTTGGAAATCCGTTCACAGACCTCACTGATGTAATCTGTCATTGTATAGATGACCACTTTTGGGTGGAGTACCCCTTTAAGAAGGTGTCTTTGATAGTGGAAGATAGCAAGAAAAGTTGCAGTTTTGCAAGTGACTACTTAGATTCCTGCTACAAATTTGCATGTAACACAGACCACATATTTCACTATAGACTTTATTCCATTTAGTGGGTACTTTGTTGGCTCGTTTTCTTGTGTAGGTTGTCACTGATTGTTTGGTGCAGGGTTCACCGATACTGGGGATTAGGGATAAAACTGACTGTACACCGGAATGGCTGCCAGCGTCTTGTAGAGCGGAGCCACAATCTGCTGCTTACCATGGAATCTATCCAGCTCATTTAATAAGTCATTTTGACTCAGCAGATTTCTGCACTCCTCCCAAACAGAACACAATAGACGGTCAGATCACTGTCTACCCAGATGATGACAGCCTGGAACATTCCCTGCTGTGTCCTCACGTCCCACAGATCCTCTGGAGCTCTAGGCCGCTTCCTCATAGCCACTTTACCCAGGTTCCAAACACAAGGAATTTTATACAAAAAAAAAAAACAAAAAACAATAAATATAAATCATTTTGCCGTCCTCATCCTACGTCAAGTCAGTCAGAACTGTGCCAGCTGTTCCTGGGAATGCTGAGTGGCAACCAAAACGGTTGTCAGTGAAGAGGGGTTGTTGTCAGGCTTTCCTGGATTCCTGAAGGGCACATTCGTGTTAACCCTTTCAGCCCTGGAGGTTTTTTTTGTTTTTCATTCACTGCCTCTCCGGACCATAACTTTTTCAATTTTCCATTCACATAGCCATATGAGGGCTTGTTGCTTGTTTTGCACCTTCCAACTCCACCATTTAATATTGCATACGATGTAGTGGGGAGCTGGAGAAATATTCCAAATGGGGTGAAATTGGAAAAAAACGCAATTCTGCAACAGTTTTATGGGCATTGTTTTTATGGCGTTCCCTATTCAGTAAGACTGACCTGTTACTTTCATTCTCCAGGTCAGTACGATTACTACAGTATCACATATGTATAGTTTTTTTTGTGTTTTAATACTAAAAAAAATTGAAAAACTTGAAAAAATTACTTTTTTTTCTTTTCGTCGCTATATTCTGACCCCTATAACTTTTTGAGAGATCAGTTCTTTTCATTGATACCATGTTGGGGTGTGTATGACTTTTTGATGACTTTTTATTAATTTTTTGTGGGAGGTGACGCAACCAAAAAACGTCCTGGAAATGTGTCCGCATCTGTACCGCAATTTTGCGGAACGGGTGCGGACCCATTCATTTCCAATGGGGCCGCAAAAGATGCGGATGGCACACAGTGTGCCGTCCGCATCCGCACTTCCAGTCCGCGGCGCCGCAAAAAAATAGAACATGTCCTATTCTTGTCCGCAGCCACGGACAAGAACAGGCATTTCTATTATAGAGCCGGCCATGTGCGGTCCACAAAATGCGGAACGCACATGGCCGGTGTCCGTGTTTTGCCCAGGCCGACCCTGTTCTTGTCCTTATTATATGCAGAAAGATATCTCTAATACTGTAGTGCAGATCTGAAGACTTTATTACACAGTCATCTATGTCCACACAAACCAAGTTCTTAAGACATTAAGGATACTGAAAGACAGAAGAGGATGGTTTCACCACTAGGTGACTACATCTCATATCCTTCCTCCTCTGCAACCTTGTAACACGCAGACCACTACTGGGCACCATTCCATCTCTGTGTTCCCCTGTACTGAGTTCTGCCCCTGCAGGAACCCTGCCATCCACCAACTGCACAAGTCCCACCACAAAGACTCCTGCCACTGCTACATGGGGAGGATGGCCCATTTGAACCCCAACTCTCTACAAGGATGACTTTCAACATGCAAGCCTACAGGCGGGGGGGGGGGGCAGGGTTTTCCGGATGCCCAAGAAGGCCAATAGACCTTCTGCTACTTTAGAGGAGAACACTATAAGGGGGTGGTGTAAGGAGGGGATGGGGTTATGGTATATACACAGTAATGTGGTAATATGAGACAGCTCTAACTTTAGGCTTCATTCACACGACCATATTACTTTTACATGTGAATGCCATATGTTCAGCCCTAAAAACAGTGCATACAGTACTTTTTAGCGGGGCGGAGGCACTGACAGAACACCCATGGAAGCACTCTGCAGTGCTTCTGATCTGTGCCTCTGTTCTACACCACACCATATATCCTGGATTGCGGACCCATTCAAGTGAATACGGTGTGCACATGGCCGGTGTTTGCGGGCTGCAATATGGGCACGGCCAGGCACCGGCTGTGTGCATGAGTCCTTAGGGTAAGCTACTGATCTATGTGGACTGCCTCTTCTGTCAGGGGCGGATTGGCCATAGACCTTACAGGGAAATTTCCCGGTGGGCCGATGCCCAGGAGGCTGCCTGAGCCCTCCTCATGGCCGTCCAGTGGAAGTTTTTGGGGCAGTATTTTGTGATGGACTGTGGTATTTGGCTCTTTTGAGGTGGTATAATGGTCCACATTATTGTATTGCTGGCCCTGCCTTCTAAATTCCATCAATTTGGACCCAACTACAAAACGGGGCCACTTTTAGTATTTTTTCCAGGGCCTATTCCGTCCTTGTCTTCTGTTCTTACCTAAACCATTTACAGTAACAACCACAGAGCCCCCATTGCTATAAAGAGGTTGTCTAGGATTACAATAACATGGCTACTCTCTTCTGAAAAAGCAACACCACTCCTGTCTACAGTGGTGGACTGGGAACTTTAAGGGAACCTGTCATCAACTTTTTGCTGACCATACTAATGGCAGAATAAAGTACAGACAGGTGAGTAGATTTCAGCGGTCTGTCATTTACAAGTTAAAAGTAAGTGGTTGCTGAGAACCAACATCACAATCATTGCAGACTGGGCCTGGAAAAGAGTCATGGCCACCTGAGAAGAGTCATGGTTATTCATGAATTCCTGCTCTCCCTGCCCACCTGCTGATGACTGACAGTCTTCTACCTAGTTTTCTCCCTTTCTGTCTAGGAGAGAACTGCCAACCATAAGCAGATGGGCGAGAGAACAGGAGATTATGAATAACCATGACTCTTCTCAGGTAGATTTGACTCTTTTCAAGGCCTGAGCTGCAATGGTTACGATGCTGGTTCTCTGCAATCGCTTACAGTTAGCTCATGAGTGACACACCTCTGAAATCAGCATTTCTGTCACTATTTTATGCTGCCCTCAGTGAAGTCAGCATAAAGTTGATGACAGGTGGCCATTGAATAAACCAAATTCTAATTTAACATAAATGGGAGGAACGCAGAAGGTGGAGCAGCACAATACCATAGTGCGGCACAAAATTGCATCCCAGCAAAACCAAATACCACAGTGCAGCAAAATATACCTCCCAGAATCTGTACCTCTCTGGGAGACATTAGTCGCTGCCATGCTCTGTCCTCCTCCTCTTTCTATAAGACCTCATGCACACAACCGTATTTTTGGTCTGCATTTTTTACACACACAGTCCTATTTATTTCTATGGTTCGCCAAAAAAGTGCTGTCTGCAAATGATAGAACATGTCCCATTCTTGTCCTTTTTGCTGACAAGAATAGGCTTTTGGAAAGTGGGTCCTGCGAAATGGACACGGACCGCATTCATATTTTGCGGATCTGCAATCTGCAGACGCAAACCGAATATGATCATGTGCAGGAGACTTAATTTTCTTTAAGATATGGAGAACAGGCTTAGGAGGTGAGATATGGGCCAGAGATCTGAGTCAGCCCTACCTTCAGCATCCTGCCTGGACTTCCCCTCGTAATCACACCTATAAGTGCCCCCAGCAATATGCTCCCCAAATGGTCAAGGGATGAAGAAAAAAAATGAAATATATCCAAAATACTCAGCCTGTGGTCTGAGACTCCTGTGCTCCTGTCTCATATAGTGGCTTGTGGCCTACAAGGGTGACCAGCAGGGCAGGGAACCATGGGCTTCCATTCCCAGCCTCAGTATCATCATCCTCAGGACAGTGATGCAATTGATAACAGGAGGGCACCTTCGGCTGCCGGCGTTGAGGGCTCATGCACACTAAGGTATTTTCTTTCCATGTCCGTTCCGTTTTTTGTGCGGATGAATGGGCTGCAACAAAGAAAAAAAAAAGGAAGTTACTCAGTGTGCATTCCGTTTCCGTATGTCCGTTCCACAAAAAGATAGAATGTCTAGAGATGAGCGAACGTGCTTGAAACAAGCACTGTACCGCTCGGCTCCCCGCGCTCCTGAGGAGGACGGAAGCGGCTGCCTGCGCCCATGCGAGCGCAGGGGAGCAGAGCGGTACAGTGCTCGTTTCGAGCACGTTCGCTCATCTCTAAATATGTCCTATTATTGTCTGCATTACAGACAAGGATAGGACTGTCCTATTAGGGGCCGGCTGTTCTGTTCCGCAAAATACGGAATGTAAACGGACGTCATCCGTATTTCTTGCGGTCTTCTGCATTAGACCCTAACACTGAGAGCATCAGATCATTATGCACTTGGCCAACGGCAGTGAGAAAGGCCTCTGTGGCACCTGGGCATCGGCCTACCGGGTAATATCTCTGTAGGGTCTATGGCCAGTCCACCCCCCTCCTGTCCATGGGTTCTGTCTTGCACTGCGGCTTAGCGCTATTGAAGTGAATGGGTCTAAGCTGCAATACCACACACAACCTTTGGACAGGTGTGGCACTGTATTTAGAAGAAAATTCCATCAATTTGGACTAGGGCTGAAACGATTCATCGAGTACATCGATGAATTCGACACAGAAAAATCCTCGATGCAAATTTTCTGCATCGAGGATTCGTTTGTGTCACGTGACCACAGAGCGGGAGTAAAATTACTTCCGCTCTGTGGTCTCCGCCGGCCGCAGCAGTTAACAGATAATACTTACATCTCCTGTAGAAGCGCCTCCGTACACGGCCCGGCTCTTTCATGGTCCCGCGCTGCACTTTGACCCGACGTCACGTGTGTACGTCAGAAACACTGTGCAGCGCGGGACCATGAAAGAGCCGGGCCGTGTACGGAGGCGCTTCTACAGGAGATGTAAGTATTACATGTTAACTGCTGCAGGAGGGAACTGAACCGGGAGAGGGGTGGCAAGCTGTGGCACTTGGGGGGGGGGGGGCGGCGGGGGGTTGGGGGTGGTGGCAAGCTGGTGTCACTGAGGGGGGGCAAAGCTGGAGGCACTGGGGGGGGCAAGCTGGTGGCACTGAGGGGGGCAAAGCTGGTGGCACTGAGGGGGGGGGCAAAGCTGGAGGCACTGAGGGGGGGCAAAGCTGGAGGCACTGAGGGGGGGGCAAAGCTGGAGGCACTGAGGGGGGGGCAAACTGGAGGCACTGGGGGTCAGGCTGGAGACACCTGGGGGCAGGCTGGAGGCCCTAGGAGGCAAATTGGTGGCACTGGGGGCGCAAGCTGGAGGCCCTTGGAGGCAAATTGGTGGCACTGGGGAGCAAGCTGGAGGCCCTGGGGGGCAAACTGGAAGCACCTGGTGGCCCTGGGAGGCAAGATGGTGGAACTGGGGGGCACTTGATGGCAAGCTGGTGGTGTCTTATGGCAATGGGGGGGGGCACCTGAAGGCACTTGGGAGCAAGCTGGTGGCACTGGGAGGCAAGCAGGAGGCATCTGGTGGCACTGGGGGGCAAACTGGAGGCACCTGGTGGCACTGGGGGGCAAACTGGAGGCACTGGGGGGGGCAAACTGGAGGCAAAGGGGCCTGATGGCACAGGGGAGCTGATGGCATTGGGGGTAACTAATGACATATAGGACTGATGGCACGGGTGGGGGGGAGGTCTGCTGACTTAGAAAGGTATACGTTCTTTTAATTAGCTATTTCTTATTAGAGTACTCGATTAATCGTTGGATTAATCGGTAGATTACTTGATTACTAAAATAATCGTTTACTGCAGCCCTAATTTGGACCCAACCACAAAACGGGTCCACTTTTTCCTAACCCTAAATCCCTTTAAAGGACCTTAACCTAGTACAGGCCATCAATATAAGATCAGCTGTGGTCCAACACCCCGCCAGATAGTTGTATTGAAGTATCTCCGCCATTGCAACTACACAGCCCTGCAGTAAACAGCTGCACCCACCACACAATGGACGGAGCTGTGTATTCTGGCGCCTATTTACAAAGCTGGAGCTACTCCCAAATATCTAACTGGGGTGTCGGATCTCTGCCGATCTGATATTGGTGACCTACCCTAGGGATAGATCATACATTGTTAAAGTATGGAATTCCCCTTTAAGTTGTGGTGCAACCCACATGATGTCCAGAACAGGGGTCCCAGGTGGGGCACAGGGAATACATGAAGGAGTGCAGTTGTGTGCCTCTCCCCATTCACTTCTATAGACATAGCAGGCTGCAGATCCCTGAGGTCTATCCGCACCTATCACACACCCATAACGACAACATGGAAGCCTCAGACATTCGCCCTATCAGCATGACTGTTCATTGCCACACAGAGCAGCCACTTGCAGTGTCATTGCCCCCTTTCAGAGCAGGTAAAGGGTTAATCGCTCGGCTTGTGATTGCTCAGGTCTAATTGGTCGTCCCACTGACTGACGAGCCCCTATCCAATGTGATTGGAATGGTGACAGCCAGGACACGCCCTACGCTTGATGCGGATCCAATGGAAGCGAGGACAGGGCGTGACGTCAGGTGGTTTCAGAGACAACTTAGGCTGAAGTCCGTGTTTCTGTCACACAGCAGTGAGAGGACAGAGCAGCTCTACATCCGGGGACCACTGACATCACCTGAGCTGTCACCATGGCGGAGTGAGTACCTTGCGTCTTCCCACAGAGGTCACGTGATCATATTCTAGGCACATGCAGGTCACGGGGTTCCTCAGGGTCTGAGCTGCCGCTTACTTATTATGTATCCATATAGCAGTGCCCCTTATCTATAGTCCTGGTCCTGATGGGGGAGTCATCATCAGCGCCAGTGGTAGAACTACAACTCCTAGTATTCTGCTCCTCTGCCTGTGGCTGGTAGGGCATGCAGGTACTTGTAGTTCTACAACTGCTGCAGGTCATTTTATCAGTTATCTTGGCCACAAGGCACAATCTGTAACAGGCCCCCACCACCTACCATGTGTCCCTTATAATACTAAGGTGTCCTTATGTGGTCCTGGTCCAGGGCCTGGTTGCATCTGCCACCTCTGCACCAGGAAGCAGGGGATCAGTAATTGTTGGACAACCCCTTTAATTTTCTTCTCTCTATAGAAGTCAATGGGAATGTTGCATCAGTGATTTCCTTTGACTTCAGGAGCAGGAGAGTTGCCACAATGTATCAACTTGTAACAAAATAATCTCCTGCCCTGCACCTTAAAGGGGTATTCCCATCTCACAAATGTAGTTTGTATAGTTAGATACAGCCATACCAATATTATTACTAATAAAATGTACGGTTTAGAAGATTTTCCTATTTGTATATCCATTGTCCCACACACATCAGACAGGCCGTTGCCCCTAGTTACGACCACCGTGGCCATGTAGTAGTGGTGGCCGGCTTTCTCCTTTTTAAACCCGCTCTGAGGTAACTGCTGTATTGTGAACACACATTGCATGAGGATGCGGAGACACATCTTAGGGTACTTTCACATCTGCGTTTTGGACGTTACCAGTCCAAAACGCAATGGTCAGGATCCGTCCAAAGCGCAGACTTTATAAACGGATCCTGCTCCATAGAGATAAATTGATCTGATCTGAAAGATGTGTCTCCGCATGTTCATGTAATGTGCATTCACAATACAGCAGTTACCTCAGAGCGAGTTTGAAAAGGAGCAAGCCGGCCACCACTACTACATGGCCGCGGTGGGCGTAACTAGGGGCAACGGCCTGACTGATGTGTGTGGGACAATGGATATACAAATAGGCAAATCTTCTAAACGGTACATTTTATATAAATACATTCTATTAGTAATAATATTGGTATGGCTATATCTAACTATACAAACTACAGTTTGTGAGATGGGAATACCCCTTTAAGCCTACATGGATATATAAAGGTGGTGTCCTCACAGGTAATGATGGGCAGCGAGGTTGTCAGCTGCAAAGAATCCAACTGGATTTTTGGTTACAAGTTGCACAGATTTTACTATTTTTGCGGATCGGATGCAGACCCATTCATTTTAGTGGGACACCCTGTTCTGTCTGAATCTGTATGGCCGTTCACTGGCTCCGCAAAAAATGAACATGACCTATTCTTGTCCGTATTGTAGACAAAAATAGGCATTTCTACAATAGTATGGGACCTGCGGAACAGAAATTGCAGGGCGCATGCAGTGTATCGGCCCAAAACATCCCTATATTGCCCCATGTTGGGATTCCTGAGGTCATTGGGGCACATTCATTAATACTTCTGTACTGCCATTTGATACTCTACTGTGTAAATCTGATCTAAAATGTCTATTCTTCCCACTTGCAGTCACGGAACAATGACAGGTTATACTTTTCACATAAAAAATGGCCAAATCTTATGCAAATGAATGGCTTATGGCGCAATATAGAAGCTTTTAAACAATATAAAAATGTGTCAGAAAAAAATTCCAAAGTAGTGTGAGGGCAGGGGCACACGCAGTAGATCCGTTATATGGTCAGGTTTTTCATCAGTTTAGTAGCATGTCATCAGTGAGACCAAAAATGGTAACCAGCCACGCTATAGGGCTAGGAAAAATCGCGAGGTGGAAGCTATAGACAACGTCTGCTGGGGGTGGCATGGGACCCCCGCCCCCCCATGATCACTAGGATGAAGTAGCACTTGGCTGATGTACATCACAATCTGATGCATTCCTGTGGCAGCACCATCAACATTATCCCGGACCTCCCGAAATCCCAAATGCTTGTGCCTTAGAGCAGAGGTGACTCCCTTTATTTTAGAGATCAGAGGGGTTCACTCCCTCCCCCAGCTATCTAGTGTGTATTGTGGGCCTTAGCCTGATGAGACAGACTATGGCTGGGTTTACATTGTAAAAATCATGTGTATTTTACCGTGATTTTTGAAGCTTTGCGATGCAGTTGCTCATGTGGTTTTTACAGGCAATTTCTCAAATGAATGTTTTTCACCTGTATATTCTTCTCATTGCATCTGCCCCTGACTTCTAAATACAGATCAAATCTGCAATGTGTGAATAGGGTGTTAGACCTTATTCACATGACCGTGTCTTAGGGCTCATGCACACGAACGTATTTTCTTTCCGCATCCGTTCCGTTTTTTTTTTTTTTGCTGACCATATGCGGAACCATTCACTTCAATGGGTCCGCATAAAAAAACGGAAGTTACTCCGTGTGCATTCCGTTTCCGTAGGTCCGTATTTCCGTTCCGCAAAAAAGTAGAACATGTCCTATTATTGTCCGCATTACGGACAAGGATAGGACTGTTCTATTAGGGGCCAGCTGTTCCGTTCCGCAAAATACGGAATGCACACGGACATCATCCGTATTTTTTGCGGATCCGTTTTTGCGGACCGCAAAATACATACGGTCGTGTGCATGAGGCCTTAGTCAGTGATTTCCTTCAGTGATTGTGAGCCAAAACCAGGATTGGAACCTCCACAGACATAAGGTATAAGGGAAGCATCTGCACCAGTTCTGTGTTTAGAGCCGCACCTGGTTTTGGCTTAAAATCACTGATGGAAAACACTGAACAAATACTGATGTGTGAATAAGGCCTTAAGCAGACAAGTGTAACACATGAGGATCCTACATGTGAACCTAAAGGGGTATTCCGGGTGTGTTATGGGGATGACTATCAGATCGCTGGGGGTCCTGAAACTCTCAAAAAATGAATGGAGCAGCTGTATACATGCACTGTTCATTTTGGGGAGCCATAAGGGGTACTCGTAATTGGTGGGGGCCCCAGCATTAAGATCCCCACTAATCAAATAGTTAACCACCACCGTGTGGATAGGGATAACGTAACTTAACCTAATTCCATTTTAGGGTTTGGCTACAAGGTGACATTTGTCACATTTTTTTTTGTAATGATAGTCAATGGCATCTCAACACAACAGTTGCAAAAAGTCTATCCAAATCGGATTTTTTTTTTTGGTGAATGTCGCAGCATATCACATTGTGATACCATTGACTATCATTACAAAAAAAGTTGTGCAATTTTTCTGCGACAAGAAGTTGTGTAACAAATGTTGCCTTGTTACTGAACCCTTAACCTTAGAGATGCTCCACCGTTAAATGTCTTTACACAGCTGAGGATTAGTTGCAGCATATGGGTGAGTTCACACAGAGCAGATTCTGCAGGTAGATCCCCTCATGTCACATGCAGATTCCACTGCGAGTTTCACTTATTACACTGCAGTAAATGGAATTGGTTGTATTTCCACAGCACATAGAAGATACTGCCATAGGACATATACAAAGTGGCCCACCAGAAAGTATCCTGCCTCCAATATCTCCAAATCAAATTGCCTAATAGTAAATGTCTTAGTTGCCCATAGCAACCAATTAGAGCTCAGCTTTCAGTTCCTACAGGGCTCTGAAAAAATGAAAGCTGAGCTCTAATTGGTTGCTATGGACAACTAAGACAGATTTACTATTTGGAGATATTGGAAGTGGGCTACGTTTCCATGGGTCACCCTTTAGAACAGGGACGCTCAACCTGTGGCCCTCAAGCTGTTGCAAAATTACAACTCCCAGCATGCCTTAATAGCTGTAGGCTGACCAGGCATGCTGGGAGTTGTAGTTTTGCAACAGCTGGAGGGCCGCAGGTTGGCCGTCCCTGCTTTAGATCCACAGTATGCCTTGTATCTGCCGGGAATCTTTTTACACCATAAGTGAATGGGGTTTGATGAACCCATTCACATTCATTGTACTGCATTTTGCTGCAGACTCTCAGTACGGATTCTGCAACTGAAATTAAAGAGCGAGTACGCAAGGTGTTCACTCAAGTGCCAGGAATGAGTGACAACCAAGGCGACTGTTGCAAGAGAGGAATCTGTAATTTCCCTGCTAATAATCCGTCACTCAGGAGCCATGATGTAACGTGACGGTGACTGAGTGTGGATTTTTCCAGTAATCCTGTATAGTAATCAGATCAGCAGGAAGCGCCCCCCTCTGCTGTATATTTATATACCTGTTGGATGATCTATGGTAATTAGTTCTAGACCGCCGTTACAACATGCAAATCTCATTCGGAGATCAGTGTGGCAAGCTGCAGATTACACCTACAGAATATATTAAAGCTGTTCACAACGCTTCCTGATCATACTGAGCCTCCTGGTTCATATATGTATGTGTACTGTGGCGTCTCATATTGCTGTGACTAATACCAGGGAACAAGGAAGTAAGACCTTGGCTTTCTGCCTTAGGAAGGTGTGGTAGGGTGCATTCTCGTCCAGGAACAAAAGGGTTAAATCCAAGTGCCCCACGTCTGTTCTTGCCTACTGCTGCATGCCGTCTCATGCCTGTGCCTGGGTGTACCCAGTGGTTACACAGCGGGGTTAACTGCGTTACAGGCCCAAGAAAGGAACCTGGCACTTTCAGCTGGCCTGGATTTACACCAGTCAGTGAGGCATGAGGTAACCTGTGCCTAATACTTCAAGCTTTCCTCACACTATAGTTCCATGTGATATATAGCACTAAAACAGGATTGGATCCTATTAGGAGAATGCATGGTGTCTTCTCCCTAAATAACGAGACCACCATGCAGCCCCTAAGTGAATAAAGTCTTAAAAACGGAAGTTTACCTTCTAATGACTAGTCCCAGATGTCTGTGCTCCGACCTTCAGTTCTCTCCCCCTTCCTCTACATCCCTCTGGCTGTGCAAAGACCTGGTTGACAATGTCCTTGATCAAATATCATAATAATACATACAATTATATAATAATATATAGTCTAAAAAGCTACATGAGTTTTTGAAGAAGTTGAAAACCGGGAAGCTTATATCATTAGAGATCTCCGAGAGGGAGGAAGTAACCAACTTCTCCTCCTAATCAATCAATAAGAATCACTTCATCTACAGCCTAAGATATGACTGATGTGTATGATAAGACGTGGCATTGACATGTAGCAGTTTTATTGTCCACCTTAGCTGCTGGGCCTTTCCTAAATCAACACATGCAGTGAATGAGTCCTTTTTGTGCACGCTCCCTGGTGACTGCTGGGTGTGTTATAACGTACCCCTGCCTCGTCCTCCTGTGACCTCCGGTAAGCTTATTATTATTTTTTTCTCTCCTAACCAGAGCTGATATCGCTCTCATTGGATTGGCTGTGATGGGCCAGAACCTGATCCTGAACATGAACGATCATGGCTATGTGGTAAGTGGTAGGATGGGGAAACCTGATGTTGGCTCAGTGCTGTGTTATGTAACTCCCCGCTCTTGGGCGACTTCCTTGCTTGGTAAACCTCAGATATGAGCCAATAAAATTCAATTTGTTTTGTCTTTTACAGGTTCTATGTAAAAATTGCATTCACACAACCATATCCGTTTTGCAGTCCACAAAACATGGATACTAGCCCACCTCAGCACCAGTTCCATTTTATCTCTGTCTTTTTGTAGGAGGGGTCTCCAGAACTGGACACGGTATTCCAGATGTGGTCTTACTAATGCTGTATAGAGCGCTAGTGAGACCACTTCATACTGTGACCAGTTCTGGAGACCTCACCTACAGAGATAAAATGGTGGAGGGTCTTAAAGGGGTTATCTGATATCTAAAATATCTCCCTCAATGCCCAGGACCCTTGTATGGATTATACTTACTTGCTTCCCAGCACCCACGTCGCTTTGGATCTCTGCACGGCCGCTGCTGCATCTCCCCGTCGCTCAGATCAAAACATCCGGCAACGGGGAAGAGCACCCAATAGCAGGCCGCGGTGGGGACGAGTCTCCTTGAGGCTGGTCGTTGTTACGTCCTGCTATTGGCTGCTCCCCCCCCCCCCCCCCCCCCCAATGGTTTGATCCAAGCGACGGAAGTCCCGTGCTGGGGAAATATGACTTGTGGCCACCCAGTTTACAGTACTACAACTCTCAGCAGGGCATGATGAGATTTGCCATTTTGCTACAGCTGGTCGACCACATTTTGGAAACTACTGCTCTGGAATGGAATTGTGGGAAGGGGCATTTAAATACATAGGGTTTAGATAGATTGGAGTTGTCAGCACCCCTCTCTCCATTTACTATACAAGCATGCTCAGCCAAGCTGAGAGTGCATGTGTATGGGGATTGGGAGAGATAGCTGTTGGCCGAAAGCATTCGCCTGACAGATATCTGATTGTGTATGGCAACCTAACTGTATAAAAATAAAATACAAAGTTCTGTACGTGACCTTGTCCTCTCGCTCCCTCCAGGTTTGTGCATTTAACCGGACAGTTTCAAAAGTTGACGAGTTCCTGGCTAATGAAGCTAAAGGCACCAAGGTGATTGGGGCTCATTCTTTAAAAGAAATGGTTTGCAAGCTGAAGAAACCTCGGAGGATTATGATGCTGGTGAAGGCTGGACAAGCAGTAGACGACTTCATCAATGGCCTGGTATGTATTGGTGGCCTTATCAGGTCCTGGACCTCCGTGCCAGATCTGTGCCAGCAGGTGGGCCCTTTGTCTATAAACCTGCACCTCTCCAGCTCCATGTGCTTTGGCTTGCCTGGTGCAGATGGTGGCCCTGAGTACCAGGACCACCCAACCATTGCATGCTTTTTATAGTCCTGTTATTCTTCTGTTTGGCAGAGTGGTCATTGAACCTCTGCAGGGTGGAGGGTGCATGGTGTGGACAGGTCATAACTCTCTTATCTGCTCAGTATTTAATCAAACTCTGCAAATATGCGCTGAATCCATTGTGCTGCACAGTGCCAGGCCGCCTCCCAGTGTGCACAGCCTGTGCCATATTGATACTGCCAGTTTGGTAAAACTGTCCTCGGTGCCAGGTGTAAATAAAATCCTCCTGAGTCATCTGATCTGTGAAATTCTAGTCAGTTTCTAACTTAATGGGTTTTTTTTTGGTTGCAGGTTCCTTTGCTTTCACCTGGTGACATCATCATTGATGGTGGCAATTCAGAGTACAGGGACAGCACAGTAAGTTTCTTTCATGGCTGCGACGTTAACTAGATGGTTGTATCTGCAGAACATTTGCTATACGATTTCATGTTTTTTCATCAGAGGCGCTGTAAGGAGCTGAAAGCCAAGGGCATCCGGTTTGTTGGCAGTGGTGTTAGTGGAGGAGAGGACGGGGCCAGATATGGACCATCTCTGATGCCTGGGGGAGACAGTGAGGCTTGGTAAGAGTTATCAGAAGATCTTAAAGCTGCTGCAGTGGAACCCGGCATTGCCGCTCGAAGATAGTTTCTCAGTTTTCGTTTTCTCACTCCATTAGAGGGAGATAAATGTCAACCGTGATTTCCGAACACAGCATGCCCTAAAAACCAATACGTCATTGTAGAGGTTTTCCAGAAACAAATATATTTTGAAGACCCCCCTCCTGCACCATTTCCATATAATGTACAGGGGTGCACCGAGCCTTTCTACTGCCTGAGGCGAAAACTGAAACTGCGCCTTAATCCTCCAATGCCAATTTCTTAACCTAACCCCTTAAGACATACTTGGAAAACATTACATACAGAGCTACAAAGCATACAGGGTAATACAGCGCCACATACCGTGCTTCCCAATACTATACTGCAGAAACAGATAATCCCCCTTCCGCTGCCTGCCTATTGCTGCCTGAGGCAATCGCCTCACCTCGCCTCATAGGTGGTGCACCCCTGATAATGTAGTATAATCCTGATCAGCCAGCCCCTAAGGAAAGTGATGGGTAAGGCTCAGTATGGCGTGAGCCAGTATTAATTAAAATACTTGGATCTTCTCATTGTGTTTGTTGCTGCAGCCATGCATCAGTATTCTCAGGGATTTGTCTTCATTGCAGGCCTTACATTAAAGACATTTTCCAGGGCATTGCAGCTAAGGTTGGGAAGGAGCCATGCTGTGACTGGGTGAGTGAATCTTGAGACTAATGTGATAGATTTTTCTGTAAAATAGTAGGGCCTTTTGTTTTTTTGCATTTACTGGAAGAATTCATAGAGTTGCTGTGAGGGGTGGTCCATAGTTCAAAACCCCCAATTAATTAGCTAGAATAGATGTGGAGGACCTCTTTCAAGGACCTGACCTGACATGTTCATGCATTACAAGAATAGCATTGTGTAATACTTTATATCCCTTGTGCTGATACTGCAGGGGGGGTTTCCCTGGATCATTTGCAGTCCAAACCGTAGGACACCCTCTGTTCTCCTTATTTTCTGGATTCCTTAAAGAACTCCCGCAAAAATTTTTATTCTCTGACCTGTTAGAAAGGTGCATGATATAATCTGTAGTAAATGTCATTTTCTTATCAGAGGCTGAAATTGAGAGTTTCCACTCTCTTTTTATTGTAGCTGGGTCATGTGACCAACTCCCTGACCTCCAACTGACCCAGGAGAGCATGCCAGTCACTTCTCTATTCATTCCTATGAGACTGAAAGTGAGGCTCCCATAGGAATACATAGAGAATTAGACTTCCTGTCCACACATAAGACGCTGTGTGAGTTGGTGGGTCTAATTCCTAGTCACATGACACAGATAAGAAACTTCAGGATGATACAAGTCAAAAATTCAGCTACTAGTAAGAAAATGATATTCACTACAGATTACATCCTGTACATTTCTAGCAGGACATGGAATAAAATTTTTGCGGGAGTTCTTCTTTAATTGTAAAACAAAGCGGCAGCCTTGACTTGATCTTCAGATCTTTCTTTGGATAAAATATAAAGCACCAGTTTATGGAATAGGGAGCATGAAGGGTTAAATCAGCACTGGTTGGAGGAGAGCACTGACTGACTGGGCTCCCATTGCAATGTAGACCCCACACATCTTCAGAAGGGCTGCAGAAGTGGCCTACTGGATCCCTTAACTGGTTTAACCCTTTATGGTCACCTTTTAGATCTAACCCTGATCCACTCATTACATTAAACACAATCAGAACCTGCCATATTCTAATAACTGTGGTTTTGGGCAGGTGGGCGAAGAAGGCTCCGGCCATTTTGTGAAAATGGTTCACAATGGAATTGAGTATGGTGACATGCAGCTGATCTGCGAGGCTTACCATCTGATGAAGGACATCCTCGGGATGGAGCAGGATGAGATGGCGAAGGTGAGATGCGCGGAGGTGTTACATTGAGATATGTCATGTCTTCATTTAGCGTTTGCAGTAAGTAGGGTGGCACATAACGGGAACAGACTGAGCAGCCACGGCTTATCCCTCATGGATGCTGAACAGAGCAGAGAACACAGTGAGGTCAAAAAACAGAATGGATGTTATATTCCAATCAGTCACTGTACATGATGGTAAAACCGCTAAACCCGTGTATTACTCAACCCCATACAGCTGTAATTTAAAGCAGTCAGTGGTATTGTGAAGAAACACGGATCATGGCTTCTCAGAAGTCATCAAAGGTGGCGTTCAGTGTATTCTAAAAACAGCCAAATCTTTATCACGGATACTGTCCCCCATTCTGTTTGTAGACAGGGCTGGTGGCCCCGCTCAGCCAACTTGGTTACACTATAATGGCTTCTTCAACTGTGGACACACTCGATGCAAATACTGTAGTGTGCTCAAAATATCTAAGGATTTTGTTTCTTCAACCAGTGGTACCACGCACAAAATCAAACATGTACCAACTATAAGGCCCCTTTCACACAAGCAGGTTTTCCATGCGGGTGCAATGCGTGACGTGAATGTATAGCACCCGCACTGAATCCTGACCCATTCATTTCTATGGGTCTGTGCACATGAGTACCAACTTGGAAAATACAAACAAAAAAACATTTAGACATATATCTGTTGTTTCTCACCATATTCTCCATGTTCACACTTGGAGGTGCAAGGCATTGAAAAGGTGACTCTGCCAGTCAGAGGTGGAGATGCACACCGTAGATTATGAAATGCTGATGCTAGATGGATATTCAAATTGGATACTTGTGTACCTAATGGGCTAAACCATAGTTAAGATTTTTGTTTTTTCCTTTCACTATAGTTTTTCCTATGTATATTGCTGGCTGTGTCTGTATCTGAGGCTAGTGGGGGTCATTCACTGTGAGCTGCTGCCACATATGCATTACATTTTCTAATTAATGAATTCGGCTCCGCCCCAGCCTCAGAAATAAGCAGCACCAGTATTCACACCACCTTGCTACAACTAAGGGCTCATACACACAACAGCGATGTGTTTTGCATTCCGCAAAACACGGATGCCACCCGTGTGCGTTCCACAATTTGCAGAATGGAACGGGCCGCCCATGATAGAAATGCCTATTCTTGTCCGCAAAACAGACTGAGTGCTGTCCGCATCTTTTGTGGCCCCATTGAAGTAAATGGGTCCGCATCCGAGCTCAAAATATGGATGCAGAACCAAACCACGTTCGTGTGCGTGAGCCCTAAGGGTGTTATGTACATCCGAAACGTTTCAGAAGAGATGTTTTTCTGTGCACTATGTGTTTGGAGGCTGGAATTAACTTTTTTTTTGTCAGACTGCACATAAAACCTCCTAAAAACATAAAAATGCAAAAAGAAATCTACATTTTCACATGTACATTGAGTTTAATGATTTTCTGCCAATCAGACGTTTGAAGACTGGAACAAGACTGAGCTGGATTCCTTCTTGATTGAAATTACGGCTGACATTCTTAAATTCCGGGACAACGATGGAAAGCACCTGCTCCCAAAGATTCAGGACACCGCTGGGCAGAAAGGCACCGGAAAGTGGACAGCAATCTCTGCTCTAGATTTTGGAGTTCCAGTTACTCTCATTGGTAAGAACGTATTTAAACATAGAGTATTAAAAAGAAGTACAACTTTTTATTTAGTGATTAAGTAGTATGCACCAAAAACTGGAAAAACCTCTGGCTAACACCCTCTGGCGATGACGCGGGTACAGGAGCAAGGCGTGCCCCATCATTTGCAGGTAGCAGCTGTATTATATAGCTGGATTCAGTTCTCACTGCTGGGATCAGAGAAAAATCTGATCCCTGCAGTTTAAACCCTCAGATGCTGTGGTCACTGTAGACATTAGAGGAAGCTTCCACTGTCCTACAATTGGTACCCTGCAAATGCAATAGTGGGGTGCTGAGTAGTCGACATAGCAGCTGGGGATTGGATAAGGAGGCACACACCACACCTCTCACAATATCATGCCAAAGGGGGTGAATGAATATGATGAAACATAACATTTATTGATATTAAGTTAAAAAAGGGCACCTATGGTGTAAAATATTAAAGGATATCTGTCAGCAGACTTGTAGCTATCAAACTAGCTGACCTGATGCGTGTGTGCTTTCAGCTGAAGACATCCGTGTTGGTCCCATGTTCGCATTGCTGAGAAAAATTAAGCTTTAATATATGCAAATGAGCCTCTAGGAGCAACGGGGGCGTTGCCATTACACCTAGAGACTCTGCTCTCTCTGCAACTGCTGCGCCCTTTCCATTTAGACAGGTCCAGGTGTGATGATGTTTTCACTTCCTGGCCCTGTTACTCAAAGTGCAGAGAGAAGCAGAGCCTGTAGGTGTAACGGCAATGCCCCCATTGCTCCTAGAGGCTCATTTGCATTTTTTTTTTTTTTTTGTCACCATGCCTCTTCAAAAAATATATATAAAAAAAATAATCAAAGGGTCCCATGTGTCATAAAATGATATACTGTATATAAAAACTATAGCCCCCCCCCAAAAAATGAGTCTTTATTCAGCTCTGTGAACAGAAACTTTAAAAAGTTATGCAATATGGTGACACAAAGCTATTTTTATTTTTTTTTATGTAGTAAAACAACAAAAACCATATAAATTTGGTATCTCCAAAACTGTCCTGCAGAATAAAGTTAAAATGTAATTTTTACTACGCAGTGAACACTGTAAAAATGAATTTTTAATTTTATTTTTCATTACATTGCCCGAACCCCTCCTTCCCCCAATCACAGGGGACTGGCGGTGGCATGGTCCGCTGTGATTGGACATCTCACAGCCAGGGAGGAGACGCCTCCTGAGAAACGCAGCTGTCTCCTCCTCCTTGTACCAATGCGTACAGGGCGCCAAAAGAGAAAGGGGGACACAGTGCCGCCATGGAGCAGCATATCTGACAACTAGCGATATCGCCTCTCCTAAACATGTCCTACAGTGCCAGCTATTAATATTGTAATCTCAGAACCGGTGTAAGGTCCTCTTTAAGTACCAAAGTAGGCTGCGTCTGAAGGAGGTAATAATTATATGACTTGGAACCTCTCGTAATCCAGCACCCATTTGGTCCCAAGGGTGATGGATTAACAGTATGTAACTGCATCTCGTGGTGACAGCAGCTTTACCCTGTCACACAAGTAAGAGGAACTATAACCTTGTAATTCCCTTTTTACACAAGCCGGTAGATGGACATTACAGTATGGAGCCACATAGCTTACTGTGGGAGGACTTGATTTTCTTGCACTCACTTCCTGCCCACTCCCCAGGCTGCTGGTTGCAGTGGCGTAATCCCAGCAGGAAACACTTCACAATATTCATTGTGTCATCGTTAAACCAGTTATGTGGGGTGATGCTGGTGACGTCATTAGGGGAGTATCAACATGCAGTCCCAGGCTGCGCCAGAACATCACATTTGATTTAGATTTTTCTCTTTTTGTACATATCTGTTTGCTTTAGTTTGATGCAATGGTCAACAGGGGTTTTTAGAACCTTAATAGGATGTCACCAATATATGATCTGTAGAATGATCCCAGACACAGCCATACTTAGGGTCCGTTCACACGACCATGTGAATGGGTCCGCATCTATTCTGCAATGTTGCGGAATAGATGCGGCCCCGTTCATTTCAATGGGCAGCATTCAATCGCAGAGAAATGGTAGAAAACTGTAGCACTCTCCATTTCTTCATGAATTCCACGTTTGGTGAAATAAACGTTAAATTCATGAATAAATGGAGAGTTCTGCAGTTTTCTCCAATTTTTCCTGAATAACGGAGGAGCTACAGACTGGTTCCTATCACCGCAAGCACCACCACCTTACTGGACATTTTTTCCGTAAGTGCTGCTACAAACCTTTCTATTGTTATTAGATCGCAGAGAGCTGCGGCTCCGTGAAAAAAGATAGAACATGTCCTATTCTTGTCCACAATTGTGGACAAGAATAGGCATTTTGTATGGGGTGCCAGCCATGTGTGTTCCGCAAATTGTGGAACACACACTGGCCGGCTCAGTGTTTTTGCAGATCCGCGTTTTTGCAGATCCGCATTTTTGCCGACACGGCCATCTGAACGGGGCCTTATATTTATGAGTAGTGCTGCAGTAACCAGACACGACCACTACACAGTGTACAGGGCTTTGTAGTTCCTCCTGGCGAGATGGGCAGGATTCAGATCCCCGCTGATCTGATTCTGATGAATCCCGGATAGCACCTTTAAGGCTGAGTTCACTCGGAGGAAGATTTTTGAAGCGCAGCCAAAAGTCCTGCATGCGCAACTTTTGTCTCCACTTAAAAAATCTTCCTCTGAGTGGAAACCTAACTGACCCTATTATGGTCTTGAGTCCGTAGGCTTTGTTCTGCTCAGTTATGTACCAAATCCATCCTTTCCATTCTCCTGCTCCTATAATGGAGCAGAAGAACAGAAAGGCTGAATGGTGATGTGAACTCAGCCTAAGTTGTGGAAAACGCCTTTAACGAGTACAGCAAGTAAATGCTGTAAGAACCCGTCTCAAGATGCTGGTATGAAGCTTCTCTTACACTTCTTGATCCTGCAGGTGAAGCAGTGTTTGCACGTTGTCTGTCGTCTTTGAAGAGCGAAAGGGTTGTGGCAAGCAAGCAGCTTCAGGGACCAAAACCGGCCCCATTTAAAGGAGACAAGAAGGCATTCCTCGAGGACATTCGCAAAGTAAGTACCAAAGAAAAGAGCATTTTCCAAATGAGTGATTAAGATGAGATCAATACAACCTAAGTGTATATAATAAATGCAAGCCTGGGGAGGGTGGTGTAAGAAATGCTATTGAACACTTTGTAAAGAATTTCTGCATTGAAAATGCATCCCATTAAAAAACATTTTTTTTTTTGCCCTCTAGGCTTTATATGCATCTAAGATAATTTCTTATGCACAAGGATTCATCCTGTTCCGTCAAGCAGCAATGGAGTTTGGTTGGAAGTTAAATTATGGTGGAATTGCCATGATGTGGAGGGGCGGCTGCATCATTCGCAGGTAACAGTTCACCTGTAAGGCTGGATTCTCAGGTTTTTGGTGTGTTTTTTTTTTTTTTGTGTGGCGATTTATGAAAAATTTTGAAGCGCAGTACACACGTGTGGGTTGTTTTTGCGAGTGCATTTTTTTCCCATGTGGTGTTTTTTCAGGCATTGCCTGTGGGGAAAATACACAATTGACATAGGTCTAGAAATAAAAAATGCCACTAAAAGAAAACCATAAAAATCTTTGTAACATGCAAAACAATGCATGTGGCTTTGTCACAGAAACAAAGCACATTTGTGTGTGAAGCAGGCTAAAAGAGGATTTTTATGCATTAGAGCAGTGGTCTCCTGTATGGGTTCCCTGATGCAACCCACATTTCCCATTATGCCTTTGGCTTGACAGAGGGGGTGGGGGTCTCATCACATTGTACTTGCTGCACTCGGAGTCCCTTTTACGGACAGCAAGTGATATAGAAATTCTGTCCCTTCACTCACACTGTAGTCTGTGTATTCCCGTTAGGGCTCATGCACGTGAGTGTAATAGCTCAGTGCCCATACTGCAGACCGCAAATAGTGGTCCAGAGTGCACAGGCACTGTCCGTGTGCACTCAGTTTTCAGATGTGGTCCCAATGACTTGAATGGGTCCGCGATATGCAACATACAGCCAGAGATAGAAAATATAAACTACGCTATACTATGTTCTGTCTTTTTGCGGTTCAGAGGCACGGATCTGAAAGCCCACGGAACCGCTTCATAGTGTGTCCGTGAGCTTCTAATTTGTGCCTCCACAACACAAAAGATAGGTGAAGTTCTCTCTTTGGTCGTATCTTGCAGATCACTGACCCATTCTAGTCAATGGGAGTGCCATGGCCATTGCTCGTATATATTGCAGACCCGCTATTTGTGGGCCGCAATATGGGCACCATGGCCATACTGTCAGTATGTGCATGAGCCCTTAGGCCCTATGCAGACTACCGTATTTCACGGCCCGTATCGGGCCGTGAAAGCCTGGTCTGTGCTGCCCCAGAGGACGGGAGTGCACGGCGTCATTGGTTGCTATGACGCCGTGCGCTTCCTGAGGCCGCCGCCGCACAGTGAAATACGGTAGTCTGCATGGGGCCTTATGCAGCTTCAGCCTGTTTCCCCTGCTCATGATCAATTTCTCCGTTAGCTCTTACAAACAGGAGGCAGGAGAAAGCAATGTGATGCTACTGTATATCTCATACAAATACACTGGAGACTACATACAACACTCACAGAGAGTATAGACCAGTGGTGGCGAATCTATGGCACGGGTGCCATAGGTGGCACTCAGAGCCCTCCCTGTGGGCACTCGTACCCTGGAAAAAGCCTATGGTATACCAATATGCCTTAGACTTTTCCTGCCATTTATCAGCGCAAGGCGTTCTAGGAACAGCACAGGAGCACACTGAATGTAGGCAAGATATTATAGCTAAATGATAAAGTACATGGAAGATAGACTAGATTGGACTGTAATCAGGGTAAATTGCCAGGTTGGCACTTTGCGATAAATTCTTTTGGGTTGTAGTTTGGCCACTCGGTCTCTAAAAGGTTCTCCATCACTGGTATAGACAGTTAATGCATTGGAGTCTGCATTGAGGAAAAACAATCTGATCACTTCAAGTTCCCTAGTGGAACTTTTAAAGAGTGTGAAAAAATAAATAAAATGCTAATCGCTCCCTTTCCCCAAAATTAAAATAAACAATTAAAAAAATTAAACATCATAGGTAGAGATGAGCGAACCTGCTCGAAATGAGCACTGTACCGCTTGGCTCCCCTGCGCTCCTGAGGAGGACGGAAGCGGCTGCCTGCGCCCATGCGAGCGCAGGGGAGCAGAGTGGTACAGTGCTCATTTCGAGCACGTTCGCTCATCTCTAATCATAGGTATTGCTTCATAAATATAAATATGTTTATCCCATTCGGTGAACAGTGTCCAGGAAAAAAAAAAATCAAACTGGCTGAATTGCTTCATCTCCCCAACAAATTTGAATAAAGAGCGATCAAAAAGTCATACACATACTGAAATGGTATCGCTGAAAAGTACAGATCAGCCCACAAAAATCGAGCCTTCAGACATCTCCATAGACTTGGCTATAAAGAGGTTATAGCGATACAAAGAAAAACTATACAAATGTGGTATCACTGTAATCATGCTGACCTGGAGAACGAGGGGCACAGGTCAGTTTTACCGCATAGGGTAAAATCAAAACCCATAAAACAGTGGCGGAATTGCATTTTCTTTTTTTTCCAATTCCCCACCCCATTTTCTTCCAGCTTCCCACTACATTGTATGCACACGGAAAAGGTGCTATTAGAAAGTACAACTGTCCCGCTAATAACAAGCCCTCATTCAGCTATGTGAACGGAAATATTAAGTTTTGGATCCAGAAAGGGGGGGGGGGGGGGCTTTGGGAGTAAAAAAACGGAAACAGAAAATCGCCAGAGGTATAAAGGGTTAAAGGCAAACAGTGGCTGTGATCGGCCACAACTCTGATCATGGACACATCCCCTCAAATACCCTGGTCAATTGCAACAACAGCATCTAAATGGTCATTTACTGTGAACTGCTCCCAGTGAGCGAACAAGCCCTCCACAACAATGAGATTGCAGGAGCTGTTCAGTAGGTATGGAAGTTGGTAACCACCATGGTAGAAGCGTTCTAACAATCATATGTTCAGGTCTCTTAGGGGGATTAAAGTTTAAAAGAAAGAGAGGGAAAAAAAATCGCTATCACAGTCATTCCTCCATTATTTAGTTATATTGATTATCAGTATCACATCCCTGATTACACAGAGAGATGTGCGGCATGATTATACCGGCCACTTATCATGAATGAGCGTTCCTATGAACACTTGTTCACAGTAATTGACCTGAATATCTCGCAGTTTAATAGGGGCTTAGAGATTTACCCAGTAAAAATGAATTTTTAACAAGTTCTTGCAGCATAGCCCATGAAACCGAAGAGTTATACTTACCTGCTCCCTGCACTGTTTTCACCTTGTCAGTGCATGGCCATGGTCACATGCACCTCTCCAGCCAATCACTGGCTTCAGCGGTAATGTGGCCACACATGAAGCCAGTCATTGACTAGAGCGCGGTATATGTGACCATGGTCATGCACTGATAGGTGTGATAGTGCAGGAACCGGACGATGAAGGCAGAGGGGGCCAGGGTGCCATGGAGTAGGTAAGTATGAATCTTCTGTTTCAGGGGCCATGCTGACTTTTTAAAAGTCATTTTTGCAGGAAAAGTGGTGACATCTCCTTCCTGCCTTCTATTCATAAATCAGCGCGTTCCTTTACTGCAGAGGATGGCACTCACTGGTTATTACCACCTCCTGCCAGTTATAGGCGCCATGTAATAACCAGTAAGCATTTTCCCTTACCAGTGGGGAAAGCCCTTATTGGTTAACGCTTTAATTACCAGGCCTGAAGACACTTTTTTGTGATTTAGCGCAGGTCGTGGTTCAAATGGGACTACCAAAATAATTTCTGCAACAATTTTTCACTTGACACATAGGGCCTTATAATTTATTTTTTAGTTTTATTTGAGGGAAAATGTACAAAACATTTTTAAAAAGTTTTTTTTTTTCAAACTATAGCTCTTTATTCTTTAAATATGCAAACTGACACCACTACAAATTAGTTCCCTATTTTGTGTCGATCTTTCACGTGAATGGGGTGATAATGGCTATGGTTTTTTTTTATCTTTTCTTTATATTTTATTCATATTTTATTGTATTATTTTTTTTTTTATATAATTGGTTTATTACTTTTTATTTAAATATATTTTTGCCACATAATATGTCCCCTAAGAGGTCATAAAAAGACTGTTGGAGGACAATGAACAATCTACTATTTTGCACTTTTGTATTTTATTATTTTTGTTTTATTTTAAATTTTAATTTTTTGAACACTTATTTTGTAATTTTTCCTTTTATTTTTTTCATTTGTATTTTATTTTTTTTAATTTTCTATTTTTTGCCACATTTTATTTCTTATTTTATTTGTGTCTTACTATATTTTTTTTTTTTGTTTTCAAATTTTTTTTAAATATTTTTTAATATTTTTTTTTCCCCACATAATTTGTCCCCAAGAGGTCACTGAAAGACCTATAGGGACACAGACTTTTTTTTCACTATTTCCTCTGTAACTGGGGCATCCAAAGGAGCCGCAGTTACAGGGGAAACCAGCCTGCTTTGGGGGCACTGTATACAGGCAGAGCTGATCTGGGTCTCCTCACCGAGCAGCTCTGCGCTGCTCTGCCCCCAGGTCCACCCTGTACAGTGCGCTGCTCACATATCTGAGGAGAAGGCAGAAGCGCTGATACACTGCTTCTGCCTTCTCCTCGTCTCCCCTGCGCTCCGGGACCCGTCCTGCTCCTGCTACAGCGCAGGAGCTGCAATCCCCTATCGCGCAGCGCTGCGGGCAGAAACACAGCTGATCGCACGATCAGCTGTGTTTCTGTCCAGGAGGACGGGGGCCGCAATCTCTGGCTTTGGGGGCTGCACGCGGACTGCGGGTTGTGCACCCCTGGTATATATAAAATAAACAGTAAAAAAGAAACATCATTGGTATGAACTAGTGAAATTGACGAATCAACATTTTCTTTTAATAGATATATCCCCTGCTCTGATGGAGGGCACAGGCCTTGTCATAAATTAGGCGAATCCTCCGGCATCCATGCAACTAAGCAGAAAACTGGAGTAGATTAAGATAAATTAGCTGTGGCTGCTGGCCACCCCACCCTTCTGAGAAGTGGCAAGGGTGGCGGAAAACAGGGAAATGCAACATTTAAAAAAAAAATAAAAATTGACGCTTTTCAGGCTCAAGGGCGATGATCAATCTCCTCCATTCTGTTCAAAAAGTCATACATGCTCCAAAACAAGCCCTCATTTTCCTGTGTGAAAGCAAAAATGGCTCTTGGAAGGCTGGGAATAAAATAGTAAAATAAAAAAAGGCAGTAAATAGCTTTGGTAGGAAGGGGTTAAGGGAATTTCACCGGACATCTCAATGCAGATGTAAAGGAGCCCTGAATAGTATTCCTCCCCAAAACATGTGGATACAGTCACTGTGTATATACAGCCATGACACATGGAGGGACATTTATCAAGACTGACGTACTGGCAGATGCCTCTTAATAAATTGGGTGCATTTCTGCCCTGCCGTGCGCCAGAAGCTGATGTCTGCGACACTTTCTGGTCTGCGTTAAATCAAATTCATTGGGCCATCCTAGGCAAATCCACACCCCCTTTTCTAAAGTGTTGAGAAACTTAAAAAGTCTCGAATTGTGGCGCACTTATGCTGTGTGCCATAATTTTTGACATTTCTACACTAAAATAAAGGCGTAAAGACTTTAGAATATAACCCTTGTGGTCTTGAACACAGGAGTCATGCATCTATAGGCATGAAGTAAGTTGTAATTTCATGGATCTGCAAAATGGAGCCTCGCTAAGTTGTAGCAGTTGCTGTCCAACAGTGACATGACTCCCCATTCACTTCTATTTTTCATCAGATTTTTGAGGTGTTTTTTTTTTTATTAAATGTTTTTATGTAATATTTACAGCATTTTGTTTCTAAATATGAATTTTTTTTGTTGCCTCTTTTTAGTGTGTTCTTGGGCAAAATTAAAGAAGCCTTTGACAGAAATCCAGATCTTCAAAACCTTTTGCTGGATGATTTCTTCAAAAAGGAGATGCATAGCTGTCAGGTAAGCACTGGGGGTGCAGCTAAAGGGGAAGTCCATCAAAAACATTACAATATGACATCTGTGGATTTACCCTGTTAAATGGCGAACAAGTCTATCTCTGTCCATTTCTTAAATATTTGCATAAACCTTGGCGCCCGCAGACTGCTGCTGCATCCTGATGTTTACTAACCTCCTGTAGGGGCCATAATTACGGGACGTGCACAGGTTGTAGTTGGAGAGGTCACCTTCATGATATATATAGGACAGTAACGCTATACATTGTATGTAATGGTTGGCCCTGAAGCCCAGAAGCTTTAAGCTACATGCATCTACTCACTATGGTTTTATCAATCTATTCTGTAGGAGTCTTGGCGCCGTGCGGTGAGCACCGGGGTGCAGCATGGTATCCCCATGCCATGCTTCACCACAGCATTGTCATTCTATGATGGCTACAGGCATGAAATGCTACCAGCAAACCTGATCCAGGTATTGTAAAGTTCATTGATGCTACTTTTAATCTTTTTAGGTCCGTGGTCGCCAACATGTGGCTCTCTGGCTGTCATGATAATATGGCCAATGGGAGTTGTAGTTTCTCAACTGTTTGAAAAAAAAAGTATATATATATATATTTTTCTGTTTCAGGCTCAGAGAGATTACTTTGGGGCTCACACCTACGAGCTTCTGACCAACCCTGGACATCATGTTCACACTAACTGGACCGGTCATGGGGGCAACGTGTCTTCCTCTTCTTACAATGTTTGAGATGTACCTCTCCATCTAGAGAGTTAGAGATTGGCCCGAACTGGACCCAACATAATCTCTGTCCTCATGTGTTGTCCATATCTGAATTTTTTTTCTAACCTGTTTAGTGTGAGAATAAATGTTTTTATATGGTTGCTCCACTGTGTTGTATTATTTCTTCATGTCTTCTGTAGAGATATTAAAGAGGACCTTCTACCACTCCTGACATGTCTGTTTTAGTAAACAATTGTATTCCTCATGAAAAAACATTTCAGGAGCATCTCTTCTTATGACTAAGTGTTACCAGTTGGGTGTTTCCCTTCAGAGTCTGACCAGTCTTTAGGGCCCTTTACAGGGGCCGAGAATCTTAAAGATAATTGCTAATGAGCGTTCATAGCAATATGGATTATCTATGTAGATGTACCACTGATTACCTGATGAATGAGCGAATCGTCGTATGCTGGCAGCAGATCGTGCGGCGTAAACACAATCTGCTGCTGGCAAACAAGTTGGTATGGGGAAGAGTGATTGCATTAACGATCGCTCTTCCCCATACTCTGGAGGACATTGCTGCATGTAAATGTAGAGGTCTCCTCCACCAGTGAGCTGTAGATTGTCAGGAAGGAATTGGCTGCACTGCTCTACTAATAAGACATAAAAATTGGATTGAAAACCTCTCGTTTGCAGGATTGACAGAAGGTAGACTGAAAATGTCTCACTTGCAGGGTTCCCAGAAACTTCCTTTCCTTCAGACCAGATCGCTATTCATTGCACGATCTGTAGCCATAGGTTAGATATCTTCTTATGCTGCATTTACATGCAGCAATCAAGCAAACAATTGTCGGGAAGGAAGCGTTTCTTCCTCACAATTGGCTGCTCATCAGTGGAGGTGAAGAGCTGCATTTACATACAGCGATCACCTTCACAGTATGAAGATGAGCAACGGCTACTACTTTCACACAGCAAGATCTGCTGCCCCGAAACGATAAATGAGGTATCAGTACCAACAGTCTTTTCACCTGACGAACAAGCATTTTGCTCCATTGTACATGGCCCGATTATCTGAAATGATTGTTTGTACAAATGTTCGTTCTTGATAATCGGCCAGAGTATTGGGCTGCGTAAACCCATCTTTATTTCGTGTCAGGTAGCACTACAATTCCTCTATGAGGTGAATACAGCGGCACTCAAAATAGTGACGTCCTGCAGCAGTGATTAAACACAATTTTATGGTACACTGCATATCATCTTAAAACACATCACAGAAAAAAGTTGAGTTTTAGGCCCCATTCACACGACCGTATGTTCATTTCCGTATCTTATCCGCATTTTTGCGGATAAGATGCGGAACCATACGGACCCATTCATTTTTCCATAGGAGAAAAAAAAAATGTGGAATGCACAATGTGTGCATTCCGCATCCGTATATTACGGAAGTTCTCCTGCAAAAAAAAGGAAACATGTCCTATACTTGGCCGCAAAACACGCCTGTAGCCCCATTAAAGTCAATGGGTCTGCAAAAATGCGGAACACTACGGAAGACATTCCGTATGTCTTCCGTTCCGTTTTTATACGGACACGGAATACATACGGTCGTGTGAATGGGGCCTTACTATGTCTTCCGGGGCACTGACCTCCTTTTAAATAGAATACTCACTGCATACCTAATTATATCAGTATAACATCTTAAAAACATACAACATAAAAAAATCCCCATTGACACAATTTTTATGCTCATTAGCTCCATATGAATCATACAGAATATATTCTAAACCAATCCCCTTTGGGATACCACTGGATGTAATGGAGAACACCCAGGTAAATCACTGGCTGCAATGGTCACGTGCAGTAAACAGCACCATACCACTGCAGTCAGGAAAACCAAGCCTGGTGGGGAGGACAGAGCGGCAACACTGGGACAGATAAGGTTCAGGATGGTAAGTGTAACTTGTTTTTTTTTTTTTTTTTAACAACTTAATTTTCATAGCTGTCAAGGCCCTGTCGCCTGTCCCCTGAATGTTACAGTGGACTCTTTGGGCAGCTCAGTTACTGAAATATGGCCTCTGTTTTACACAGTGCCCTACAATGCATTCAGAAAGTCTTTAGAATCTTTCCATTTTTTTTCACATTTTGTTATGTTGTGGCCTTGTAGTAAATTTAAAAAATAAATCCCGCGTTTCCCCTTCAATCTGCACTCAATACCCCATAATTACAAAGTGAAAACATTATTGTAAAATAACTAAAATTTTGCATTGACATAATTATTCAAATCCTTTACTCAGTACTTAGTTAAAGCACCTTTGGCAGTGATTACAGCCTCCAGTCTTCTTAGGAATGATGCCACAAGGTTTGCACACCTGGATTTGGAGATTTTCTGCAGAGTCTCTCAGGCTCTGTCGGGTTGGATGGGGAACATTCATGGACAGTCATTTTCAGGTCTTTCCAGAGATGTTCGATTGGGTTCAAGTAAGGGCTCTGGCTAGGCCACTAAAAGACATTCACACAGCTGTCCTCTAGTCCACTCCTATGTTCTCTTGGCTGTGTGCTTAGTGTTATTGTCTTGTTGGAAGATGAACCTTCGATCAAGAAGTTCATAGCATTATGGATCACAAATTCATTAAGAATATCTCTGTACTTTGCTCCATCTTGGTTTCATCAGACCAGGGAATCTTGTTTCTCACAGTCTGGGAGTACTTTAGGTGCTTTAGAGCTCAGACAGAGTGACCATTGGGTTCTCTTACCAAGGAAGCGATAGTGGAGGATGCGGTCATTCCGACAACCAGAAAAAGCTATGAATGGTTTGGAACCTATGCTCGGTTATATTTAGAGCCCCTACACATATGATTTGCTTTGGCTTTGTTTTATTTGCTCACATTTTTTTTCATACCTCATGCATTTTTTATTGCGGTTTTTAGCAGCTTTCTTTCAAAAATGTGTAAACCACATGTAAAACATATATGCTGCCTTTAAAAAAAACACTGGGGACCCTAACAAACCAACAGAATTAACAAAACCAGCAATACAAAAAACATTTTCCATAAATTTTCAGCTAACATCTGGAGATGGTGTTTTTACCACAAAAAAAGCACCAAAACTAAAGCATTAAAACTGCAAAAATTCAGAAAAACACCTTTGCATGAACCCACCTTTAAAGGGGTTGTGAAGCGTCATGATATTGCTGACCTATTCTCTAGATGCGTCATCAATATCAGATGGCACCCCGCCTGTCAGCAGTTTGAAGAGGCTGCAGTACTCATGTGAATCCTCTTCAGTGTCTCTCAGTGTCTACATTTGTTTCCGCTTACGTCCCAGGTCACGTGATACGCCGTACGGGGAAGGACGCCGCATCAGCGAGGTAACTGAGAAGGAGTATCCGAATAAGACCGGCACCTCAGCTACGGCGAAACCAGCCTCCATACCACGGTGATATAGAGTGAGTACTCCAACGGGAGATTTTTATACTACTGCGAATATATATTCAACACCGAACTTTTACCAGAATATATAGTGGGAAGATTTGAACTCCCCAGACTTTGTGAGATCGATAAGAGCCTGTAAGGGCTATATTTATTTGGATTACTACATTTACTTATGCTGGCTATTCTACATATGGGACAATAACTATTATACCTACATCAGAAAATTGGAGTCCAGCCCCAAAGAAGAGGGAGGCTTGGGTTTACCGGATTGTAGGTTATACTATCATTCTTGCGCTTATGCCCGCCTGTTAGACATGTTTCGCCTTCATAAACCAAAAGCATGGGTTCATATAGCAAGGGAATGCTCTCCTGTTACCCTAACAGTTGTCCCCTGGTTGATGGGCCCAATGCGGGATCGCTTATCCCTTCTCTCCTATACAGCAAAACACACCTTTGCAGTTTTGGACTCGATAGGTCCAAACCACTCTCTTATTGATCCACGGGGGCCCCTTACCCCGGTGACAGACCATCCTTTATTTCCTCCGGGGAGCTCAACCTTTTCATTTCTCAACCAATCTAGAACCCATCCCTTACGATTCTGCCAAGTACTTAGGGAGACCTCAATGAAACCTTTATCCTCTATCCTGAATAATGCAGACCCCTCCGCACGACATCAATTTGAATACCTCCAGCTTCAACACTTCTACGCGGCTACTCGTTCCACACATAAACTCTCCAGGAATTTAACAACTTTTGAACAACTCTGTCTACTTCTCCGTGACATTTCATTATTGTATAAGCTGCTCATTCAACAGAGAATAACCCAAGCTCCATCTTTTTGCAGAACATGGGAAGCTGATCTAGGTATTCACTTATCCCAATCTCAATGGCACAAATGTTACCAGCTTTCACATAAAGCTCTGATATCCACAAAATCTCAAGAAACTTGCTATAAAATAATATCACGCTGGTATAGGGTGCCCTCACTGTTGCACAAATGGTTCCCCCTCGGTCTCCGATCGCTGTTGGAGATGTGGCGTGGAGGAAGGTACCTTACTCCACATATGGTGGCAATGCCCGACTTTACGCAACTTCTGGGACTCCATCCACAAAGCCATATGTGAAATAACGAGTATCCCGTTTCCGAATTCCCCTGAAGCTTTCCTACTATATGTTTTTGATCTGAATATTCCTGCATACAAAAAATCTCTCTTAAAATACCTTATCCAGGCGGCTAAGACGGTAATCCCTCGCCATTGGAAAGAAACAACCCCACCTACTGTGGAGGAGTGGTTTGAGGAGGTTATGTTACATCAGAGAATGGAGGAACTGATCATCCATAACCCTCTGGAGTTAGATCACTTTCTGAAAGTTTGGGGCCCCTGGGACTCTTTTCGCTCTTCGGGCGCATACCAAAACATATGACGTACTGTGTCGTATTCCTCAAACCACTTTTCCTCAGTCACCCGTGCTCCACTCTTACACACCTGTTTTCTCCTTCTCCCCTCCTTCCTTCCCCCCAACCCCCCCCCCCTTTTTTTTTTTTTTGTGTGTATGTGTTTTGCTTTGTTTTGTGCTGATAGGCCACTAATAGGTTGGCAATTGTCGACTTTATTATTTGTACTTCACTGGGTTCCATATGAATTCACTGTCGTGTTAACTCTTGTATCTGCTATACTTAATGTCAAGTATTTCGTATGACCTTTTTGCAAGTATACTTTCCAAAGAAGACACATATGTTTCTGTTTTGTTGGAAAAAAAGCTTTATTCATTGGCTTTGTATGTTCATATACATGTTGGAAAAATTTTCTTACAAAAAACTTAATAAAAACACTTGAATCATAGAAAATTGGAGTCCACTAATTAATAACTTTGCAAAATCAACCTAGTATGGATTGACGACTCTATAATGTGTTGGAATATTTTTTCTTGATTTTATGTATATTTTTAACTGTGTGTTATTATTTTTGATTAAAATTCCATACAATTTCAGTAATGAGTGCAGGTCTCCCTATGGTCTGATATATTTCCTTTTTTCTTTTCTGGTATTAGGTGAACCAGAAAGACCGTTGCACCTATTATACCCATTATTACGGTGTGAGCCCTCCATTCTGTTATTGATTTACATTTGTTTCCTGTTCACCAAGAGCACAGACATTAAAAACTTACCAGAAGCAAATAAAACAAGACTTGGCATGTGAGTTTATTTTCTGCAATGACCTAAGCAAATGCAGGAATTGATATTTAACTGGAACCGGGACCACATACACCAGGAACAGACTAGAGCTTGAACCAGAAGCATAGAAACCAAAAACTGTCTAGGTGCAAGGGCAGCAGGAACAGAAACTGATCTGGAATCAGGAGCGCAGACATCAGGACTAAACCAGCAGTTGGAACCAGCAAAATAGACACCATGAACTCGCCAGAAACAGAACAAGCAGCACAGATTCCAAAAACAGAGTATGAGTTGGAACCTGGATTACAGAAACGAGGGACAACCAGAAGCTAGAACCAGATCTGTATAGTATCCAAGTAATGATCAGAAATTGGGACCAAGACCACACATACTAAGGCTTCATTCACACGTCCGTATGTGTGCACATCCTGGAAAACGGTCAGTTTTTTGCGGATCCGTTGTTCCGCAAAAAACTCAGTTTTTTTCAGGACATCCGTTCTGTCTTTCCGTAAAAAACGGAAAGGATGTATCCATTCATCCATAAGGATGAATAACATCTGTACCTTTTCTTTTTTTTCTCCTCTCCTGGAACGGAATCCGCAAATACGGATGACATGCGGATGCCTTTCCGCATGTCTTCCACATTTACGGACGTCCCATAGACTTGTATTGGGCTACGGACTGCAAAACAGGAGGAAAAGTAGGACAGGAGGATTTCTGTTTGCGGATCCGCAAAACGGAACGGAACAGATTAACGGATGCGGACAACATACGGTGCAATGTCCGCAGATTATCAGGACCCATTGAAATGAATGGATCCGCAAAATATTCGCAAAAACCGTCCGCAATTGCGGAACGGATGCGGATAGATTACGGATGTTTTAAACGGACGTGTGAATGGGGCCTAAGAGTGAGCCAGAAGATGGAACCAGGAACAAGTATACTAGGAATGGATCAGGAGCTGGAGTTGGGTGCACACACATCAGAAATAGACCAGAAGCTGAAACCAGGAGCTGGAACCAAGAGCACGTACACCAGGGACAGACCTGAGGCTGTATCTAAAAGCACAGAAATCAGGAATGGATTAAGAGCTGGAGCCAGAAGCAGAGACACTAGGAATGGACAAGGAGTTTCAACTAGTTTCACAGAAATGAGGATTTGACCAGAAGCTGGAACTGAGAGCATCAACAGAGTGTACAAACCAAACAGTGGAACAAGGAGCAGACACGAGAAATGAGGCAGGAGTACATGATTTAGGAATGGGCCAGGTGCTGGAACCAGGAGCACAGACAAAAGAAATGGACCAGAAGCTGTAGCCGAGAGGTGGAGCACATATATGAGTAACAGAACAGTAGGCTGTAACTAGCACAGAAACCAAGATGGATGGACCAGGAGCAAAGACACAGGGAATGAGCCAGGAGGTGGAGGCACCAGGAACAGACCAGAAGCTGGAACATGAGCATACACTCCAGAAACAGACAAGCAGCTTGAAACAGGTGCACAGTCGCACAGACATCAGGATAAAAACAGGGGCACTGAAGCCAAGTGTGGATCAGGTACTCAGACATCAAAAATAGACCAGGAAGCTGGAACCAGGAGAACAGATTCTACGGACAGCCCAGGATACCGAACCCAGGTCTTGCTGGATACAGGAAGACAGACATCAGGAATGGACTAGAATCTGGAGCAAAAACCACAAACGTCAGGAGCAGAGAAAGACCAGAAGCTTGAACCATATGTATAGACAATGTGTAAAGAAATAGCTGTAGCCAGGAGCACATTCACCAGCACTGCACTTGGCTGTCTCTGGCAGTTCCATTGAGAGTGAATTGAGATCTACCAAGCATGGCTGACACGCCACTCCATTCATTCGAGGGAATGGGACTTTCATTCTTGAGATCAGTGGGGGTCCCAGTGATTGGATCCCCGTCAATAAGACACAAATAGGTTTGTATTATTGGAAAACTCCTTTAACTATTGCCTTTGTTACAGAGCTGGGTGTGGCAAACAATAGAAATAGTAAACTTGGGAAAAATACTAAATTAAATAGTCCACCAGGATCAACTAGCATCTTGCCAGTGGGTGAAATTTAACAGCCCTAACAGTATTTTTCATAACATCCTTATTCCCTCTCAGTGAGAGTCACCATCTCTCTCACCCGTTCTTCATATAGTAAATCTTTAAAGTCACATTTGTTATGCCATCTCTATTTGTTTTAGTTTTTTGGTTAGTATCCATTCATACTGCTTCTCCAGCCGGTCAGGAGATGGACATGGGTTCTTTTAGGGTAGACAGGCCCTTACCTTTTCCTTCTGCTCATTCTTGGTGTTTTTCTGACTCTCCTGAGCCTTCTCCAAGCTTTTAACTTATTGTTTTCTTTTTGAAAATGTGGGACACTAGTTTTATTTTTCTTGATAAAACAGGACAAGCCTGAGAAGTCTTCTTCCCTCTCTCAGGACACTTTCAAAATGTCTCCTGTCCTGAGTGCAGCTGTAAGATGAAACTGTGATGTCAGAATTCCTTGTATTATTGTGTCATCTCAATGGATGTCACATAATGTCTACAGCAACATGATGCATAATGTCATATTGAAACATTTACATTACCTGGAGTGGCTTTGTGGACTTGCATGTAGTTGTAATTCAGGGCTTCTATAGAAGTGAATGGGTCCCTCTAATTCTGTTTGCTTCCATTTTAATACAGTTTTTTCTGCATGATTCCAACAGAAAATATATCATGGCATGTTCCACTGAACCCTTATTTATACAGTTATTCTAGGGGAGAAAATCTCTACATAAGTAGCCAACATCATTACAGGTTAGACCTCGTTCACACATCAGTTATTTGATCAGTTATTTCCATCAGTTATTGTGAACCAAAACCAGGTGTGGGTCAAAAACACAGAATAGTTTTCATTATACCTGATCTCTGTGTAGCCTCCACTCCTGATTTTGGCTCACAATAACTGATGGAAATAACTGATCAAATAACTGATGTGTGAACAAGGCCTTAACAGTATAGCTCCGTACTATGCAGCCTCCGTGCATCGCCAAACAAGGCTTCTTGCCTTGTACACAGCATTCGGAAATTCTTCAAACTTTCTTTTAGATTTTGTTATGTTACTGCCTTGTATTAAAAAATTTTAAAAAAATCAAGTTTTTTTCCCATCATTCTGCACTCAATCTCCATAATGAGAAAGTGAAAACAGAATTTTAGAAATGTTTTGCATGGACGTAAGTATTCAGACCCTTTTGCTATGACACTTGAAATTTAGCTCTGGGGGCCTCCCATTTCTCATGATCTTCTTTGAGATGTTGCTGCAACTTGATTGGAGTCCACCTGTGGTAAATTCAGTGGACTGGACATGATTTGGAAAGACACAGTCCTGTCTATATAAGGTCTCAAAGCTGACCATGCATATCAGAGCAAAAAAAACAAGCCCTGAGGAGGAAAGAACTGCCTGTAGAGATCAGAGACAGGATTGTGTGGAGGTACAGATCTGCAGAAGGGTACAAATAAATTTCTGTTGCACAGCAAGTTCCAAAAGCATAGTGGCCTCCATAACTGTTAAAAGGAAGATCATTTGTGCAGAAGGCTGACCATCACTGCAGCACTCCACCAATCTGGGATTTATGGCAGAGTGGCCAGAAAAAAGCCTCTCCTCAGTAAAAGAATATGCAAAAAAGCACCTAAAGGATTCTCATATTGTGAGAAACAACATTCTCTGGTCTGATGAAACCAAGATTAAACTTTTTGAACTCAATTCTAAGCGTCATGTCTGAAGGAAACTAGGCACTGCTCATCACCTGCCCAATACCATTCCTACAGTGAAGCATGATGTTGCCAGTATCATCCTGTGGGGGTTTTTTATAGTGGCTGGGACAGGGATACTGGTCAGGGTTGAGGGAAAGCTAAATGGAGCAAAGTACAGAGATCTTCTTAATGAAAACCTGATCCAGAGTGCTCTGGATCTCAGACTGGGCCAAAGGTTCCCATACCAAAAAGAAAATGACTCTAAGCACACAGCCAAGATAACACAGAAGTGGCTTTGGGACAACTTTGTGAACATCCTCAAGTGGCCCAGCCAGAGCTCTGATTGAACCCAATCGAACATATCTGGAGAAGCCTAGAAAATGGGTGTTGTTAGACTTCTGGTTTCGGTGTTGGTATGGAGTGACATGCACAGCAGAGCTCCTCGTCCCTCTCTTTGAAAATCTGTCCACCATTCACCGCCTACGGACAAAAGTGGGTTTATACTCGAGGGGAGATACTACTACGCAGCAGCAGGAAGAAGAGTGATACTTAGAATGTGTCAGTAGAAACCCCTTCTAGGATGGTGCCTGCACCCACATCTTCCCTGTTGGTGGAACCACAGCTGGGCCCACATACCGTGTACTCTAAGGTTCTTTTTGAGCATAGGGACATCTCTGGCATAGACTACAGGCGAATGACTGTGGAAGTGGCCAAACATCTTGTCCTGAAACTTAAGGCTACACTGTCAGCCACTGTGCAAACTGCTCTAAATAAGACCCAGAAGGCTATAATGCAGCAAGACTACAGGCTGGATGAGATGGAGTGGAGAACATCCTATGTGCAAGAGGATCTAATTGGCACTTTTGAGCAAGTTCACACACTGCAGATTTTGTGGCAGAAAATTCTGCAACTGAAAATTAGTTTCATTCACCTTATGGGTGCCTTCACATGCGGCAGATATTGTGGCAGAAAATTCTGCAACAGAAAAATAGTTCCATTCACGTTAATTGGGCTTGCAGAAATCCATGTGCTTGCTGCCCCATTCAAATTTGTAGCAATTTTCTGCTACGCACCTTTAGAGAACTGGTCTCAATAAAGTTATTTGAGACTGGTGGGACTGTCTGAAAAAGTTCCAATGTTGGTTCTACGCTGCATCTATGAGACAGATTTGCCAAAGGTCTTGAGGCTCAAAGAGGTATGCAAGGTGGAGACGGCACACCACCTAGGTCACTATATGGTGGGGAAACAAGGAACCTTGTTCTGAGGGAGAGTGGCAGATCAAACTCACACATGCAATACTATATACTATTAACTATTCGGATAAAGTGGACATTATCTGAGTATAGCGCTCACGTAAGGAACCACTCCTTCTCTAGGGCCATAAAGTCATGGTTTTTAACAATTATTCTGTTGCGGTCACCAAAAAACAGAGGGCTTTCAGTGGAATCTGTTCCTCACTACATAAATTTTCAATTGGTGTATCGGCTACTCTACAGGTATGGTGTACAGATGGCTCCTCTAACACCTTTGACTCTCCCTCTGGAAGCTGAGGCCTTTTTTGATCAAAGAAAGAACCACCACTTCAGTAGACGTGGTGATTCACCTTCCACCTGTCCAAAAGGACAGCAGGCTGAATGTTTGTTGAATCGATCACAGAATCATCCTAAGGAGCAGCATCAAAATTTGTCATTGAAGGGGGAAATACGGGAGTTGCTTAGCTCTCTGCATTGTAGACATCGTCAGGGGCAGATTTCTTTCCTCTATGGACCAGTCCAGTATATTGTAACACCAAGGGATGTGGTTTAGCAAGAGATACCAGAAAGATTGGAGTCCAACTGACAGATATGTTTTCTTATGGAACAGTTAGTATTGATCTCATTCAAGTTCTTGTATTGTTTATGTTATGTGTTTTTGGTCCTGGTAGCAGACATCTGAGCGTGTGACAGAGGGGATGGAAAAAAGGATGGCAGGCTTACTGATAGCAGCGGGAGTTGGGGGAGATGGTAGTCAGCTGGTGTCTCTCTCTCTCTGTCTCCTTGAGGTTTTAGGTGCCTCTTTCATACTTAATACCACAACTATTGTCTTTTCAATACGAGGGTATTGACCTGGCACGTCAAGGGATTATGATCCTCTCATAAAGGAATTACCATAGTGAAGCATTTAAAACGGCCAAAGTTCAACATAGCCCTGTTACAGGAGACATACTTTCCGATAATGTGTAAATTATGAGTAGGGGCAGTGTATGGATCACCAGCATTTCACAGGAAGGCTAGAGTTCTTATGTGGTCCACATTGTGACAAGGATGGCAGAATGCTCCACCTTTATATCACGAGTCCTAATAGGAAACGGAGTTGTTATAATATACTGTATATGCTCCAACTGTCGACCAGTGGCCCCTTTATTAATCCCCCGAGGATACTATAGGACCCCTTGAATTGTAAACTTGTAGGTGAAGACTTTAATACAGTAGTCTCAGCAGACGAAGATTGCATCAAGATCTAGAAGTTTTAGGCAGATACATCTTTGTCCGACGGCTAGAGGTTACTAAACCCTTACATCCGTGAGTTCACCCATTATTCCCACTCACATGTCTTTTGATCTAGGATAGATTCTTGGTTGGTTGATCCAACATACACATCTTGGTTATGAGATATTCAGATAGAGGATATAGTTGTTTCAGACCATTTTGCAGTATCTTTGACCCTTTTAGATACCACCTATGGACACAAGTGGGTTTACACTAGAGTGGAGATACTTGCTATGCAGTAGTAGGAAGAAGGGTGGTACTGAGAACGTGTCAGTAGAAACCCCTTCTAAGATGGCGCCTGAACCCACATCTTTCCTGCTCTGGGTTCAGGGAAGTGACGGCGCGTGCACAGATGAATGGAAGCGCTTGCAGTGTTCGGCACTGCAAGCGCTATTGCGCATGCTCCAGGCCCGGATACAATGTGCAGGCGTGGGATTTCAGTGCTAGACCGAATGGTCTAGCGCTGTCAGTCAATTGATAAAAGGGCGTGCACTTAGGCAGGGGGGTGAGCCTCGGAGCCGGGAGGGCGGTGAAGAAGCAGTGCTCGGAAGGAAAGAGCCCGCCCCCCGGTGCTCCGAAGGCTCATTAGCATAATTTTTAAAGTTACGATTTCTCCACAACCGCTACGTTCTACTCTGCAATACAGGTATGTGGATTCATCGGAAAACTGCGCCTATTAACCTATGTATTAATATACATAGGTTACAACATGGTGACAGAGCCTCTTTAAGGCTACTCTGTCAGCCACTTTGAACACTGCGCTAAATGAGACCCAGGAGGCTGTAACACAACAAGGCTACAGGCTGGATTAGCTGGAGTAGAGAAAATTCTGTGTGTAAGAGGATCTAATTGGCACTAATGTGCAAGTGAAAGCCTTGCAAGGTACAATGGAGCAATTACAAGACTGTGTGGAGGACTTAGGGTGCCTTCACATGCGGCAGATTTTGTGGCAGAAAATCCATTACAAAATCAGTTAATTTCATTTGAATGGATTTCTGCAAACACATGGATTTCTGCAAACCTCATTCAGGTGAATGGACCTGATTTTTAGTCGCTGAATTTTCTGCCACATAATCTGCTGCGTGTGAAGAGAACTGGACTCGATGAAGTTATCTTAGACTGATTGGACTGCCTGAAAAAGTTACGACGTTGGCTCTATGCTGCGTCTATGAGACAGATTTGCCAAGGCTTTGAGGCTCAAAGAGATATGCAAGATGGAGAGGGCACACCACCTAGGTCCCTATCTGGGGGGGGGACACAAGGAACTAGGTGAGGGAGAGTGGCAGATCAGACACAGACAGGTCATATGAAATACCTCGATTATTTGGATAAAGAGGACATTATCCCAGCATACTGCTCACGTTCAAGTTCTTGTATTGTTTATGTCATGTGTTTTTGGTCCTCATGGCAGACATCTGAGTGTGTGGCAGAGGGGATGGAAAAAAGGATGGCATGCATACTGATGGAAGGGGGGAGTTGGGGGGATGGTTCTCTCTTGTTGAGGTTTCATGTGCCTCTTTTATACTTAAAGGGATTCTGTCACCTAGTTTAAGCCTATAGAGCTGAGGACATGGGCTGCTAGATGGCCACTAGCCCGTCCACAATATACTTTTCCTATTGCTGTGTGTGTCTTTGTTTAGTAAAAAAAACGATTTTATTCATATGCTAATTTTGGTTATAAGGAGCCCAAGGGGCGGTTACCAATCTTCCTGGATCCCAGCGTGCCCACTGTGAAGGAGCCCAGCACCGCCCCGCATCCTCTCATCTCCTACTTGCTCCCCCGACTTCACGCTTTCAGAGCGCCGTAATCTCGCGCATGCGCGAGTACGCCGCTTGTCAGCGCTAGTAAACTGTTCCTTCCCTGTGCTGGCATCCGCATCAGGGAACGAACTGCGCATGCGCGAGATGGCTCGCGCGAGATTACAGAGCTCTGAAAGCGTGAAGTCGGGGGAGCAAGGAGGAGATGAGAGGATGCGGGGCGGTGCTGGGCTCCTTCACAGTGGGCACGGCTGGGATCCAGGAAGATTGGTAACCGCCCCTTGGGCTCCTTATAACCAGAATTAGCATATGAATAAAATCGTTTTTTTTACTAAACAAAGACACACACAGCAATAGCAAAAGTATATTGTGGACGGGCTAGTGGCCATCTAGCAGCCCATGTCCTCAGCTCTATAGGCTTAAACTAGGTGACAGAATCCCTTTAATACCACAACTATAGTCTTTTCAATATGAGGGTATTGACCTGGAACGTCAAGGGATTATGATCCCCCTCATAAAGGAATTACCATAGTGAAGCATTTAAAACTGCCAAAGGTCAACATAGTCCTTTTACTGGAGACAGACTTTATGAGAATATGTAAATAACGGGTAGGGGCAGTGTATGGATCACAAGCAATCCACACGAATGCTAGAGTCCTGACCTTGATTCATAGAAATTTTTGTCATGTGGTCCAGGCCCAACATTGTTATAAGGATGGCAGAATTCTTCATCTTCATATCACGGACCAGGGAACTGAGTTGTTATAATATATTGTATATGCTCCAAATGTCGTCCAGCGGCCCTTTTATGAATCCCCCGAGGTTACTACAGGACCCCTTGAATTGTTAAACTGTAAACAGCAGATGAAGATCGCGTCACCTATAGTGTTGAGCAAACCGAACTGTAAAGTTCGGGTCCGTACCGAACTTTGCGAGTTCGGGCACCCGGACCCGAACCCGAACTTTGAAAAAAAAGTCCGGATTCGAGTTCGGGCGTTTAATAAAGCTTGTTGAAAGGCTGCAGGGCAGCCAATCAACGAGCTTTTAAGCTGTGGGCACTTAGAAGCCATCACAGCCATGCCTAGTAATGGCATGGCTGTGATTGGCCGGTGCATCATGTGACCCAGCCTCTATATAAGCTGAATCACATGTAGCACTGCCCGTCAGCTCTGGGAAGTGCAGGGACAGGAAGCAGGCAGCTGAAGTGAGGGAAAGTGTTAGGAATCTGGCTATTTATTCTGTGGGTGACCTACAGTATATATAGTGATTATTTGTGGGTGCAATATACCAGCTTAGTGTGGTCACTATTATGGCCTCCTAGTGCACATTGGACAATTTACCTGAAGTAATCATATCCATTGATCCAAAAGGATCACAAAATGTCCTAATTTATGCACTTGTTATTCAATAAAACTTAAAGGGATTCTGTCACCTCGTTTAAGCCTATAGAGCTGAGGACATGGGCTGCTAGATGGCCACTAGCCCGTCCACAATATACTTTTCCTATTGCTGTGTGTGTCTTTGTTTAGTCAGAAAAACGATTTTATTCATATGCTAATTCTGGTTATAAGGAGCCCAAGGGGCGGTTACCAATCTTCCTGGATCCCAGCCGTGCCCACTGTGAAGGAGCCCAGCACCGCCCCGCATCCTCTCATCTCCTCCTTGCTCCCCCCGACTTCACGCACTCAGAGCCGTAATCTCACGCGAGCCATCGCGAGATTACGGCGCTCTGAATGTGTGAAGTCGGGGGAGCAAGGAGGAGATGAGAGGATGCGGGGCGGTGCTGGGCTCCTTCACAGTGGACGCAGCTGGGATCCAGGAATATTGGTAACCGCCCCTTGGGCTCCTTATAACCAGAATTAGCATATGAATAAAATCGTTTTTCTGACTAAACAAAGACACACACAGCAATAGGAAAAGTATATTGTGGACGGGCTAGTGGCCATCTAGCAGCCCATGTCCTCAGCTCTATAGGCTTAAACGAGGTGACAGAATCCCTTTAACATTTATTTCTAGTGTTTAATACTCTTAATAGTTAACACAGACATTTGTGATTTAAAACTATCAGCAGTACTAGGCAGACCTCATTAGGCTAGTGTTCTTAGTACATACAGTCTCTGTGAATCCACTCACAGTAAATCGGTTTAGAGCTTATCGCTTTACTATCCCTGCTGTACAGTCATGGCCAAAAGTTTTGAGAATGATACAAATATTAATTTTTACAAAGTCTACTGCTTCAGTTTTTATAATGGCAATTTGCATATACTCCAGAATGTTATAAAGAGTGATCAGCTTAACAGCAATTACTTGCAAAGTCAATATTTGCCTAGAAAATTAACTTTATCCCCCAAAACACATTTCAACATCATTGCAGCCCTGCCTTAAAAGGACCAGCTAACATCGTTTCAGTGATTGCTCCATTAACACAGGTGTGGGTGTTGATGAGGACAGGGCTGGAGATCAATCTGTCATGATTAAGTAAGAATGACACCACTGGACACTTTTAAAGGAGGCTGGTGCTTGGCATCATTGTTTCTCTTCTGTTAACCATGGTTATCTCTAAAGAAACACTTGCAGTCATCATTGCACTGCACAAAAATGGCCTAACAGGGAAGAAAGATTGCACCTCAGTCAACAATCTATCGCATCATCAAGAACTTCAAGGAGAGAGGTTCCATTGTTGCCAAAAAGGCTCCAGGGCGCCCAAGAAAGACCAGCAAGCGCCAGGACTGTCTCTTAAAAGTGTTTCAGCTGCGGGATCGGGCTACCAGCAGTGCAGAGCTTGCTCAGGAATGGCAGCAGGCAGGTGTGAGTGCATCTGCACGCACTGTGAGGCGGAGACTCTTGGAGCAAGGCCTGGTCTCAAGGAGGGCAGCAAAGAAGCCACTTCTCTCCAGAAAAAACATCAGGGACAGACTAATATTCTGCAAAAGGTACAGGGAGTGGACTGCTGAGGACTGGGGTAAAGTCATTTTCTCTGATGAATCCCCTTTTCGATTGTTTGGGACATCTGGAAAACAGCTTATTCGGAGAAGACGAGGTGAGCGCTACTACCAGTCTTGTCTCATGCCAACTGTAAAGCATCCTGAAACCATTCATGTGTGGGGTTGCTTCTCAGCCAATGGAATCGGCTCTCTCACAGTCTTGCCTAAAAACACAGCCATGAATAAAGAATGGTACCAGAATGTCCTCCGAGAGCAACTTCTCCCAACTGTCCAAGAGCAGTTTGGCGATCAACAATGCCTTTTCCAGCATGATGCAGCACCTTGCCATAAAGCAAAGGTGATAACTAAATGGCTCAGGGAACAAAACATAGAGATTTTGGGTCCATGGCCTGGAAACTCCCCAGATCTTAATCCCATTGAGAACTTGTGGTCAATCATCAAGAGACGGGTGAACAAACAAAAACCCAGAAATTCTGACAAAATGCAAGCATTGATTGTGCAAGAATGGACTGCTATCAGTCAGGATTTGGTCCAGAAGTTGATTGAGAGCATGCCAGGGAGAATTGCAGAGGTCCTGAAGAAGAAGGGTCAACACTGCAAATATTGACTTGCTGCATTAACTCATTCTAACTGTCAATATAAGCTTTTGTTACTCATAATATGATTGCAATTATATTTCTGTATGTGATAAAAACATCTGACAAACACACATAAAAACCAGAGGGCAGCAGATCATGTGAAAATAGAATATTTGTGTCATTCTCAAAACTTTTGGCCATGACTGTATATTGCAAGGGATAACTCTTGTGTAAAGCAGCTCCTTATTTTTTGCTCTTGTATTAGTATCGCTGCCTGGTCTGCCTCTGCTGTCTAAAACACACACCAATCACACAAACATTGAGCTGCCCCCCGACATGTTTCGATGGATCTCCAGCGTCTTCAGGGGTATGGGCCACCTTCACGTTTTTGCTAAGAGATTACACCTGTACTGCATATGTGACAGGGAAATTAATATAGTTAATCTGTCTGCTAGTCCGGCAGGTGACATATTCACGTTTTTGCTAGGAGATTACACCTGTACTACATACGTGACAGGGAAATTAATATACTTAATCCGTCTGCAAGTCTGGCAGGTGACATATTCACATTTTTGCTAAGTGATTACACTTGTACTGCATACGTGACAGGGAAATTAATACAGTTAATCCGTCTGCTAGTCCGGCAGGTGACATATTCACATTTTTGCTAAGAGATTACACCTGTACTGCATACGTGACAGGGAAATTAATACAGTTAATCCGTCTGCTAGTCCGGCAGGTGACATATTCACGTTTTTGCTAAGAGATTACACCTGTATTGCATACGTGACAGGGAAATTAATATTGTTAACCCGTCTGCTAGTCCAGCAGGTGACATATTCACGTTTTTGCTAAGAGATTACACCTGTACTGCATACGTGACAGGGAAATTAATACAGTTAATACGTCCATGCGGGACGTGTGTACCGTGTTGCGCTGTTTCGAGTACTCCACCAACATGGCCAGTGCCGATGATGCAGTCCTCAGCATTACTATCCCACTTCTATGTCTCCTTGAAAAAACGCTTCAAGCGATGATGGTAGAGGATGTGGCACAGGAGGAAGAGGGATCATTTCCATGGTTATCAGGCCAGTCTTTCACAAGTGGCTTGGAGGGTGGGTTCCGGCATCAACAGAGGCCAGGTACACAACTGTCCAGCCAGGGCACAGTTCTGCAGGATGATGAGGAGGAACCGTGTTCACAGCAGGGTAGCACCCAAAGCAGCTCATGGGCATCAATGGAGCGTGGCTGAGGGGAAACAGAGGACACAGACGATACACCTCCCACAGAGGACAGCTTGTCCTTGCCTCAGGGCAGCCTGGCACACATGGGCGACTACATGCTGCAATGCCTGTGCAACAACCGCCGAGTTGCCCATATTCTAACCAGGGCTGATTACTGGGTGGCCACCCTGCTGGATCCCCGCTACAAGAACAACGTACTGTCCTTAATTCCGTCACTGGAGCGTGATCGGAAGATGCGCGAGTACAAGCACACACTGGTAGACTCACTGCTGAGGGCATTCACACCAGACAGTCCAGGTCCCAAACCCGAACTTTGACCTGAAGTTCGGCCAAACCCGGTAAACCCGAACTTCCACGGGTTTGCTCATCCCTAGTCACTTAGATTTCAGCAGAAATTACATACTACAGGAGTTTTTGGCAGATACATCTTTGTCCGATGGCTGGAGGTTACTAAACCCTGACATCTGTGAGTTCACCCATTACTCCCACTCACATGTCTTCTGGTCTAGGATAGATTCTTGGTTGGTTGATTCAACATATACACCTTGGTTATTAGAGCTTCAGATACAGGATATGTTTGCTTCAGACTATTCCCCTGTATCTTTGACCCTTTTAGATACTTTTCCCAAGGACGTGAACCTGTGTTGGTTTGGGAAAGTGGTCTTACAAGATGATCTTATGGCGCATGTAGCGTCCCTCAAACGGGTGACAACGGAGCAATAAGTGACAATGAGCAGGGAGGTTCAGGTCTTTCACAGAGGCATTCTTAGGAATTCCTTGCCACAAACTAAAATGATTTGGATTCCGGCCCAGAAAAATTTTGTTTTGTGGGCAGACAGACAGGAGAGTTTTTACACATCCCAGTTTGAGGTGGAATTGCACTTGTATCAGAACAAATTGGGACATTTGTTGGCAAATCTGGCAAAGGGAATGTGCCCTTTATATAAGAGCATCATCAGAATTTCCACTTCTGAACCCTAAACACTCTTGCAATTTCTACTCTTCCTTGTATCAGGCACTGCAGGAGGAGGGTGGTAGGGAGGGCCTTTCTAGATCGAGTACGGTTGCCTATATTCTGTACAGGGCTGTAGCTACCAGGCCCGAACTCAGGAAGGGGCCCGGAAGGAGGACAAATGGAATTATTTTCGGGGTCCAGGGTGAGTGAGTATAGTTCTCCTAGTCCTAGCACTGGTATTACTCGCTGTTCTTCTTCTCCAGACTCCTTCACTGCACAGCTTCATGTACTGTGTGTAGGAAAGCACTATAACCTGATGCTGCTCGACATCAGGTCACAGTATAGTGCATGCCTAGAAACAGTGGTCCACGAAAAGGCGAAGAGAGGTATTTTTTTGGGGGGAAGGGGGGTCTGCATTACAGAGACCAAGGGGGAGCCCCGTTCAAAAATTTGCTGTGGGTCCCAGTCAGTTCTTGCTATGCCACTCATTGGGTAAGGAACAGCTGATGATTCTTAATAAGCCCATCACAGCTGATGAGATCCAGAAGACCATAGTCCAGTTACTTGGAGGTAAATATCCGAGCACTGATGGAAATTCAGGAGAGTTTTATAAGACTTTGCAACTGCAGATCTTCCCAGTACTGTCTTGTCTGTTTAATGACATCTTGAACGGGATGGACTTATCCTCCCAGATGAATATGGTACATATTCATCTTGAAGATTTTCTGTAAACTCATGGCAAACAGGTCCGCAAGTGTTTTACCATATCTGATCAGTCAATTGCAGGTGGGCTTTGTTAAGGGGGGTCTGCAGTGACAAGCATGTAACTTTTGGCCTTGGACTCCATGAGTTTGGATCCTGAAAATGCTTTTTATAGTGTCCATTGGGACTGGCTGGAGTGGGTGCTTGACGAAGTGGGCATTACTGGCCCTTTTAGGTTTCACATTCAGAAGTTGTATAAAAACCCTCAAGTGAGGATAAGTACTTGTCTGCCCTTTTGCTCTGAGCAAGGGAATGAGGCAGGGTCGCCCTCTATCTCCTCTCCTTTTTAACTTGGCAGTGGAACCCTTGGCCCAGTTTTTTGGACCAACGAGAGGTCAATCAGGGCATTACAGTGGGTATTTTACTTTTATGGATGGCCCAAGGGGGACTTGCCAATAGTTTTACAGCATATCAAAGCTTTTATTTGATTCTCTGTCTTTCAGATAAATTAATCCGAATGCGAAATTAAGTATATGGGAACAGGGGGTAATGGAGAATGAGGTTGTAATAAGTTATGTGGTGTCCTTGTGGCAAAGCATTTGATTAAAATAGGACGTACTCCGGTCTCCATCTATCAACTGAACTAGACACCCTTATTAATTTGGATTGCCCAGATACCTCTTCAAAATGATGAGTTTTTCAAAGCTGCTGTAACCGCTTCAGACACTTACGCTTTTAATAAAACATCTGTAAATAGGATATAGTTGTGACCTATTTTATATAGAGTGGTAAACACCCAAGAATCAGCATTTGAAAAATTATGGCTCCTAGACAAGAATCTTCCGGATATTGGAAGATATAACTTGGCCTGGCTGCTGAGACATATTATTGACTAGGTATGGAAATCTAGCCACCATTCCGATCATGCTCTAGAGGAGGGCTTTTGTTCTCCTTGGGGCTGTGTTCTCTGCTCCAGTCCACACTACAATTGGGGCTTGACCAAGTTTAGGGCCTCCAGGAAGAAAATATTGAAAGGATGGGCGACAGTGAGGAAACTGGTTCATAACAAATCATGGAGTGATATCCAGTTTAGAATAATGCACAGTGCCGTGTATGCCCTTAACCTACCTCCTGCCTTGAGTAGACCAGACAGCTTTATTAATTAGTTGCCCAAAATGTCAGAGTCCGAAAAACAGACTTGCTACACTGGCTGTGGTGTTGTGTCCATTCGCAGAGATTCTGGACTGCATCCCCTGATTTCCTTATTCCATTATTGGTGGGAAGGAGGTGGGGAGGAACAGGTAGAGAAGAGCTTTTCTGTCCTGTTCATTCAATCAGTCTGGTTACTAAGCACTGTCTTTTGCAGCAAATATTACAACCTACGATCCCATCCCAGATTAATATCATAGAACAATTGAACAGCTTAAAGTGGATTTAAACGATGCAAAAATCTGGCAGATTATTTAAAACAAACATTTCAGACAATCTGCCCATGTAAAGATGCAGCAGTCAGGAAAGAGTGCTTCTTTCTCGACAATCTGCTGCTCCTCTGTAGCCTTACTAGGCGCAGGGGGCGGTAACCCTGCATCTAGTGGCGCCGTTTCCCCACCTCTATTCACGCCTCCTCGGTTGTGATTGACAGGGTCAGGCAGCTTGCTCTTTCTGCTGCCGGCCCTGTCCGTGCTCTAAATCCCGGGCCTGCGCCGTGCGTGCTTATTTCGGCGCAGTGAGTGCCACTGGCTGTCGGGCTCCCGGCTTCCTCACTGCGCCTGCACCGATGATGTCACACTACACCCGGAAGAGAAGGCGGTGCAGGTGCAGTGAGGAAGCCGGGAGCCCGACAGCCAGGGGCACTCACTGTGCCTGCGCCGAAATAAGAGCATGGACAGGGCCGGCAGCAGAAAGAGCAAGCTGCCTGTCCCTGTCAATCACAACCGAGGAGGCGTGAATAGAGGTGGGGAAACGGCGCCACTAGGTGCAGGGTTACCGCCCCCTGCACCTAGTAAGGCTAATTTGCATATTAATAAAGATGAATTTTTAGAAAAACGGGGACACATAGAGGTATATTTGTACCATATTAGACCTCAGGTGACATTTGCACATTGCAAATGTCATCTGGTTTAATATGGTAAAATGTGATGACAGAAAACCTTTAAGGCTACTTCCACACTAGCGTTAGTACGGATCCGGCGGGTGAAGGGACCCGCCGGATCCGTACTGAGTAATACAACCTTGTGGATCTGTAATTCCGGATCCGGTTGTATTAGCTTTTAAACGGATCCGGAATAACCTCTATTGAAAGTCAATGGAGGACGGATCCGTTTACAAGTGTGTCCACACCAAACGGATCTGTCCCCATTGACTTGCATTGGGGGTCTATCCGGATCCGTTTAGGTGCGGATAACTAGTACGGAAAGCAAACCGCAACATGTTGCGGTTTGCTCTCCGGTCTGAAGACTGAACGGAATGCTTTCAGGAGCATTCCGTTGTCTTCAGTTCAGTTTTGTCCCCATTGACAATGAATGGGGACAAAACTGAAGCGTTTTCTTCCGGTATTGAGCCCCTATGACGGAGCTCAATACCGGAATTCCATAACGCTAGTGTGAAAGTAGCCTTAGGCTAAATGGACATGATCGGGATTGCGTGCGGATTTTCATGAAGAAATTGCACATTGTGTTCCATGAGAATTTGAAATTCTCATTGTATATCGACTTTCTGTATTAATGTTCTTTATATTCAATTCACTTATGTCTTCTTGTTTGTATACCTTTATTTACTCTGATGTGTTTGTCTCTATTGTTGACCATACATTCTCTGTGTATCTATGTATGTCTGGTTTTACATTTATGGCTGTGTCTTGGGCAATTCTCAAACATTGCCTCATCTAAACAATGATGAATGTTAGAGATGTATTTTTAACTCATAGCTAAGTATATCTTTGGTTTTATTCTTGTTTATTGTACTTGTTTATGATTCTTGTTTACTTTACTTGTTTCTTCTGTATTTTTTGTTATTCATTTAAGTAAACTATATCTATTTTCACTTAGCTATTGTGTGTGGACCTATTTATTCTCGCATCATAGAATTCACGGTAAAACATTTGGTGGCAGCAGTGGGATGCGTGAATAAATATGTCACGGTAGAGGGGTAGAAAGTAGTGTCTTTGATCCCTGATGGGATACTGTTCCCGGCCATTCACTAATGTTGGTGTCGAGCAGGACACTTTTGCAGGAATGGCATAAATAGCCTTGTGAACACCGACAAGTGGAGCTGTTTATGGCGATATATAGCTTTATGCAGGTAGAGTGAGTGTCTGTATTTAGCTTGTAAGTACTCAGGACTGTGTGGTTGTCTAACAATTTCGTAAGATTTGTTGCAATCTGCTCCTGCCCAGTGTTTTCTAGAGAAGTGTTTCAATAGATATCTGTACTGTGGGGATATTTGTGTTGTTCCAGCATAAACAACCTCTTAACTAGAAAATGTTTAGTATTGAAATTGTTTATGTGGTGTCTGGTAAATCTGAGATATTTCATTATGTCGACAAGACTGTAGTATTGGTGTTACAATACTTGTGATAATGTTTAAGATAGGAAAACCTTGGACAAGACAATAGAGTGATCATTGTTCCAGTGATAGTGAGAGATACATGATAAGGAACGTTTGTCATAATGTGGAAACAAAGAGGTTGAGCTGTTTTCTGTGCTGTGTTTTTGCAGTGTGTGTGTAAGGAAGGCTATAGTATGATGTGTGAAGACCAACTAACCTTCTACCCAAGGCATGAAATAGGGCCTACACAAGCCATGAAATAGTGCCTACACAAGCCATGAAATAGGGCCTACCCAAGGCATGAAATAGGGCCTACCCAAGCCATGAAATAGGGCCTACTCAAGGTATGAAATAGGGTCTACCCCAAGACATGAAATAGGGCCTACCCAAGGCATGAAATAGGGCCTACCCAAGGCATGAAATAGGGCCTACCCAAGGCATGAAATAGGGCCTACCCAAGGCATGAAATAGGGCCTACCCAAGGCATGAAATAGGGCCTACCCAAGGCATGAAATAGGGCCTACCTTGTTAGCACCCAGAATGAAAGGAATGTGGCTAGGTATGTTTCTACTATTGATCCACATCTGGGAAAGTTGTGTGGGAGCAGGGGAGCTTGCATTTTCCCTAAATCTCAATAGCAGTTTTTATACAATGGAAGTGAATTTTGTTTGTTAACAGTGACCAGTCAGAGATGCATAGTCTGATGGTTTTATGTATTAAAGTGACATTCATAGGATTGTTCACAACTTATGATGTAATATGTCTGTGTTTTATTTGCAGGTGCCGGAGTTTTGCTACAGGATATATAAAATATATACATCTTGTATGTGTGTAATGTGCACTAAATAAGAAGGGATACATGAAATGCTGGTAGAGAAAGTTGATTCTTTATGAAGTTATATAGAACGAGTGTAACATGTATTGTTATGGATTGAGATAGCAAAATAAATCCACGTCGTAGTAAATGTGTACATAAGTAATTTGGCTTGAAAACAGTAATAATGACTTTTGTTTCCCCAACTATAATAAGTTTTGTTTACTTTTGTTTTGCAGTTTATGACGTCGAGACAGCCTTGGCCCTTTTAAATGTAGTTAACATTCTGTTTGCTTTTTAGGAAAGTTTGGCCAGAAAAAGAGAATTTCAGAAAATGCGATCACTGAACCATTGATAGTTTTTTTTGGTTAACCTATGAAAATGTAGAGGTTTTATTTTGATGCATATTTGTGGATTTTTGAAGAGCTCTGTATTTTGAGATTTTTGTTTTTTACATTTTTTGTGTGAAAATGTACGGTGTGATGGGCCCATATGTGTTTTATGTTTGTACTGTACATGTCTACATGTCTGTATTATGTTCTCAAGACAGTTGGCAGAAGCTCATCAGATAGTAGTTAACAAGTTACTGAAGAAAGATGAACTGTACAATTTGCCCAATTCATCGGGGGTAGGGACAAATGACATAGAGGGGTGGGAGGAGAAAGGTGGGACCTCACAGGGAGAATGACAGCCCCTGACAGTTTAGATGTAACAGACCTTTTGCTCCTCCCTGAAAAAAGATGTCATATGCCACTAAATAAGATAAAGATAATGAAGAAACCTTTTAAGGCTACTTTCACACTAGCGGCAGGCCTGATCCGGCAGGTGAAGGGTGCTGCCGGATCAGGACTGCCGCAGCGACATGTGTGGAGCCGGAACCGCGCTCCGGCCCCACACATGTCACACAGTACATACAGACACACACACATATACACAGACAAATACACATACATACTTACATGCTCCCGGCAGGTCTTCAGAGCGCCGGAGGAGCAGGACGGTGCGCACAGGTGACGATTCCCCACAGCGCCCTCTGCTGGGCGCCTGGTGGAATCGTCATCTGTGCGCGCCGTCCTGTCCCTCCGACGCTCTGGAGACTTGCCGGGAGCATGTAAGTATGTATGTGTATTTGTCTGTGTATATGTGTGTGTATGTTTATGTGCAGGGCCGGCCTTTGGGGTGTGCGACCCGTGGGGTTGCACAGGGCGCTTCTCTCCCGGCCAGTTAAGGGGGCGCCCTGCCAGAGCGCCCCCTTAATGGCCCGGCCTTCTCCTGTACAGCGTCTTGTGCCCCCCTCAGACCTCAGATCAGCCCACCCAGCAACTTTAAAAAAAACATACTTACCTGTCTTGCTCTGCCGCTGCCATCAGGTTCCACGCTCCACGCTCCACACTGCGTCAGGTCAAAGTGTGCGCCGGCAGGGAAGACAGTGGAGCGGGGAACCTGATGGCAGCGGCAGCGCAGAACAGGTAAGTATGTTTTTTTAAAGTGGCTGGGTGGGCTGATCTGAGGTCTGAGGGGGGTCACAAGACGCTGGTCTGAGGTCTGATGGGGGCACAAGATGTTGATCTGAGGTCTGAGGGAGGGCACAAGACGCTGGTCTGAGGGGGCACAAGACCCTGATCTGAGGTCTGAGGGGGGAACAAGACCCTGATCTGAGGGGGGCACAAGACGTTGATCTGAGGTCTGATGGGGCACAAGACGCTGGACCTGAGGTCTGATGGGGGCACAAGACGCTGACCTGAGGTCTGATGGGGGCACAAGACGCTGACCTGAGGTCTGATGGGGCACAAGACGCTGACCTGAGGTCTGACGGGGGCACAAGACGCTGACCTGAGGTCTGATGGGGCACAAGACGCTGATCTGAGGTCTGATGGGGGCACAAGATGTTGATCTGAGGTCTGAGGGGGGGCACAAGACCCTGATCTGAGGTCTGAGGGGGGCACAAGACGTTGATCTGAGGTCTGATGGGCACAAGACGTTGATCTGAGGTCTGATGGGGCACAAGATGCTGACCTGAGGTCTGATGGGGGCACAAGACGCTGACCTGAGGTCTGATGGGGGCACATTGTGTTGATCTAAAGGTCTGATGGGGGCACAAGACGCTGATCTGAGGTCTGATGGGGGCACAAGATGCTGATCTGAGGTCTGATGGGGCACAAGACGCTGATCTGAGGTCTGATGGGGGCACAAGACGCTGATCTGAGGTCTGATGGGGGCACAAGACGCTGATCTGAGATCTGAAGGGGGACACAAGATGTTGATCTGAGGTCTGATGGGGCACAAGACGCTGACCTGAGGTCTGATGGGGGCACATTGTGTTGATCTGAGGTCTGATGGGGCACAAGACGCTGATCTGAGGTCTGATGGGGGCACATTGTGTTGATCTGAGGTCTGATGGGGCACAAGACGCTGATCTGAGGTCTGATGGGGCACAAGACACTGATCTGAGGTCTGATGGGGGCACAAGACGCTGACCTGAGGTCTGACGGGGGCACAAGACGCTGACCTGAGGTCTGACGGGGGCACAAGACGCTGACCTGAGGTCTGACGGGGGCACAAGACGCTGACCTGAGGTCTGACGGGGGCACAAGACGCTGACCTGAGGTCTGACGGGGGCACAAGACGCTGACCTGAGGTCTGACGGGGGCACAAGACGCTGACCTGAGGTCTGACGGGGGCACAAGACGCTGACCTGAGGTCTGAAGGGGGACACAAGACGCTGACCTGAGGTCTGATGGGGGCACATTGTGTTGATCTGAGATCTGATGGGGCACAAGACGCTGATCTGAGGTCTGATGGGGGCACATTGTGTTGATCTGAGGTCTGATGGGGGCACAAGATGCTGATCTGAGGTCTGATGGGGGCACAAGACGCTGATCTGAGGTCTGATGGGGGCACAAGATGTTGATCTGAGGTCTGAGGGGGGGCACAAGACGCTGGTCTGAGGGGGGCACAAGACGCTGATCTGAGGTCTGATGGGGGCACAAGATGTTGATCTGAGGTCTGAGGGGGGGCACAAGACCCTGATCTGAGGTCTGAGGGGGGCACAAGACGTTGATCTGAGGTCTGATGGGGCACAAGATGCTGACCTGAGGTCTGATGGGGGCACAAGCGCTGACCTGAGGTCTGATGGGGGCACATTGTGTTGATCTAAAGGTCTGATGGGGGCACAAGACGCTGATCTGAGGTCTGATGGGGCACAAGATGCTGATCTGAGGTCTGATGGGGCACAAGACGCTGATCTGAGGTCTGATGGGGCACAAGACGCTGATCTGAGGTCTGATGGGGCACAAGACGCTGATCTGAGGTCTGAAGGGGGACACAAGATGTTGATCTGAGGTCTGATGGGGCACAAGACGCTGACCTGAGGTCTGATGGGGGCACATTGTGTTGATCTGAGGTCTGATGGGGCACAAGACGCTGATCTGAGGTCTGATGGGGGCACATTGTGTTGATCTGAGGTCTGATGGGGCACAAGACGCTGATCTGAGGTCTGATGGGGGCACATTGTGTTGATCTGAGGTTTGATGGGGGCACAAGACGCTGATCTGAGGTCTGATGGGGGCACAAGACGCTGATCTGAGGTCTGATGGGGGCACAAGACGCTGATCTGAGGTCTGATGGGGGCACATTGTGTTGATCTGAGGTCTGATTGGGGCACAAGACGCTGATCTGTGGTAGTACCACATTATCAGTACTAGTGTTATCTGTGATTTTACACAGGACTGCAGGTAACACTACTACATTTTCTATACTCAGATAGCCATCACTGTGTTACCTCTACAGTTACAAAGGACTGCAGGGGACATCTACTATATTATCTATACACAGATAGTTATCACTCTGTAAGGGGGCCCTCTGAGACTTTATCGCCCAAGGGCCCACCTGAACCTGGAGCCGGCCCTGGGCTGACGTCACACATGCGCAGAAGGACTCAGAGGGTGGTAGGGGAAAGTTAGCGGCTGCACTGCTGTAAGTAAGTGCCCCCAAACAACGTGATGACCGGGGGGGGGGGCTGGGGGTTAATTGGGAGTGGGACTATATACTTAAGGCCCCATCCTTATTTTATATACTTAAGGCCCCATCCTGTATAGGATAATAGAGATGGCAGTCATGGCACACATAACTCACACATGATTAAACACCAGTGAGGGGTTTAGTGATGTGAGCTATGTGTGTGCCATCTCCATTATCCCATACAGGAAAATATAGTGACAGTATTAAAAGTCAGACTGTATAGAGCTATAAATACAGTGCAGAGATATATAGAGAATAGAGTGATATAGGACAATATAGAAAGCTAGAAATACAGTGCAGAGATATATAGTGTGATATAGGACAGTATAGAGCGCTATAAACACAGTGTAGATATATATATATATATATATATATAATATATATATACTGTCCTACTCTATATATCTCTGCACTGTATTTATAGCTCTCTATACAGTCCTATATCACTCTATATATCTCTACATTCTATTTATAGCTTTATACTGTATGACGTTAGTACTGTCACTATATTTTTCTGTATGGGATAATGGAGATGGGATGGCACACATACTTCTTTAAGTAAATATATATATAAATGAAGGGGGGGGCCGAGAGAAAGTTTCGCACAGGGCGCCATCTACCCTACGGCCGGCCCTGTTTATGTGTATGTCTATGTCTGTATGTGTGTATGTGGTGACGGATCCGTCATGAACTCCATTGAAAATCAATGGAGGGCGGATCCGGTTACCACTGTGGTCCTACCAGACGGATCCGCCCCCATTGACTTGCATTGGGTGTCATTCCGGATCCGTCTTGGTGCGGATGCCTGGACCAGCGTTACCTAGGGTATTTAAAGTGAGTGACTGTGAGCCCAAAGAGGGGGTCCATGGAACATGCAGATGTTCAGGAGTGACGTGACTGCTCAGGTGCAGCCATGTCAAGAAGTCAACTACTTTCGCAACCGGGTATCCCTGGTGATCCAGTGGAGGGCTCCCCCCGGACAGATGTATTTTTAACTCATAGCTAAGTATATCTTTGGTTTTATTCTTGTTTATTGTACTTGTTTATGATTCTTGTTTACTTTACTTGTTTCTTCTGTATTTTTTGTTTATCATTTAAGTAAACTATATCTATTTTCACTTAGCTATTGTGTGTGGACCTATTTATTCTCGCATCATAGAATTCACGGTAAAACACTCATGTACACAATTCAGATTTTTTCTGTGCGGATTTTAAAATCCACAACATGTCAATTAGAGATGAGCGAACGTGCTCGAAACGAGCACTGTACCGCTCGGCTCCCCTGCGCTAGCATAGGCGCTGGCAGCCACTTCCATCCTCCTGAGGAGGACGGAAGCGGCTGCCGGCGCCCATGCGAGCGCAGGGGAGCCGAGCGGTACAGTGCTCATTTCGAGCACGTTCGCTCATCTCTAATGTCAATTTATTTTATTTTTCGTGACTGGATTTTCTCCATTCACTTCAATGGGGAGAGTAACATTCGCATGTGGAAAATCCGCACCAATTCATGTCTATTGTCCACATGTATTTCCCTACGAATACCCGCAGATTTCAGTATGGAATCTCAGAACATAAATCCTGAATGTGTGCATGTACAAGTGCATCTCAATAAATTAGAATATCATCAAAAATTCAATTCAAAAAGTGAAACACATATATTATATAGTCATTACAAACAGAGTGAACTTTTACAAGTGTTTATTTCTGTTAATGTTGATGATTATGGCTTACAGCCAAGGAAAACCCAAAAGTCATTATCTCAGAAAATTAGAATATTATATTAGACCAACTGTAAATTTTTTTTAAACGCAGAAATGTTGGCCAAATGAAAAGTATGTCCAGTAAATGCACTCAATACTTGGTTGGGGCTCCTTTTGCATGAATGACTGCATCAATGCGGCGTGGCATGGAGGCGATCAGCCTGTGGCACTGCAGAGGTGTTATGGAAGCCCAGGTTGCTTTGATAGCAGCCTTCAGCTGGTCCGCATTGTTGGGTCTGGTGTCTCTCATCTTCCTCTTGACAATACCCCATAGATTCTCTATGGGGTTAAGGTCAGGTGAGTTTGCTGGCCAATCAAGCACAGAGATATAGGGTTGTCGAAGGTATCGAAATTTCTATACTGAATCGATACTTTTATACCAGTATCGATTCGGTACTGGAATTTGTTCTTTTTCGATACTAAAATAAAAAATTCTCTTACCTGTCCTGCGCCGCGGCTCCGCTCCGGCGCTCCTCTTCTCTCTGGGCCCGCCGCTGCACTGTCCTGACCGCATACAGCGTCAGGACAGAGTGCAGTGCCGGGGAAGAGAAGGAAGAGGAGCGCCGGACCCGGAGCCGAGCCGTGGCGCAGGACAGGTAAGAGATTTTTTCTAATTTTATTTTGATGGGGGCACGGTGGGCTGATGTTAGGTCTGATGGGGGCACAGTGGGCTGATCTGAGGTCTTATGGGGCACAGTGGGCTGATGATGCTACGGTGGGCAGATCTGAGTCTGATTGGGGCACGGTGGGCTGATCTGAGGTCTGATGGGGGCACGGTGGGCTGATCTGAGGTCTGATGCGGGCACGCGTGGGGCTGATGTGAGGTCTGATGGGGGCACGGTGGGCTGAGTGAGGTCTGATGGGGGCACGGTGGGCTGATGTGAGGTCTGATGGGGGCACGGTGGGCTTGATGTGAGGTCTGATGGGGGCACGATGGGCTGATGTGAGGTCTGATGGGGGCACGGTGGGCTGATCTGAGGTCTGATGGGGGCACGATGGGCTGATGTGAGGTCTGATGGGGGCACGGTGGGCTGATCTGAGGTCTGATGGGGGCACGGCGGGCTGATCTGAGGTTGATGGGGGCACAGTGGGCTGATCTGAGGTCTGATGGGGGCACAGTGGGCTGATGTGAGGTCTGATGGGGCACACAGATTTTTTGTGTTTTATTTTTTCGGCGTGGTATCGAATGGTATTGAGTATCGAATACTTTTTCTTGGTATCAAAATCGAATCAAAATTTTGGTATCGTGACAACTCTACAGTGATACTGTGGTTATTAAACCAGGTATTGGCACTTTTGGCAGTGTGGGCAGGTGCCAAGTCCTACTAGAAAATAAAAATTCCATCTCCAAAAAGCTTGTTGGCACAGAGGAGCATGAAGTGGTCTAAAATTTCCTGGTAGACGGCTGCACCAACTTTGGTCTTCATAAAACACAGTGAACCTACACCAGCAGATGACATGGCTCACCAAACCATCACTGACTGTGGAAACTTCACACTATACCTCAAGCAGCTTGGATTGAGTGCCTCTCCACTCTTCTTCCAGACTCTGGAATCCGCAGCACTCCAGTCTAGTTTCAAAATGGAAATAGGAGGGTTTATTAGCAGGGCTGTGGAGTCACAGTTGTGGAGTCAGTGTTCATTTTGGTGGAGTCCTAAAATATATAATACATTGGTACAGTTAGTTCAATGCAGTATGTGCTAAATATATTTTCTTAAGAATTTGGGGAAATGATGATTAAATGTCCTATAAATGTCTGTTCTATTCCTGATCTAAGGATCTAGGCTTTCAGTTGAGATGACTGTGTGCTGCCCTTCATGTCGATGCTCAGAAGTGAAACTCCTCTCCTACAGATCAGAGGAAAAGGGCACTGGGAAGGAATGGCTGCACTCATCTCAGATCTACTAGAGAAAACAGGATCAAAGGGGTTTTCTCACTAGTTACAAAGATTAGCTTTCATCATAAAGGGAGAGTTAAACGAAGACATTTTCTAAATACATTGGTCAGTAGATTTTACTTTAGTCATGAACTATAGACAGTTCAGCAGGTCTCTTATTGCACACAGGTTTCTATGGTAACCTGCAGACCAGAAAGTTATCTGAAACTGATATCTGATTGGCTGAGAGCAAGAGGGACCTCACCCCCACGGAATGATGGGACTGAGCTCTAAGTGAGATTACCTGCAGTAAGCAAAATGTGTTGTGAGGACTGAGAATCATGGCTTTAGGCTACTTTCACACTTGCGTTTGCAGGATCCATTTATGAAATCCGTCACATGCTCTCACAAACGGTCCTGAACTGATCAGTTTTGTCCTAATGTATTCTGAATGGAAAAAGGATCCGTTCAGAATGCATCAGTTTTGCTTCAGTTCAGTCTCCATTCCGTTTTGGAGGCGGACACTAAAACGCTGCTTGCTACGTTTTGGTGTCCACATGAAGAAACTGATGCAAACGGATCCGTCATGACTCACAATGTAAGTCAATGGGGACGGATCCGTTTTGTCTGACACAATAAAAAACGGATCCGTCCTCCATTGACTTTCAATGGAGTTCAAGACGGATCCGTCTTTGCTACGTAAAAGATAATACAAACGGATCCGTTCAGAACGGATGCAGACGGTTGTATTATCATGACGGATCCGTTTGTGAGAGCCTGGACGGATCTCACAAACGGATCCTGCAAACGCAAGTGTGAAAGTAGCCTTACCTTTAATTGTGTAAGAGATCACAATCTCCAACAAAGAAAGTCTAAGGCCTCTTTCACACTAGCGGCTGTCTGGATCCGGCAGGTGAAGGGTGCCGTCGGATCCGGACTGCCGCAGGGACATGTGTGGGGCCGGAACCGGCGTTCCGGCCCCACGCATGTCACACAGTACCATATACAGACATACACACACATACATATACACACAAACACATACATACTTACATACTCCAGGCAAGCCGCACGTCTTCACGCCCAGGAGGCGCGCAGCTATGACGATTCCCCACAGTGCCCTCTGCTGGGCGCTGTAAGGAATCGTCATAGCGGCGCGCCTCCTGGGCATGAAGACGTGCGGCCTGCCTGCCTGCAGTATGTATGTGTGTGTGTGTGTATGTATGTGTGTATGTCCGTATGTATGTCTGTCTGTCTGTATGTGGTGACGGATCCGTCCTGAACTCCATTGAAAGTCATTGGAGGGCGAATCCGTTTACCATGTTGGTCACACCAAAGGGATCCATCCCCATTGACTTTCATTGGGGGTCATTCCGGATCCGTCTTGGTGGGGATGCCTGGACCAGCATGTTGCGGTTTGTTCTCCGGTCTGAAGACGGAACGGAATGCTTTCAGGAGCATTCCGTTCTCTTCAGTTCAGTTTTGTCCCCATTGACAATGAATGGGGACAAAACTGAAGCGTTTTATTCCGGTATTGAGCCCTTATGACGGAACGCAATACCGGAATTTAAAAACGCTAGTGTGAAAGTGGCCTTAGACCTAGACAGTTTTCATACATCAGGCCCTTAGTGAGCTGTACCCAGAGAATGCTGATACTGAAAGCTCAGAGTAAATATATCTAGTAAAACATATATTACAAACTCTTTTTGTCATGACTTATCTGTACTATTGATTTATGCAAAGTTTGTTTAAAGTTATCACTTAAACATGCTCCATGTATGAGGGAGTCGGAGTCGGGAGTCGGAGTCAGGGGAAATTGAGGAGTTGGAGTCAGGGTTTTGGCTTACCGACTCCACAGCCCTGTTTATTAGCCCACGTCTGTGCAACATTTCATTCCATCCAGGACCTTTTTCAAGCATGCTGTGTACAGTTCTGCTACACACATTCAGCTGTTACACACATACATGTCTCCCACGTGTCCCTCTTTGTTCCTTAAAAGTCCCTCTTTTTGACATGGAGAATTAATGCATAAATGTGCATTAAAGAGTAAGTTAAACTTTTGTACTCATTTTTAATATGTTGTCCATAACCCCCTAAAAAACATTTTTCAAAATATATTTTATTTATTATTATTTTTTTTTTTTACCACACTTTTTCTTTTCTAAAGCGCACCATTCACTGGTGCGTTAAAACTCTGTTCTCTGTACACCTTTGAGCTGTCAGCGGAGTACTTATTTTATGAATGGCGGCAGCAGCGCTGTGAGTACGGGCAGCAGCGCACATTGGGGCTCCTGCCCATGCTCCCTGGACTATTAGTAACTGCTGGCATAGTACATGGGTGGAGCGGGCTCCTGCCTGTAGCTGCTCCGCTATGCTAAATGCTGACATGCAGTTCTCTTAGCTGAGCGAAGCAAGACCTGTCACACTGAACATGGTATTTGAGCTACACAGAGCACATTATAGAGCGGGAGGAGTTGAGCAGATTGATATATAGTTTTGTGGAAAAAGACTTGTATTTCATTCATATAAATCCTTGTTCATTCTGGGATTTTAAGTCCAGGAGACGGTCCTATTAGTGACTGACAGCCTTCCCTCTATGACTGTGTATACAGAGATAGCTGTCAATCACTAATAGCTCCGCCTCCTGGACTTAAAAGCCCAGAATAACCAGGAATATAAATGAATAAAATACAAGCTTTTCCTACAAAACTCTATAGCAATCTGCTCAGCTCCTCCTGATCTATAACATGATGCTGTAGCTCAGACACCATGTTCACTGTGACAGGTTCCCATTAAATCACACAACACATAAATCAGTTGTTTTATTTCTTCTTCACAGCCAGACACAACAGCAGGACAAAACTAAGGCCCCATTCAGACGGCCGTATTTCACGGCCCGATACGGGCTGTGAAATCCCGGCCTGTGCTGCCCCAGAGGACGGGAGCGCACGGCGTCATTGGTTGCTATGACGCCATGCGCTTCCTGAGGCCGCCGCCGTACAGTGAAATGGAGCCTAAGGCTGGGTTCGTTTTCCGTTCTTCTGATTCGTCAGAAGAGCAGGAAAAAAACGGATTCTGTATTTTAGGCATCCATTATGCACATCTGTCATCTGTTTGAGCCATTTCTGTCTAAAATCCGTTATTTTAGATGGGGAAAAAAAAAGTCTTGCATGCAGGACTTTTTTCCGTATAAAATAATGGATTTCAGAAGGAAATGCTTAAAACGGATGCCTCAAAAACAGGATTTTTATTTATTTTTCTGTTCTTCTGACGGATAACGAAAAGTTGATGTGAACCCAGCCTAAGGGAGAGTTCACATCACTGTGTATTTTTCTATTCTTTTGATTCATCAGAACAGAAAGATAGAGAAAAATCCATCATGTTCATCATCAGTTATCCATTTCAGCCATTTCTGTCAGAGAACAAGTGAATTGCAGGCCACAATACGGGAACAGATCTGCTACGGTCGTGTACGTAACGCCTTGAGCCTCATGCACATGACCATATTCTCAGCCTGCATCCAAACCGCTTTTTTTGCGGATCAGATGTGAACCCATTTATTTCAATAAAAAAATAGAACATTTTTTTTTTTTGCGAGAACAGGTATTTCTATCATAGGGATGCATGTTCCGTTAAATGAGGAGCGCACGAGGCTGGTATCAGTGTTTTGCGGATTCACAATTTGCAGTTTGCAGAAATGGATATGGTTGTGTGCATGAGGCCTCAACTATGCCCACAAAAATCTGGGTGTTTGCATCAATTGCTTGATCACAAGGACAGGCTGCGATCAGAAGCAGAGTTTTCCATCGTAGATTGTAAGAATGTCTGCAGCAAAAACTGTCTGAACATGGCTAGAAAGTGGCATACGAAAAATCTGCTGCAACACTCAGATCTGTTGTGGGGGCATCACTACCATGCCCCCTGAGGTAGCACTACTGTATAGTGTGCATCACTACTGTGCACTAACTGGGCATTCATACTTTGAGGGGCACTAAGGGAGCATCACTACTGTGTGGGGGCAATAAGGAGGCATAACTACTGTGTGTGGGCAATAAAGGAGGCATAACTACTGTGTGGGGGCATTCTACTGTTTGGGAGCAATAAGAAGGCATACCTACTGTGTGGGGGCATTCTACTGTTTGGAAGCAATAAGAAGGCATACCTACTGTGTGGGGGCAATAAAGAGGCATAACTACTGTGTGGGGACAATAAAGGAGGCATAACTACTGTGTGGGCGATTTCTACTGTTTGGGAGCAATGAGAAGGCATAAATACTGTGTGGGGGCAACATGGGGGCATAACTACTGTGTGGGGACAATGAGGGGGCATAACTACTGTATGGGGGCAATAAAATGGCATAACTACTGTGTGAGGCACAAAGGGGCATTATACTGTGTGATGGCACTTGGTGGAGCACTGGGTGCTGTTAGAGGTGTGGATTAGTGGAAAAAAATTGCTACTCCCGCTGCTGTCTGTTCTTGGTTTTTCAAAATTTATGTCCATGGGGACACATAGCAGATCCTGTCGACAGGACTATTTTTTCTTTCATGTATAATGGAACCAAACGGAACTGTTATGTGCTCCCATAGACATGTATTAGGACGGAGCAAAACGGAATGCCTCTTAAAGGGTTTCTGTCATCAGGATTTACCATAGTAAACCGAGTGTCATTTGCAATGTGCAAATGACACCTGATGACAGATATGTATTTTTTATATTGCTCAGTAAAGTAGTTTTTGTGAAAATTCCGTTTTTATAATATGTAAATTAGCTCCCCTAGGTGCAGTAGGCGTGAACCCTGCACCTAGTAGCGGCCGTCATTCCTCCTCCGAAGCGTTGATTGACAGGGCCAGGCAGCCAGCTCTTTCGGCTCCCGGCCCTGTTCGAGTTCCAAATCACGCGCCTGCGCACTGCGATCAGCAAATGCGGGCGCATTGAGGAAGCCGGGAGCCGGCGGCTCAACGCGCATGCGCGGATTGCTGATGGCCGTTATGCTTCGGTCCTAGAATGCCGTTATAAGGCTACTGTCACACTTGCGATGTTGTTTTCCAACACTGAGATCTCAATACCGGAAAAAAACATTTCCATTTAGTCCTCATGCATTCTGAATGGAAAGAGATCTGTTCAGGATGTCTTCTGTCCCATCAGCATTCCGTTTTGTGTAAAAAAAATTTGAAAAAAAACCGGATCCGTCACCCATTGACTTTCAATATATTTAGTGACAAATCTGTTTTTTCCCGTTTTTATTTCACACAACCACATCCTAATGGAACGGATGCATCCTGATGTGCAAAATGAAAACGGATCCATTTAATTCCAGTATTGAGATCCTCTGCCGGATCTCAGTACCGGAATTAACAAGTGTGAAAGTAGCCTCTGTTATAACGGAATTCAATAACGCCGAGGCAAACCCACCCTAACGTAACATTTTCTCACACTTTCACCAAACCTAATTCTTGACATTATTTGGCACAAAATATTACCCAAGGCCACTAAGCAGTAACCTAACTACAAAAATATAATTTGTCTCACAATTATTCTGTTAATAAACTATGGCCGGTGTCTATATTGTCACTTCGATCAATAAAGATGCGTTTTATGAAATGTACACATTACATAATATATTCTTACAGGTCTTGCCTGCTGGGACTTGTAGTTCTAGCAGTAAACCAGCACACGCTTTCTACGTCACCTCTACTTACTGCCTACGGACTATCCCCTTCTCTGCACAAAAGTTTAGAAAATCTGAACTGCCTCATTTGTTTTCGAATCGCGTTCAAGTTTGATCCATTTCAGGACCCGTACTTCTTACTTTTGGCTGTAAAGTGCGCAGTTTGTGACAGCTCGGAGTGCTCAGTTGCGTCATGGCGGAGGATGACGCTCAACGGCTGTCTCATACCCAGGTAATGACTTATTAGTACTATCATTATGGCAATGAGCGGCGCGCGCACACCAGCCCGGGTATATTTACTATACATATACATGACGTATCTGTAGTACGCTGGCTGAAGTATCGTGTGCTCGCAGCGCCATCTGCCGGCTACCTGGTATATCTACAGTGTCTGGCTGGTTGACAGCGCACCCTGCTGACGTCTTCTGTTATGGCGGCTCGGCTTGTGATCCGTCACCTTTGTGTGAGGAAGACGATTATGACAGCACAAAATTTCTAATGACATCATTTTAGAGTAATTAACTTTTTAAACATTTTCTGTCTCAGAGGGCATAAGGTCGTGTGCAAGGGCCCTTATAGAGATTCATTAGGGTGAATAGGATTTTTACAGTCTCCATGCTGAGCTATGCCTTGTGCCATGGAAGGCCTGGAGCGCTCAGTGCCGTCATGGCAACCGATCAGAGCCCTGTGATTTCATTGCTGGGGCTCTGATCGGAAGGAAGAGGGAGCCGCATTCCTTTGCCTTCACTTACAGGTGCCGCGATCAGTGTTGATCGCGGCACCTGAGATGTTAAACGTCAGGGGCAGCGCGATTGCAATTTCCTGACAGTGTGGGCTGGTACCGGCTATATGACACAGTCAGCACCTGCCGTGTATGGAGCGGGCCTGCTCCATATATGCGCAGATGTATAATGCATGGGGGGGGGGGTTGGTGTAGGGGAGGCATCAGGGGCTCAAGTGCACCACTCGACTATTTTCAGCACTCCCATAGGAATGAATGGAGGATGACTGCGCATGTGTAGGTTTGATTCCCAGAGGTGGGACCTGCACCTATCAGACATTGGGGGTACATCCCTAGAGATATGCCCCCAATGTCTGAGGTGAGACGCCTTCAAGCAACAAGCATCAGATTACATGAAAGCTGCAGTCCTCCTCTAACAGCTCAGACCAGCAGGAGTGACGATCCGGGCTGTTTAACGCTTTGTATGCTGCAGGCAATGGTGCCCTCCGCATGTAAAGTGCTGACAGAGGGAGCGGCCTCCCTGTGTCTCCCATTGGCATCCCGCAAATGCAATCGTGGGGTTCTGATGCGTGTAAAGGCTGGCTGGGGTCTGATGTAGGCCCCAAGCCTGTCTTGAGTAGTAGCAGCCTACCTGTCAGTGTCAGTAAACCACTGACTTTAAAATACAATGCACTATAGGGCTAGTACACTGTATTTTAAAAGCAATCAGAATATTGTCTGTTATAGTCCCCTTGAGGGACTATTACGTGGTAAAAAGAAAGTATTAAAAAAATTCCAGTTAAAAAAAAACAATGCTTTTTTCCATTAGAAAATACGCTTTTCAATGAAAAAATTGAAAAAAATCTCCCCATATGTTTGGCATCGCCACGTTCATAATGACCCGGACTACATAAATATCATGTAAAGTATCCCCCATGGCGAACGCCATAAAAGAAAAAAATACAGAATTGCTAATTTATTCTTAGTTGGCACTGAAAAAACTTAATAACGAGCGCTCAAAAAGTATAATTTACTCCAAAATGATACCAATGAAACTACAAATTGGCCCTCAATCAAGCCCTCACACAACTTCATAGAAAGAAAAGTAAAAAAGTTATGGCACAGATGTGTGAGGATAGGATGGAAAGAAACCAAGGAGGGCATCTCTTATAGGGAGTAGCATGCACAAGGGACTACGCTACAAGTGTAGGGAGAAAACAGAGCATCCACAGCAAACTCTGCAGGAGGAGGGGAATCATACTCCCCCCGATTTTCAGCTGTTTGAAGAGAACGCAGCTTTCATATGAGCTCTGCCTTCTCTTCACTGTTTACCTGTTTGTCATCTGCATCCTACATCCCATTGACTTCAGTGGGATGGAGCAGTTATAGCTGATCTCCGCTGCGGTCTCTTCAAACAGCCGATCATCGGGGGTGCTGGATGTCGGACCCCCACCAGTCTGAGGATAGGTCATCAATATAGGAAACTGGCCAACCCCTTTAAGATTTAGAGAGTTCAGAGAGTAATTTCTTTTTTTCCTTTTTGCCTAGCGTTTGAAGGCTGCGGTTCATTATACCGTGGGGAGTCTCTGCCAAGAGATCGCTGAGGACAAGCAAGTAAACTTCAGCAAGCAGGCTATTGCAGCGATCTCAGAAGTCACCTTCAGACAATGTGGTAAGAGCGCTCTCCGCCAATAACATGTTTCCCTTGGGGTCCTAAACATTTTATGGAAAGATTCTCCATCTGAGCAGAATATGCCCAAATTATTCACCCCTTCTTTGCCCTCAATTTTTTGGATAATTCAGAGTTGATTTACAGGCCTGAGACAGAATGGTTGCTAGGAATTTGCCGCCTGACAACCCTATTGCCGAAAGACTGTGGTTGTTAGGAACGTGAATCCTTAGCAACCAGCTTCTCAGACAGAACATATCAGATGTTTCTACAAATACATTTAGATGAAGAACTCTCCAAAGAAAGACATCGATAGCACGTTGTTTAGAGACACCATAGATGTCTGATCTGTGGAGATTGCAGTGGTAGGATCCCCACCGAGGTCTGGAACACAGGGGCAACATTCGTCCTGTTAACTTTATAGGAAACTGACCGTCCCAACTCCACACTGGTCTGCAGCACAGGCCTATTCACTGTGCAATGGATAGTACAGACCTAACACTTCTCACAGCTGAGAGTTTGTTACAACAGTTTACAGTCTAGACAGGTTGGTACAATATATCAGTGGAGGTGAAATATATCCGGTATAGGGGCGTGACTACCATAGCGGCAGGCCATGCGACTGCTATGGGGCCCAGAGCAAAAGGGGGCCCAGTCTTATTTGGGATTATCTCCTCTTCTACTGGGGGTGAAAACTTGGTCAGGACTCTACCCTCTAAAGGAACAACTTTTAGTAAATGAGGCAGTGGAAACCCTTCTGTCCTGTGTGTGGGGGTGGGGGCTGGTTTGATCCTTGCCAGGGGCGGATTGGCCATAGACCTTACAGGGAAATTTCCCGGTGGGCCAATGCCCAGGGGGCCACCTGAGCCCTCCTCATGGCCGGCCAGCGGAAGTTTTTGGGGATGTATTTGTGCTACTGGCAGTATTTTGTGATGGACTGTGGTATTTGGCTCTGTTGGGGCGGTATAATGTGCCACAATATGGTATTGCTGGCCCTGCATCCATCAATTGTAACCCAACTACAAAAAGGGGCCACTTTCAGTAGTTTTTCCAGGGCCACTTTAAGTTCCCAGTCCGCCCCTGATCCTTGCTATGGGGCCCTTACTTCTCTATGTACGCCACTGATCCATTGGTTTAGCTCACTGAGAATTGCCTAGTCTGGATAAAACTCTAGCAAAGCTGTCAGCTGTGATGAAGTATTGGGTCAGCCTCTGGATATTCCCATTCACTGGGATCAAGCAGAGATCTTGAAAATGGTGAGAAACTGAAAATCAAAGGGGGACATTTATTATGAATTACAAACCACTTTTTGGCATATCAATGTTGCAGATTTTGTCGCAGTGGTTATTTGCGGCAAAAATCTGCGACTCACACCACTTTTCCCGAGTTCCAATAAAAGGGGGGGTGTCATGGGTGGGGAAGAGGGTGGGCCGGCAGATCTGTCTCATTTACCATTTTCCACGCCATTTTTTGGTGTGGAAAATGACTTAAATGTACACTAGCAAGGGAAGTGGCATAGATTTCAGTATGTCGCACGGCCTGCTGGAGAAAACGCCAAAAATATGTAGAGGCCTGCACGTCCACATAACTTTGACGCATCCACCAGCGGCGCAGAGGGACCAAGAATGGCGTCTAATAAAGTCTTAATAAATGTTCCTCAATGTATATTAGAAAGTTGCAGAATTTGCATAAACCAGAAATCCCCTTCAATTACTGCCCTCCTCCCTCCTTTGCCAATCCCATCCCCCATCTGTGACTTACCGTCAGATTATTCTTCTTAGGTTGCTGAAGAATTCACGTGAGCTGCTCTGACTTGATGCCCTTCCAAGATTTTTAATGATTAGTTTTCCCAGCCTCACTAATTAGAGATCTAATTTCCATTTTTTTTCTCACTCCATAGAAACATTCGCAAAGGACCTTGAGATGTTTGCACGGTAAGTGTGAGAGCTATGTTATCCACTGCTCCACAAATCTTTACACCTCTCATCTCGCTGTCCTGTCACCGGCAACAGCACATGAAATATTTGTTGCTCAGCTGCTATTAGTAACCCTTAGAGGAGCACAGGGGGCCTATAGGCATTGGGGAGGGGGGCATTCCAGCAAAAGGGATTGTTTTAATCATACTGATACTTCACATTGTTGTGTTAAATTCATGATCAGTACAGGATAATTAATGTATTTACACAGTGACTTCACCAGCAGAATAGTGAGTGCAGCTCTGGAGTATAATACAGAATGTAACCCAGGATCAGTACAGGATAAGTAATGTATGTACATAGTGACTTCACCAGCAGAATAGTGAGTGCAGCTCTGGCGTATAATACAGAATGTAACTCGGGATCAGTACAGGATAAGTAATGTATGTACACAGTGACTTCACCAGCAGAATAGTGAGTGCAGCTCTGGAGTATAATACTGGATGTAACTCAGGATCAGTACAGGATAAGTAATGTATGTACACAGTGACTTCACCAGCAGAATAGTGAGTGCAGCTCTGGAGTATAATACTGGATGTAACTCAGGATCAGTACAGGATAAGTAATGTATGTTCAACGGATCTCCACTGTTTATGTAGTTTAATTCTATATGTACTGTCAGCTGTTAGACATACACTAATCATAAAAAGTCAGGGATATTTGGCTTGTTGACGAAATTTCAGAATGAACCTACTGTCCAACTGTTTAATGTTTCAGTACTTTTTGCACAACTTGCTGTTCTCTAACAAGGAGCTTAATGGCAAAGTTAAGAACAGGTGTTTGATCCATGAATCGTCCAATAAATTTCCTGGTTCAGTTAGAATTGGTATTTAAACAGTCCTCCTCATCATGCTGTTCACATTTTAACATCATGAGATGAAGACAACACCTAAAAATTGATCAACAGTACCTCACCGTTGCAAGGATTCAAGCAGGATGTTCTCAGATGAAGTGACCACTGACCTTAGAGTGTCACAGAGTGTCATCAGCCTATACTTCTTGAATAACATCATTAATCCAGTCATTGTGCCTCTGTATGAACAACACAGGTCTAATTTAATCTTCATGGATGACAACGCACCAGCTCATCGAGGTGGCATCATTAGGGAACGGCTGCTGGAGACTGGGGTACCTCAAATGGAGAGGCCTGCACTTTCTTCAGACCTGAATCCCATTGAAAATCTATGGGATCAGCTGAGTCGCCATGTAGAGGCTCGTAACTCTGTACCTCAGAACCTCAATGACCTGAGGGCCGCCCTTCAAGAAGAGTGGGATGCCATGCCTCAGCAGAGGATAAGTCGACTTGTGAACAGCATGAGACGTCGTCAAGTTGTACTTGATGCTCAAGGCCACATGACAGACGCCTGACTGAAAAAAAAAAGTTCTTTACGTCCTCTTCATACATTTGTCCTGCCGTTTTTTTCCTCAAACTAGAAACGGTGTTTTGTTTTTTTCCACTATGTTCAGTAGCTGATTTTATGGCTTTTTTTTTTTAAATGGGAAGTTTTGTAAACAGTTGCATTAACCAGATTTTTCCCACTTTTGAGAATGAGATGTCGAAACAGAAAAGACACTAAAAGCTTCAATATGCTACTTAAAAAAAAAAAGCAGGAGACCCTCCAAAAAGCCACCTAATTAAGGACATGTTCACATCTGCTGTCATAGGTATTGTCAAAAATAAAAGATAGAAAATTCCTACATGCAGGTCTTTTTTTTTCTCTCCAAACAGAAATTGAAGTGTCAGTTATGTGCCTGACAAAAACAAAAGTAGCAAAAAAATTCTTGTTCCATAGACTTTCAGCCGACAACTGGAGCAGGCATTTTTACTACAAAAAACTACACTAAAATATGGTTGTGAAAAAAGCCACTAAAAACCTGTGTGTGAACTGACCCTTAGGAAGCTTTTTATTATTTTTATTTTTTTTAATTTATTTTATATAGGATCCAATAGAAATCTATGCTTACTGTCAGAGCATGGTAGTCTGTGATATGACTGATGCAGTAGAGCTGGGCCATTGGTATGTGCTATGGGTGTCATTTACTAAAGACTGGCGTCTCACACAAGGTGCAGGCCTCTTAATAAATGTGATGTGTCTGTGTGCCTGAAACTGAAACCTGCTACAGCGTGGAGCTGGCAAAGGCATCCGTTATAACTTACGCCAGTTTTGTGGCGTAAATTCCATTAAATGCATTGGCCTATGATGTCCCCTTCTACTAAACTCTGCCCACACACCAAAAAAATAGGTGAGAGCGGCATACAACAGCAGCTCTGCAAACTGCCATTTTCACCTAATTTTGAGGCTCTTTCCTTAACCAAAAGACAGGTATAAAGCCTTTGTATGTGACCCCCCCCCCCCAGGAATGATGTCACTGCAGATGATTGTGTCACTGATGATATCCTGGATGGGCAGGGTGGTAGTGGCTGACACCTCATGTTAATGGCACTGATGCTGTTTGTGAATCAGGATTTGATGTAACTCTCAGTGACATTTCGAGCAAACTCCGGGATGTCTCGCTGCACCAGGAGCTGTGAATTGAGCGAGCCTTGCCTGCATTACAGTAACATCTGTCCACTTTAAAGACTTTGTATGTGAGCCTGCAAATCAAAGATGTCAGACGTCACAGCATTAAAGCGATGCCTCCGGTGTGTGTCGAGAGCCGCTCTATCAAATTACGTGCAGCTGGAAGGACGGGGTTTTGTGCTGTAATTGCCGGTCTCCATTGTTGTGGGAGAAAGGAGTAAATATATTGTAGGGCCCTCAGCCGTCCTGACAGGTGCCTCCTGCTCTTGTGTGCAATGACGATGTGATTACTCTGTTATATACGAATTGCTTTAAACGTTAACAAGTGGGCTGCGATCTCTTCAGCGGTTACATCGACTTTTCTATTGCCTTTGAACTTTGACAATGTTAAACTTTGAATGAAAAGCTGGTTTTAACATATTTCACTGGTTAAAAAGAAAACGAAGAGCGGAAAAAATGTGGTAAATATATATTTTTTTTTTTCCAACATGTGGCACGCCACTGGCACATGTGAGTACACCCCAATTCCTCCTGTCAGCTTCACTGAATTGCACATGCTAGATCAGGGGTGGCCAACATTACAGACGCAAAGAGCCAGAAAAAAAAATTGTATGACTACCAGGAGCCACAAGCTGTACATTTACACGAGTCACTGTATTTTTTGCCCTTTAAGATGCACCTAGGCTTTAGCGGAGAAAAAAAAATATATATATTTTTCATTTGATCTGAGGTCTGATGAAAAATATTTTTTTCTTTTTTTTCATTAACAGTGGAAAAAAAAGAAAACATTTTTTTTTTATCAGTCCTCGGACTGCAGAACTCGGGCTGCAGACTCCTAAATCAGACCCCCAGTCCTCATCTGACCTAAAATAAGATCCCTAATCCTCATCAAACCTCCAAATCATACCCCCCCATGCTCAGATCAGACAACACAAAATCAGACTCCCAGTGTCAAACCCTTAGTGCTCAATTCTCCCCCCCCCCCCATTGCTCAGATCAGACCCCCCCCATGCTCAGATCTGACCCCCTCATTCTCAGATCTGACCCCCTCATTCTCAGATCTGACCCCCTCATTCTCAGATTAGACCCCCATTGCTCAGATTAGACCCCCATTGCTCAGATTAGACCCCCATTGCTCAGATTAGACCCCATTGCTCAGATTAGACCCCCATTGCTCAGATTAGACCCACCCATTGCCCTCAGATTAGACCCCCACGCTCAGATCAGATCCCCCACGCTCAGATCAGGACCCCTTCATTCTCAGATCTGACCCCCTCATTCTCAGATCAGATCCCCCATGCTCAGATCAGATCCCCCATGCTCAGATGAGATCCCCCATGTGATGTAGTGTAGAGCGAGCTGGAGCTACAGAGTAGCAATGGTGCCCCGAGATCTGAGCATGGGGTGGAGAGTGAGCCGGCCTGACTGCTTCCCATGTCCACCGCTAGAGCCACACTTGAAGAGTCAAAGAGCCGCATGTGGCTCAAAAGCCACAAGTTGGCCACCCTTGTGCTAGATCATCACATGCCCTTTCATTCTAGTGACTGTCATGGTTGCAGCACCATGTGACTTGTATGGGTTAGAGATTTTATGACTTTTTTTTTTTTTTAACTGATGACGGATCATCAGTATCTGATCGGTGGGGGTCCGATACCTGGTACCCCCACGAGTCAGCTGTTTGAGGAAGCCGTGGCCTCCTCGCAGCTTACCAAGCACTGTGCCATACATAGTATAGCTCATCACAGCTCAGCCTCATTCACTTGAATGGGACTGTGCTGCATCTTGGCCACGTGACCGATGAACGTGACGTCATTGATCTAATTTAAGCTGTGAGAAGTCTGCAGTGCTTCTGTCAGCGCTGCTGCCTTCTCCGACAGCTGATCGCAGGGTTCCCGGCCGTCGGACCCCCACCAATCAGATAGGGCATCAGTATAAAAAAGTTGGAAAACCCCTTTAAAAGCTGTTTGCGGGAATGCTTTTTCTCAGTGGATTTCTGCAAGGAAAATCCATTGCATTTTACAGTGACAACAAAGTGGAAGTGACTGCAATAAATCTCATCCAAACATTGCGTAAAAAAATCCACACGGAAATCTACATGGGGTGCAGATGTCGTACTTTGCAATGCTTAGGGCGACATCTGCAGAAAAGCTGCAGTAGGTGAGGTCAGACATCAAGGTTTAGCTTCAGTTTGTCAAAAATCCCACTAAAACTGCAATACAGTGGCTACATGTTGATTTACCAGAAAAATGCCCACCTTTTAAAAGGGTTAATTACGTATAAAACAGTTGTAAATAAGAGGACCGGTAGAGTTGAGGGGGTAATCCATTAGAGGAGCACCAATCCTAGACATGGCTTCTCATTTCATACACCGTGCTCTGTTTGCAACGGTAGTGCTGCTGCCGCCATTGGTTCTGGTGGTCACATGACCAAGCTGCTGGGGTCTAACTAAACCCAACACGGAATACCAAAAATCTTACTAAATAATAAGCCTCCTCACTCCAACCACATCCAAATACTTAGGGCAGTATTATGTTGGATGACGGTGGGCAAAAATGTACATTCCAGTTTAGGTTTGAACATGAAGAATGTTATATTTGTATTACTTGTCATGCGGTAAAAGCCCATTATTTCTCATTTACCTGTGTGGGGGGGAAAAAACACTTTAACCCTTGTATGACTATAAATGTTCTGGGCCTTTGTGACCAGATCTACATTTCTTCTTTTGCAATGCTGCTATTTAAATTTTTTATTATTTATTTTTTTTTGCCACCCCAAATTGTTTTGTCTTCTTTTTTTGTGAAACGCTTAGGGCTTTTTTAATATTTTAACTTTGACTAGATATTTATTTTTCAGGTCTTACAACATTTTTCCCTTAGCAGGACAGCACTTCCGCATTCAGGACACAGTGTTCATATGAGAGCAGTGTTGGGGGGTTTCTGTAGTAAGGAACCGGTTATTTCTGTTCCCTGTCACAGTACAGAATTGGACTCTCAGTGTGACTAATGGCACTGCATGCAGGAGTGCACAGTGCCATCAAATTCACCATGTAAATCTAAATGCTGATTAGTCCACACAAGTGAATCTGCCAAAAATCTGCACCTGACCAGAACCTTCTGACCAAGATCATCTTTTCTGTTCTTCTTAGGGCTCTTTCACATCACCGTTAGGGATTCCGTTCTAGCTTTCTGTTATAACGGAATCCATAGGATGGAAATCAAAACGGACACCTTTAAGAGGCATTCCGTTTTGATCCGTCATAATAGAAGCCTATGGGAAAGCATAACGGATCCGTCTGGTTTCCGTTATGCTAGATGGAAACCAAAGTTCTGTCGAGAGGACTTTGTTTTCCTTCCAGCATAATGGAAACCAGACGAATCCGTTATGCTTTCCCTTAGGCTTGTATTAAGACGAATCAAAATGGAACGCCTCTTAAAGGTGTCCGTTTTGATTTCCGTCCTATGGATTCCGTTATTTTCCGTTATAACGGAAAGCTAGAACGGAATCCCTAACGGTGATGTGAAAGAGCCTTTAGTCTTTGGTTATGTAACAGCAATCTCTTCATATTTTTTTTTTTTTTTTTAAATTTCTTACATAGGCACGGAAAAAGGAGCACGATTAACATGGACGACGTGAAACTGCTGTCCAGGCGCAGCCGATCGCTGGTAATTATGGCTTGTGCTTAGAGAGACGCTGATGGGTTTCACATTCTTTCGCAAAAGCGAATGCGAGGCGTGTAGTGAATGCAAAGCATCTGCACTGAATCCTGGCCCATTCTTTTCTATGGGTCTGTCTTTGCGTTCAGCAATATTGTACGGTTTTCACACAGCTCTGGCTTCATAGAAGGGAATTGGGCTTGCATGAAAAATGGAAGGCATCCGGATGTAATGTGTTTTTCACTGTTCGCTGGAGATGTAGATAAGTATTCTTCAGTATTTCTGCGCACATGAAAAACGCATGAAATCAGGACGAAAAAAGACGCACGAACTGAATGCAATTGCAGAAAAAAAAATGATTGAACTTGTGTGCAAAACCATCAGTTTTTCCTGAACAGATCCTGGCACAATCCATATCACTTGTGTAAAAGAGGCATAAGGGCTAGGGCCGCATGTTGTGGTAGTTGTGCAGTTTTCGTTGTCAGAAATTGTAGCAAATCAAAAAACAACTGTAGTCAGGGGGCTGAGAACACTGCGGAATCTCGTCCTACATTTAGAAAGCAGAAATCTAGAGCAGACGAGCAGAAACTGAGCCAAATTTATCATAGATGCACACTATATGATGGCTTTTGACTGGTGTATTTTGAGCCAAAATAGTGGCACCTACCTTTAAGAAATCTGCTGCATGCCCTCTTTTCTAGACACTTTTCAGAACTAGAGGGGCATCTAAAATGTATAAATAATTTTACCCACAGCATGTACACTCTTTGTGCAGTGTAAGCCATAATATTGGCTTACTTTCCTTAGTACATGTCCCCCAATTTGCAGTGTACATGTTGCAGCCATCTTGAGGTAAAACACATGAGGAAATACAAAAACTCTTGCATTTTTTTTAGCTGAAAATAGTATTCATTTACATCTGAAGCTATTTACCAGTGTATTATGGGAGTTTGACTTTTTGGTGACAATTAGAGATGAGCGAGCATGCTCAGGAGCAATTTTCGCGTAATAGCGTACGCATCTTCTAATCTGTACACTAATGCGTACGCAGCTTATGAATTTGTACGCTAATGCGAAAATTGCTCCCGAGCATGCTCGCTCATCTCTAGTGACAATGCTTCCCTTGGGGGGTGATTTATTAAGACCGGCGTTTTAGACGCTGGTCTTAATACCCCTTTGCGCAAGCGGTGGCTGCTCCTAAATTATGAAGAGGCGCCAGCCTCTCCATCACTTTGGCACATCCAGCGCCAGTTCTAAATGTAAGAGCTTCCTTGCTGTCTTACATTTAGACCATTTTCTACGCCTAAAACAGGCATAGAAAATAATGAGATGGGCCTGCTGGCCATTCCCCGCCCACAAAATGCAGGGAAAAATTGCAGATTGCGGCGCAGTGAACGTTTGTGTCTCAATATATGTCAAAAATTGGCGAATATCTGTTAGTAAATCTGTTGTGTTTATGCCATTTTCTGCTCCATTCACACCAGTGTGAGAAAGCACCAGCGCTCACAATCGGCTGAGCAGGATACCAAGCACAACCGCTATACAATGTATGACACTGTGCTTGGTGAGCTGTGAGAAGGCCGCGTTGCTCACAGAAGCTTCGTTGCCTTCTCAAACAGAGGTCTCAGGTGTCAGACCCCCACCAATCAGATACTAAAGATAGGTCATCATTATCAAAATCTCGGAACAACCCCTTGAAAAGAGGACCTTGGCTGATCTTTGCTTACAAGCTGTCAGTGATGACGTTCAGTACAGGAACGTGACCACTGCAGCCAATCAGTGGTGTCAGCAGTCATGTACTATCCTTACCGTCAATTGACCACTGATTATTGGCTGCAGCCATGATGTTCAGAAGCTGGCAGCTTGCAGTCAAAGATTTACATCTACAGGCGGGCTCATCTGCACTGGATTAGGGGGGAGGGGGGGGGAGAGGTGTCATGTTCATTGATTACATTTTAGACCAATGCTGTTCTCATATATTTATATATTGTAGTACGCGCACATCTCCAGCTACAGCAATGAAATTGCTGCCAGCAACCAAGAGCAGAAAGAGAAAAGAAAGAAGAAATCTGTCAGCACTGGGAAGAGGCGTTCAGGTGGAGATTCTGCAGTGGCCGAAGGCGAGGACCACGACATGGAATAAAGGGGTCAAATGCTGTACCCTTGTGGTACATAATGTCATATTCATGGTCTTCCTATCCGACCTGTGTCACTGCAGTGTCTCATCCAGGCAGGCTGGCCCAGGTGTAATGTGTCACATATGTATTTGTAGTACTTTCTGAAGTTGTCCTTTATATCCCATTACATATCTCATTATGTATGGTACTGTATTTATATTTTATTACATTTCATGTATATAAAGGTTAATGTCCACAATTTTCTAATATACAGTACTTTGTGTGTCAATTATTTACCATTTTCAAGATCTATGCTTCCTGTCGGTGACTTTTTTTGTTTTATCCAGAGAAATGAAAACCTGAACAGACAGTATTTCACTAGGGCAGATTTACTAATACTGTCAAAAGTGTAATGAGTTATGCACATATGGGGGAGAAGACAGACCTTTGAAGGAAAGCTCACTTGTCTCCTGCACTCACTGGCTCCTGCTACTCCCCTCGGGTCCCTGGATGTAAACTTTCAGTTTGATGTTATCTGCTCCCCTTGCCTCATGTTAAATGGTCATGTGGTGCAAAGGGAGCAGGTCACCGCTGCAGCGTCTTCAAACCGGAAGTTTACATCCACGGATCCGAGTGGAGCAGTGAAAAGCACAGAAGCTGGGAACAAGCATTGGGAAGCAGGTAAGTATGCATTCCTTCTCAGGTCTACCCACCACCCCCCTCACAAACAAGCTTAACCCCTTTAACCTACACCAGATGTATCATAGTGGTTGAGGCTATATGATAAATCTATAGCATCTTTAGACTGTCTAGTCTAAGTTTCCGCCACCTATCAGTTGTTGTTGTTTTACTCTAAAAATGCACCAAAATTTTGGCACACAGAGGTGCATTATAGTAACTCCCCTTTCCTGTGAAGCCATGCCCTTTCCACTAAAATCACGGCCCTTGTAAAACCAGACATTAAAGGGGTTTTCCAAGATTTTACTACTGATAACCTATCCTCAGGATAGGTCATCGGTATCTGATCGGTGGGGGTCCGACACCCGAGACCCCCGCCAATCAGCTGTTTGAGAAGGTACCGGTGCTCCCGTGAGCACCGGGGCCTTCTCACAGCTTACCAAGCACAGTGCCGTACATTGTACAGTGGCTGTGCTTGGTATTGCACTCAGCCACATTCACTTGAATGGGGCTGAGCCGCTCCTAGGCCATGTGACTGATGAACGTGACGTCACTGGCCTTGAAAAAGCTAAGAGAGCGCTGGTACCTTCTCAAACAGCTGATCGTCTGGGGTCCCGGGTGTCAGATCTCGACCAATGTAATAATGATGACCTATCCTACATAGGGTGTACGCCAGTTTTATTTGAAAAATTTGGCACGTTTTCAGTTGTAAATCTTCCCCATGGTCTGAACAAATACTGATGAAAAACAGAAACATAGAAAAATACCGTGTACAGTTCTGGAGTCAGTACCACCAATCTGATATTGGTAACTTGTTCTAAGGACGGGTCGTCAGTAAGTTAGTCCCTGAAAGCTCCTTTAAGCAATTCTCTCATGTGAGGTATCTGCATGCAGCAGCTCCTTGGACTCCATGCATTATGTTCGGGGTTGAATGACCTGAGACTTGAAGTAGGATTATGTTGTTAGTTGCCACCTGCAGCCTGCACCGCTACAAAAATCAATAAAAATGCACCGCTATACACTGATTTATAGTTATTTTGTGAATAGATGTTACGATTTGTTGTGGAGACAGAATTAGGACTTGGAGAGTTAAACACCTGCATGTTACATAGAAATTAGGAAATTTATCAAAATGGAGAAGTTGCTCTTACGAAGCCATCTAAATCTTTATTACTTCAGTGCGGTGAATTCTAAGGGTGAATAGACCCATTATTACTATTAATGTGCCAAAATGTAAAGCATCTCAAACGCATGAAGTTATTTCATATAATTTCTGCTTCTTATGTAATGTATCACCTTTTCTTATTTTCCTCAAATTGCCGTCAATTATACTTCATGGCCAGGGTGTTAGATTCTCTGCCTATATAAAGAGCTGCCATTCCAGGTGAAGCCAAGAAGTTGTAGAGATAGTGCCAGCTGCACCCCATCAGACATGTCCCTGCCGCTCCGCACAGCACAGCTTTTGATGGTCCTCGTGGCACTCTGCACAGTGAGATCGACTGCATCCTTAAGACACGACAGAGTGACTGCAAGTGGCAGCAGGGTAGGTACCAGGGAGGGTGGTGTAGCATGGGTTAATTTATATAGTATGGAAGGACTGAATTACAGGAAGTGGGCGACTTATATGAGCAGACACTTCTCCTGCACTGGCATCTGTAGGTACCAGTGTGAAAAGATCTGCGGTAATTTACCAACTCTCACCAGATTAGTTTCAGATTTGGGAAAATAAACTGGGAACAAGCACTGGAAGAAGCTGATCACAGAGCGCCAGTGTACAGATTATTGTATTTTATTCACTAACCTATTGAACAGGTAATGCATAAAATAAAGTAGATGCCATCCACAGATGCAGAAGAATACATTGTATAACTTTATTATAGTAGTTATATTCTTGTACATCGATGACTGTATTATAGTACTTATATTCTTGCATATAAGGGTAGTATATTCTTGTACACAGGAGGTGGTATTATAGTAGTTATATTCTTGTATATGGGGAACAGTATTATAGTAGTTATATTCTTGTACATAGGAGGCAGTATTATAATAGTTATATTCTGGTACATTGGGGTAGTATTATAGTAGTTATATTCTTGTACACAGGAGGCGGTATTATAATAGTTATATTCTTGTACATGGGGAACAGTATTATAGTAGTTATATTCTTGTATATAGGTGGCAGTATTATAATAGTTATATTCTGGTACATTGGGGTAGTATTATAGTAGTTATATTCTTGTACATAGGAGGCAGTATTATAGTAGTTATATTCTTGTACATAGGAGGCAGTATTATAGTAGTTATATTCTGGTACATAGGAGGCGGTATTATAGTAGTTATATTCTTGTACATAGGAGGCGGTATTATAGTAGTTATATTCTGGTACATTGGGGTAGTATTATAGTAGTTATATTCTTGTACATAGGAGGCAGTATTATAGTAGTTATATTCTTGTACATAGGAGGCAGTATTATAGTAGTTATATTCTTGTACATAGGAGGTAGTATTATAGTAGTTATAATCTTGTACATAGGAGGCGGTATTATAGTAGTTATATTCTGCTACATTGGGGTAGTATTATAGTAGTTATATTCTTGTACATAGGAGGCAGTATTATAGTAGTTATATTCTTGTACATAGGAGGTAGTATTATAGTAGTTATAATCTTGTACATAGGAGGCAGTATTATAGTAGTTATATTCTTGTACATGGGAACAGTATTATAGTAGTTATATTCTTGTACATATGGGGCAGTATTACAGTAGTTATAGTCTCGTACATAGGTGGCATCATTATAGTTGTTATATTCTTGTACATTGTGGCAGTATTATAGCAGTTATATGCTTATACGTAGGAGGCAGTATTATAGTAGATATATTTTTGTACATAAAGGTAGTATTATAGTAGTTATATTCTTGTACACAGCGAACAGTATAAGAGCTACAGCATGTTGTCTTTTTGAGAAGGACACAAATGCCAAGAGCAAAAAAACACTCCTGTGTCTGTATTTCCTATAGACTTTCAGCTAACATCTGGAGCTGGCATTCTTAGGTGCTGTTCACGTCACGTTTTTGTCTCACATTTAACATATACTTTGGCAGGATGCAAAAGTGTAGCGCGTGTGTATATATATATAATTTAGCCCTATGGTGACGGATGCCACTATATGACATCTGTCGGAGGCATCCGTTTAACATAGGTCACGTGTATACGTTAAAAGTAGGACTACAAAAACATGACGTGAACACAGCAGTGTTGCAAAAATGCTGCAAAGAAAACCAAGACTTCAGAAAAACACGTGTATTCTTGTACACACAGTATGGCCTAACATATCCCACAGCGCACATAGTTGTCATTATGTCCCCATCAGAGCTCACAGTGGGGGCATTATTATTTGTGGCATTCTACCTATTCTTGTATTGGACATTTTTATTTTATTGCAGACCCGTTCACACGGTAACGGGCCCTTAAAGTATGCTTTTTTGAGTAGTATAAAAGAAACATATTAACATAACATACATACATTTCCATGTTTGAGCAGTTGATAATATGCAATACATCTAAAAAAAGATGGAAGTGACTATTAGGGTCTTTGATCGTGTTTACCATTATGACTTGGCCAGAACTTAATTTTGAGTAAAATATAGGGACTTTATTCATTTGCTTACTGATTTGTAGCAAAAAACTGCAGACTGTGTGTCTGGGACTGAAAAAGGCAATCCGTTTAAAAAAAAAAAAATCCTTTATGGGCCCACTTGTCACATTAAACAAAACAGACAAGGAAGTCAAATCCAATGCAGCCACTCGGCTGATTTGTGTCCACACGGAGACCGCACACAACACGGCTGTTTCCAGATAAGTGCCTTTATATGTTTAACCTAATAGGAGGCTGCATCTAAAGAACAGGAAAAAAAACAACAAGGTGAATTGAAAGGAAATCAATGGTAAAATAAAGTTATGTATGAAGGATGAAATCCTGCGATTGGCTGCGAGTCGTGGCCTGGACAGTTAATTAAATCCTCTCCGTTTTACAGGCTCCTATTTCAGAGATTCATTTATTTCTATTTTTTTTTCCATTTTTTTGAAAAAGTTCCAGGAAACAGTCCATAAATGTAACCATTAAAGCAGGTTATTACATTAAAATGGTACGGGGAAGTGCAGCACTGGAGTCTGGCAGTACATTATCTGTCAGAATCTGTCATATTCTTCTGAATTGCCTCCAGAGTGATGTGGAAAAGGTTAGGACCCTTATATTTAAAGAACCACTGATGTCACACAAAAATAATGAGGCTATAGAATAATGAGGCCCATGATTTGTTCGCTCTGTCCTGTTTAACTAACATCTGTGCAAAAGGGAAAAAAAAAGGAAAAGTGAAATTATTTTATTTTACCATTATCAAATGCCACAGACGTAAATCAAAGCATTGCGCCTGTCTTGGGAGGAAAAAAATGGCCATTTGTGGAAGATTTAGCTGCGTCCGTAGCAAATGTAACGTATTAACTTGCCTGGCTGCTTCTAAATTAAATCAAAGATCAGGCTCATCATCATTTATTTTTCTCATAAAGCCAAAGAATAGGATTTAAAGGAGTCTCATGAAGACAACCCATTTTCTCATACTCATATGAACATCATAGAGGGGCGTCCCCTGCTCATGGTCGCCCTTTCTGATGCATTGATAATTAGCAGGTTTTATTTTTGCAAACCTGGTCCACCCATGGATTACCTGGTCATCTGAATGGCTGCCATGTGATTCTTCATTTTCTCTGTACAGGCCACTGCATAGAAAATGCTTGGGCTCTGGGGACCTCTTTTACAGTACTTTCTGCGTTATTCAGTAAGTACCCAATGTCCCTAGAGTGAATGCTACTAGCTAATTCCCTGTCTATCATTGGACCTGTACTCACTGCTATTCAAGAGTAGGATTGCAGCTAATCAGAAAAAATATACCCAGGGGCAAATTTATTAAGACCGGCGTTTTAGACGCCAGTCTTAAAGAGGACCTGTCACCCCTCCTGACATGTCTGTTTTAATAGTTTTATGCATTCCCCATGTAACAACAATTCTGGAACATCTACTCTTATGGCTCTATGTTGTGCCATTCCTTTATTATTTCTACTAGACGTTATGAATGAATTGCCAGCAGTCTGCAGTAAGGGTACAGAGGGGAGGTAACCAGTTGGGGGGGTGTGTACCTGCACAGACTCACTCTATCCAATCAGTGCTGCCATGTTCAGTCTGTGCAGATACACACCCCCAACTGGTTATCTCTCCTCTGTACCCTTACTGCAGACTGCTAGTAATTTATTCATAACTTCTAGTAGAAATAATAAAGGAATGGCACAACATAAAGCCATAAGAATAGATGTTCCAGAATTGTTATTACATGGGGAATGCATGAATATATTAAAACAGACATGTCAGGAGAGGTGACAGGTCCTCTTTAATATCCCCTATGGCTGACGGTGGATCTGAGTTATGTAGAGGTGCCAGCCTCTCCATAACTTCACAGTATCCAGCCTCGCTTTTAAGGGCTCATGCAGACAGCTGTTTCCCGTCTGTTCTGTGGATTGGGGACATCCGTGCATTTTCCGCAGATGGATGCAGACCCATTCAACTTGACAAGTTCTATTTTTTTCCTGTTCTGTGCCCCTGATCTGCACTGCACCTTCTGGATTGCAGACCCGTTCAGGTGAATGGGTCCGCATCCGTGATGCTGTCCACAAATGGCCGGGACCAGTATATTGTGGACCCACTGTTAGCGGGCCGCTACATGGGCCCAGCCAGGCAATGGCTGTGCATGAGCCCTAAATGTAAGATTGCGTCCTTGCTGTCATATATTTAGATCATTTTCTACGCCTAAACCAGGCGTAGAAAATGATGAATGAGACGGGTCTGCCAGCCTGTCCCCTTCCCAAAGCCACACCTACTTTTTAAGACCTGGCGTGAGCGGTGAAGAAGTTGCAGATTCCGATGCACCATGGAGGGTGACAGAATCTGCACCATATATACGCCACAAAAGTGGCCTACATCTGGTCATAAATTTCCCCCCCGAATCTACAGTCGTGGCCAAAAGTTTTGAGACTAACACATATTTCTGTTTTCATGTTTGCTGCTTTTGTCAGATGTTTCTGTGGTATACTGAGGAACACTTATAAGCGTTTCACAAGTTATTTAAAATACTGAAGTGGCAAACTTTGTGAAAACTAATATTTGTATCGGTCTCAAAACTTTTGGCCTTGACTGTAGATTGTTGTGTGACTTATCACCATTCCAGTCTGGTTTTAGGGTTCTCCTGATAGATGGAGTTCCCAGCACTGGCATGAATACATGACATAAATTAGATGCATCTCTGCCCTGCCGTGCGCCAGAAACTGTAGGCTACGCCAGACAGGGATTGGCAAAGACTTTAGCTAGAACTTATAAAGTGCATCATGCGACTGCGACTTTTTTATGCCATAATAGTGATGTAAAACCATTAGTAAATCTCCCCCAATTGATGTGTGAGACTGATCCTTCTGAATTGGGTATTCCTGCATGAAGTTCTGCAAACCCCATTCACACTAATAGCACAGTTGCAAACATTTCTGGAAAAAACGTGTGAATATAACCTATAGGCCCCCATAGACATTAGTGTATCGTCGGCCAAACCCGATGCAGTCTAATGTGTATGGAGAGCTCTTGATTCCCCTGTGACTGGGGAGAGAAGTATTTTTGTGGAAACCTTTTGGTCTCCCAGGAGGTAGGTGTCTGGCAGCGGCTTTCTCCTCTCACCTCATTGAATACACATCCACTATCAGTCAGTAATACACAGATTTTTGATATTTACAGCACCTCGTGCCATAATTTCCTTGTGTCTTTTTTTCCCCTGCAGGATATGGATGAAATTAAGAAGAGCAACTTTCTAAATGTACTGTCCTCCATATCTGACTGGAGGTCACCAGAGGACGATGCAGTGGTGATAAACTTAGAGGATCCTGAGCTGCCCTATAGGCCGCAGAGGTCTATGTATAATTCACATATGGACAGAGGAAAGACCACATGTAAAAACTTCTTCTGGAAGACATTTTCTACTTGTTGAGCTCGCTCTCCGTCCCGTGCATGCAATCACAATGTCATCTTAATAGTTTAGTAACAGGGGCTAGTCGATTGTCCAGTGGTGGCATCCTTTTATGTCCAAACCAATATGTAGCCTGAGGCATGAGCTTGTGGTACATGCTATGATTTTTGTATATACCGTATATATTGAATATATTTGGCTAACAAATGAGTCTTCCTTTAGTGTGAAAGATGGATCCGCAGTAGTCAGGATTATGTGTAACTAGATGGTGGTATATTGATAACCAAAAGTAAGAAGGTGAAGTCAGCCACCACCTTTCTTCACTCAGCAGAGGTGTTCTTCATTATTGTCTAGTGTTGGTAAGGAAATGTACGGTGATTCTTTTACAGTGTATGTAAAATGCATCATCCTTCACAAATGACCGTATGTGCTAAATAAAAGGATTATGTGCACCGAGTGGCACTGATGTCACTGTGATTTCTGGATACGAATAAAAATCATGGAACTGTAGGTGTACCTCCGAAAAAAAATTATTTTTAAATTTTCAACATGATTATGAAGGCTGCCATCCTGCCTGAGCTGTTTTTTTACAGCCTTTAGAGATATGCTTTACAGCAGCCACCATGGGCCATAGTCACAATGTACAGTAGCTGACTCATTGACTTATAAGGAAGGGTTTTCTAGGCTCTATGACCTGTGCAGAGGTCAGGAGGGAGACGATATGATATCACCTATCGTAAATGGTGGATCCTGTGTTATCCATACAGAGGGGACATCTGTCATTATAGCTGCCTTCTCAAACAGCTGATCGGCCGGGGTCCGACACCTGGGACCCAAGCCGCTTACTAATGTATTGATTGTCCATATTGCCTCCTTTGCTGGCTGGATTCATATTCCCATCACATTAAACACAGGCCGTTTCCAGAGATTACGACCACCCTGCAATCTGGCGGTCAGTATTGCGGGATTGTGCATAGGTACACATGAGCAGCAACTCTCAACCTGGCCACCTCATATGTGCACTGCAGTGGTGGGCGTAACTCTTGTAAACGAGCAGTGTATAATGTCATGGAAAAATGAAGCCAGCCAGCAAAGGAGGCTATATGTAGCATCACAGTACATTAGTAAGGGGCTTGCAGGGGCGGGTTGGCCATAGACCTTACAGGGAAATTTCCCAGTGGGCTGATGCCCAGGGGCCACCTGAACCCTCCTCACGGCCAGCCAGTGGAAGTTTTTGGGGAAGTATTTTGTGATGGACTGTGGTATTTGGCTCTGTTGGGGTGGTATAATGTGCCACAATATGATATTGCTGGCTCTGCCGTCCATCAATTTGGACCCGACTACAAAATGGGGCCACTTTTAGTATTTTTTCCAGGGCTACTATAAGTTCCCAGCCCGCTCCTGGTGGCTTGTATTAACTTTCTCTACATGATAAATGCCATTTGCTAAAGTGAGATAACTCCTTTAAAAATATCTATGTATTTTCCTCTAGTGTTGTGGTTTCAAGTTTGGCGTACAAGGTTTGGGTTATCTACCGCAGACCATAATTTATATAACCCGAATCTTGTACGACGAACTTGAAACCACAAGTTCGCTCAACATTACTTTCCTCTAATCAGCTTTCCCTCAACCCTGACCAGTCTCCCTGTCCCAGCTGCTAAAAAAACACCAGCACAGCATGATGCCACCACCGCCAGGCTTTACGGTAGGAAAGGTATTGGGCGTTTCTATTGATTATCGGCAGCAGATCCCTGATTACACAGGAAGATCATTGAGCATCTTTTTAGAAGATGCAGATCAGCCGACAAACAAGTGATTGCTTGTTTATTGGTTTATCAGTGCCAAGATTATACAGGACAATTATCGTGAACAAACATTCTCAAATTTTGCAACAATTGGCCCAAAAATCGCACAGTGTAATAGGGCCTTTAGTCCAAACATACCCTAAATTCTGATAATTTCATTGTGTAATTTAATTTTAGAGATCTATTGTTCTGTTACAGAGCTCCAAAGGCCCCGCCATATCCTTTTATATAGCCATAGTGTTAACTTTCACAGGCACTATAGTTGGAGCATACTGTACTTGTGTGTACTGAGTATTCGGGATCTGTATCTACACTATCATTCTTCATAGTTTCAGCAGGGCAAAATTCTACACTGATGAGCCCCCACAATGGGAGGGGGTGGGGGGGGTTCTGCTTTGGTATCGTGCTTGTATTTATGTCTTACAGGGGTTGTCCACTGTTCTTGAGCTTTTTTTCCCACCCCCTTCCCCAGCATAGCTGGACCCACTGTGAGCATACTTTCCTGATGCCCACCATTGAGTTCGGGTCCCATAGCTACGCGCATCAACATCCTGTTTGACAGGGGTCACATGACCGCCCCAGCCAATGACATGGGTCACCAGTATGTTACACGTCACAGCTGCAGCCAGTCATTGGCTGTGGTGGATCTGTGACCTGTGTCAAACAGGGTATGGACATGGATACCTATGGAATCTGCAGTACACAGTGGGGAGCGATGGAGCCTGAACCCTGAAACGAGGATCAGATAAGTATGCTTACCACCGGGATCTGAACAAAAAGCTGCTCAAAAAAGGTGGACAACCCCTTTAAAGCCATTACATAAAGCACTGACCCCAAAGACAGGCATGTAAGTGCCACTGTGTTTAATGCTGGAAAAAAACCTCATCCATATTGACTTTCAGATCCATATATTAGCTGATTAAATCATCAGAACACTGTACCTCCAAAAATCAATAGATATGAACTAATTAAACATTTTACATTATAATCTGCAGATCCAAACACAGGAATGAATCATGTTTTGAGGCTAATTCATGCGCGGCTCCACCTCCAACCTCACTTTGTAAAATTGATTAACAGAACATTTGCAACGCGATGCTTAAATCTCCTGAAATGCTTCACTGTAGGACGTGAATTATATCCTGTAGGGGTTAATTCCTCCCGGTTTTGCTGGCTTCAGCAGTTTCAATAACATCCTATAGAAGTAAAGGTAAACTCTCCCAGCCTGTATAATGTTTGAATCATGTTTCCTTGGCCAAGCAATTTGCTTCACTTTTCATTAAGCAATAAATCAGTTTTATTATCAATGAACACGTTGTAATTCTCCAGTCGTGGCTGGCAGATATGGTCAGGTTACCATAAAGCAGCATTGCCCTTTCTGAAACATAAGTAAAAAAAAAAATCCCTTCCACAATGTTGTCACCATGTCTCACCTCCCAGAACATCAGTGAATCTCCAGCTTTAAACACAATGGGGAAAACGTATCAAGTCCTGCACGCCAGAATTCTGGCTCCAAAAAGTTGTAAGATAAGGCCTTTGCTTATTTGCACAAAAACTTTGCAACATTTTTACACCACTCACTCCAGTTTTGAAAAGTGGGTGGGAAAGTGGCCAGATTTACCATCCAGGGAAAAAAATGTTAGTTAGTTCACCAAAGAAATTGGAGTTAGGGCTCATTCATACGACCGTATGAATGAGTCCATATCCGTTACGCAATTTAGCAGAACGGGTGCAGACTAAAGATGAGCGAGCATGCTCGGCCGAGCGTACTCGGGGGCAATTTTTGAGTAGTAGGCTACGCATTTTATAATCTGTACGCTAATGCATACGCATCTTCTAATCTGTACACTAATGCGTACGCATCTTATAAATTTGCGTATTTGCTAATGCGTACAAATTACAAGATGCGTACGTATTAGCGTACAGATTAGAAGATGCATACGCTACTACTCGAAAATTGCTCCCGAGTACGCTCGGCCGAGCATGCTCGTTCATCTCTAGTGCAGACGCATTTATTTCAATGGAGCCGCAAAAGATGGGGACAGCACCCTGCGTGCTGTCCGCATCCCGTAGTTCTATTCCGCGGCCCCGCAAAAAATATAGAGTATATCATATTCTTGTCCATGGACAAGAATAGGTTTTTTCTATGATAGCGGTGGCCATGTGCGATCTGCAAATTGCAGATCCGCAAAGCACTACGGTCACGTGAATGTAGCCTAAGGCTAGTTTCACATACCTGTTTACCTGATCTGGCAGAGGAACAGCCTGCTGAAGTTCACTATAGCCAGATACTGACATGTATCCATCTTAGTATAGGGGGTCATCTGAGATTAGGAAGTAGTTGAAATCCTGTAACCACCTTGGGGGGAGGGGGGGGGACATAGCTTTATGGTTGTGCTTGAACAGTCTATGGACACATTGCCTATATGGCTACTCTGTCCGGAAATATCTATCTCACCAGACATGGACCGATTTTTGTCCAGCCAAAACCAGAGACTTAGGCCTCTTTCACGGATTAGGTCCGAATGCTTTCAGGGTGCGTTCAGGAAAACTTGCACCATTTTGCAAGCAAATTCAGTCAGTTTTGTCTGCGATTGCGTTCAGTTTTTTTTCCGCACGGGTGCAATGGGTTTTGAAGCATTTTTTCACGCGCGTGATAAAAAACTGAAGGTTTACAAACAACATCTCTTCGCAAACCTTCAGTGAAAAACGCATTGTATCCGCACTTGCTTCATGATGCAATGCGTTTTTCACTGAAGCCCCATTCACTTCTATGGGGCCAGGGCTGCGTGCAGAATATAGAACATGCTGCGTTTTTTTTTAAGCAACGCAGAACTGATGCACACAGACCCATTGAAATGAATGGGTCAGGATTCAGTGCGGGTGCTATGCGTTCACGTCACGCATTGCACCCACACGGAGGTCTTAAGATGAAACAACTGCAGGATCCCCATGATAGTCAATGGTTTTCCTGCATGAGTATCTGGTTTCAGCTGGGCAAAAAACGGTGCATGTCTGGTGGACAGATGTTTCCAGATAGAGTAGCCGTATGTCCATAAACTGTTCGAGCACAACCATAAAGCCGTGCCCCCCACCCCCACCCAAGATGGTTACAGGATTTGAACTATTTCTCAATCTCAGATGACCCCCTTTTGTACAGATAAGCAGATTGCTGCAAGAGCTGGAAGCGAGTATTGGAATACATCTACGGTATATAGCACTTTCCTTCCAACATTTGAGCTGGAGCAACTGCTGAGCATGCTCCAATATGGTCAGGAACATAGTCAGGAAAGCAAGAGAACACAGCAAACAAGTAAAGGCTACTTTATATGGGCCGATTTAGAAAGCGTTCCTTCCTGACAATCACTTGCTCATCAGTGGAGGAGAAAGCTGCATTTACATGTGGTTATCTCCTCCACAGTATGGTGAGGAGGGATCGCTAATACCATCGCTTGCCGGTAGCAGATTGATGTTTAGACGGCACACAATGTTAGGTGACTGCACAAACGATAATATTTTCCTACGAACAAGCATTATTACTACTGAGTGTTCGTATGATGCCATGATGAGAATACCCCTTTAGTGCTGGTGTTAGAATTCATATTTCTAGCAAATAACAATACTGAGATGATGTAAAATAAAAAAAAGTTTATTCCAAGATGAAAACCCATTCAGCTGAGATATTTTGTGCAGTACAATCTTCATTTAAAAAACAAATGAAAACACAAAAAAATAACACTGAAAACAAAAGTATAAATCAAAGTGGGAAATACCTGCAGGATTAGTGTCTACAATATTTACATTGTAACTACCTGTAAACCATAACTTTACACCAGAAAGATTTGCAATGATGTCATCATCAGCAGTGACATCATCATTTTAGCTGTAGAAGGTGCTTTATAGGCAAGGTTTGTTTTATACATTTCACCAGTGTTCAGGCCTCATTCAGACTACCGTAATGTGGGTACATTTTAGCTGCAGTGTTGCAGCTGCGAATCCGGGGTCTAATGATAATGCTGTTAATATGGGTCATTAGACCTGCGGTCGGGCTAGGATATGTGTCTGTAGGAATGGGCCACATTATGGCTGTCTGAATGACGCTTTAATCTTGTTGGAGCCGTAGAGGCTTTCACAGTTTTAGGAAACGAGTTTATATCAGCTAAACTCAGCGCTGGAGCAAGAATTTTAAGGTTAAGTCACGTGACTCGATTTGCACTGACACGTTGTCTAACTAGTGCTTCACGCCCAGCCATTATTTTTCACAACTGGTGCATGACTTCGCCTCCTCGAGTTATTTTTTCTCCACCCTCAGGGCAGATTTTTGCCGTTTGGCTTGTGATGCATGTGACAAGGATATCATGCACTGCACTTGCTCGTCGCGTTGCTGTAGCTGCTCCCCGCATGCAGTCTGCAGACTGATGACATGTTCTACATTCTGGTTTAAATCCACCGACAACGCATGAGGATCCTGAGCACAAACAGCCTGCGAACATGGCAGCAAAATGTTAAAGAGTGTCATTATACGGCTTTTATACTGTACATCCTCATACAAGCTATCAACTTGCTTTGGGGTGTCTACAGCTCTCCAACTGTCGCAAGACTACAACCCCCACTATACTCTGACACAGTCTGAAAGTATATGGTAAAACTAGGAAATATAATACAATGCAGCCACCCAATTACAATTATAGCTCCCACTTGGATTGATTTCCAGCCAGCTTTTCCAGATTCCTGAACAGCCAATCTGCCCTGCTATGTTACAGTACATCTTCTGCTCTCATATCACTACATAACCAGGTAAATCTACGATTAAAGGGAATTCTGTCACAAGACAGATCAGTATCTCCAGATGTCACCGCTGGTCACTCATTTGTATTGTCCTTGGTTCCATCTTCATAGATGCTGCCAGGGGCGGACTGGGAACTTAAAATGGCCCTGGAAAAAATATGAAAACTAGCCCCATGTTTTGTGGCTGGGTCCAAATTAATGGAAGGCAGGGCCAGCAATACCATACTGTGACACATTATACCACCCCAACAGAGCCAAAAACCACAGTCCATCACAAAATATTGCCAGCAGCACAAAATACATCCTCAAAAACTTCCACTGGCTGGCCATGAGGAGGGTTCAGGTGGCCCCCTGGGTATCAGCCCACCGGGAAATTACCCTGTAATGTCTATGGCCAATCCACCCCTGGATGCTGCCAATCTGGAGAAACAAGTGCTTTTATTTTTTGGTAATTAGCCCGTAGGTGCAAAAAGGGCGGTGCCATTGCACCTTGTTGCACCCAAAGGCTCTGCATTTATGTCACACAAAGCACCCCCCCCCCACATCCCCTGTCGCACACCTCGACTGGATTCAGCACACACGCTGTACAGAAATGGAGATGGCTGGGCATTCCTACCATATACAGCTGGGCACCAACCGTGCTCCTGCAAGACTTCAGGGCCAGTTATGAAGATGTTTTCACTGCCTGGCGTGTCAGTTTTGGTGGTGGGGGAGTGGAGCCTCTGGGTGCCATGACACCACGCCACCATCGTTGGATCTAGGAGCTAATTAACATACAATAAAAACACTTATTTCTCAGTATTGGCAGCAGCTATGAAGATGGGGACAATGGCCTTGCAAAGTAGTGACCAGCACTCATCTGGAATGTAAGATCTGAAGTGTATAAACCTCAGATAAGTTATCACACAATTTAAAGGGACACTATCGCGAAGAAAATTTTTTGATATGTTTTACAACATAACAAAAGCAGGTTTTAACATAATGTATTTTTCAAATTGTGTAAATGTTTTTTTTTTTATTCAGTTTTCTTGCCTTACATGGGGGCTGCCATGTTGGAAGTAAAGTGTGACAGTCTGGGTTTACAACATAATGGCACCTCACTTACGGCAGGCATGTACATAGGTTTCCTCAGTCGCTGCCGACCCTATAGAGAATGAATGGAAGACGTGAGCCCGCCCCTGTGATGACACCAGTAACACACAGCCAGGTCCTCCCTCCTTGCTGCTGGGGGAAGCCCACTGTGCCTGCTCCTCACTCCTGCAGCAGCGTCCTTGTCTTCATTAGGCTGCCTGTTCTAAATTCTATGGCAGCTCAACCCAGCAGTGCAGACAATTTTTGCTGAGTGTACTGCTGGGGTGAGTGGCTCAGGACTCAGAAACAGAGTAGATGGAGGTTCTTGGGGCTGTAGGACCTTAGTGATGTAATCGGCCATGTGACCAGTGGGGGAGGAGCCTGAGGAGCAGAGATCTGTGTTTTTGTAACAAAGCCATTGTCTCATCTTATCTTGCTGAAGCAGTGATGTCACCGCTGAAGGTGTGAATTGGTGATGTCATTGGTACCACCCACTTTTTTGCAGCATGCCTACTTACAGGTTGCTCAAAGCCTCATTTGGCCAGCAGAGCTCCCCCTGGTGACCAAAGATTGTAAATATGGTAAAATCTAATATTTATTTATAATATTTCACACATTGGAATTTTTATTTATTTATTTCTTACAAATATATAATAGATTTTTTTTAGCATAAATAAAATATAGAACAGGTTTTTGTGATAGATTCCCTTTAAAGGGGTTTTCCCATTTTAGAAAGTGATGGCACATTGCTAAAATATGCCCCACAGATCAGACCCCAACCATATACAGTCATTAGAAAAACAAAGCACGCCCTCTTTGAATTCTATGGTTTTATATATCAGGACATATTTTTACGGCAGATGTTGGGAATTTAAAAATGGCTCCTGCTCCATAGTGGAGCAGACACCATATCCACTGGGTTTCTGTTGTTTCACACAACAGACACCTGGGGCTAATGTCTGCGATCAGCGATTATGCTGATCGCACACATTCAACCCCTTAGATGCAGTGGGCAATTTACTTAAGTGGAGACTTACTGCAAGGAAAAACAGTGAATGGGATACAGCGCTAAACGATTGTTGTGTTCCCTTCATCATCAGGATCAGTAGGGAACCCAGAGGTCTTTCTGACATTTATCCTAGTGATATCCCATCCCTTTAAAATATGAATAAGCCTATACAGTGGTCCCTCTAGATACAATATTAATTGGTTCCAGGAAGACCATTGTATGTTGAAACCATTGTAAGTCGAGTAATCGGTTACAAAGCCCTAAAATGTCATCCAAGATAAGAGAAAATGAAGATTTAAGAAACTAAGCAGATAACTAAGACAGATAAAACAAGTCCTTACATATAACAGTCAGGAATAGCTGCTAACTAGCAAGTAATAGAGCTATTTTACCAGAGAAGTGGCCTCTGGTTTCAACTAACGATGAGTCAGAAAAGACCATTGTATGTTGAAAATATTGTATCCTGAGGCCATTGTATCTTGAGGGATCACTGTACATTCACACTTTTCCCCATTGCTGCAAAAGTAGGATAATTTTCTGTTTCTCCTTGTCTAAAGCTGGGCGACAATCCTGTGGGAGCTGAAATTGTAACCATAAGGATGTAGCAATAGGGAAGTGAGGGACTTATCACCAGGCACTTGTGACATACAGACGTATGGCGACGCTGCAACTTAAAGGGGTTCTCCGGGAATTAAGAAAATGAAAATATGTCAATATCACTTTATTATAAATATATTCCCAAATATCTTTCATTAGTTATAATGGTTCTTTTTGTCTAGGGAGCAATGATTAGGAGAAACAAAATGGCCGCTGTCCTATTAGTTCACACAAAACCTGTCCTAATCACACAGGAGGACAAGTTAATTCACAAAACTAAGATAAAGAGCTGCCTCATCATCCTCTCCTACTTGTCAGGGATTATGATCCTGAATACAGTTTAATATGATATTTAGCTGAATCTTTGTGGGAATGGAGTTCATGAGGAGACATGAAGTACAGAGAGGACAGATTGTGCATACAAGTGCTGCTGCTCATTATCCACACCTCCTCATGAACTCCATTCCTACAGAGATTCAACTGAAGATCTTATCAGTTGCATTCAGGATCATAATCCTTGACAAACAGAGCGGAGGATGAGGCAGCTCTTTAGCGCAGTGTTGTGAAGTAAATTGTCCTCCTGTGTGATTAGGACAGGTTTTGAGTGCACTAATAGGACAGCTGCAATTTTGTTTCTCCTAATGATTGCTCCCTAGACAAAATGAGCCATTATAACGAATGAAAGGTATGTGGGAATATATTTGTATATAGAAGTAATATTTAAGTATTTTCATTTTCTTAATTCCCGGAGAACCTCTTTAAGAAATCTGAGCTGTCTCAAATGTGTCACATGAAGTAGTTACCGCACTTACTTCAAGCTGCTCATTGGATAAGCTGATATACGGTGATGTCTTCTCCTTCAGTATAGTAATGACGTGGCTGCAGAGCTGGGTCCTCTTGCTCGATTCATGAACCGCCTTTGAATCAGTTTCATCCATACTGGCTGCTTCTAGGTAACAAATAGTTTACATGAAATGTGCCATAACAATCAGCTGGCTACTTTGTATCACGGCCGTATACTAACCTGTTTCATCTTTATTCATAGCCTTTAAATAGAGCTGCAGGAGTTCCTTAGTCTGACGCTCCTCCTCTCTGCGATCCAGCAGGCCCTGAAGAGTATCCTTTAGCATTTCCGCCTTCTTGGCCGGTATAGCTATCTCTCTACTGAGATCCTCAGTCTCAACATCAATAAGAGCCTAAAAGAGATATTAAAAAATAGAGTAGGATTCCATATTTTTAATAAAGACCAATTAAATTTTTTTAGCTTAAAATAAGTACAATACAATAATAAAAAAAAATCCAATAAGTTCTATATATACCAAAATGGTACCACTGAAAGTTACAGCTTGTCCCACAAAAACAACCCCTCAAACAGCTTTGTCAATGGATATATAAATAAAGTTATGTCTCTCTGAATACGTCAACACAAAAAGAATTGATTATTTTTTTTTTATTGTGCAAAAGTAGTAAAGCAACAAAACTATATGAATTATTATTTCTGTAATTATACCAACCACCAGAATAAAATTGGTGTGTCATTTATACCACCTAAAAATGTAAGAAAAAAAGTGGAATGGAGAATTGCTGTTTGATTCCATTCCCCCCAACAAAAAGAAAAATAAATAAATAAAAGTCTGTTTATAGATAATATTTATCCTGAAGTGGTAACATTCTCAATTCTGGGAAAAAAAAAAAAACACACTTTTATGGTTACATCAGCTGAAAAATAAAAAAGTTATTGCTCTGGTAACACAGTGGTAAAAATGTCCATACATTGCAAAAAAAAAAAAAAGAAAAGAAAAATCGCAGATTGCAGTGCTCATAGCTTAAAAACTACATCCTTAAAGAACTCCCGACAAAAATTTTATTCCATGTCCTGCTAGAAATGTAGATGATATAGTCTGTAGTTAATGTGATTTTCTTACCAGTGTCTGAATTTTTGACTTATATCATCCTGACGTTTCTTATCTGTGTCATGTGACCAGCAATTAGACCCACCAACTCACACATAGACTTATGTGTGGACAGGAAGTCTAATTCTCTATGTATTCCTATGAGACTGAAAGTGAGGCTCCCATAGGAATAAATAGAGCAGTTACTGGCTTTCTGTCCTGGGTCAGTTGGAGGTCAGGGAGTTGGTCACATGACCCAGCTACAATAAGAAGAGAGGTTTTTACTCACAGAAACAGTCACTGATAAGAAGATTACATTCACTACAGATTATATCATGCACCTTTCTAACAGGTCAGAGAATAAAAGAATTTGCGGGAGTTCTTCTTTAAGGGGTTAAAGGATTGTCTTTTTTATATAGTTGTCAGGCAGCACAAACTAAGAAGTTATCAGTTTCCTCAGGTCACCATGAAAAAGCAGTACAATCTTCAAGTAGCATGTTATAGAGCAGGCCGACAACAGACCCCCAATCTTGATCAAACTTCAGATCAGAACTTTATGTTAGACCTCAGATCAGAGATAAAAACAAATCTTTTAATCTACCTGTCCCGCTATTCCGCCACTCAGCAGATTTGACGGTCTCTGCTGTTTTTGTGGGAGGTCTTACAGGTGATTGACAGTCTTCCCTGTGTTAATGTGTATACACAGACAGCTGTCAATCACTGATAGGACCGCCCACTTTGCTACTGAACTGAGAAAGAGCAGAGATTTATATGAATGAAATAGAAGTTATACTGACCATTTTCCCATAAAACTATATATCAGTCTGCTCAGCTCCTCCTGCTCTATAACATGCCGGCTGCAGGTAACACTGCATTTTCATGATGACAGGTTTCCTTTAAACTCAAGGCAGCATTGGCAATGAACCGAGGCCGAGAAGGAGCCAGGAGGCTTGGCAGCCCAGCAACCTAATCTTCTTCCTACTGCCGTAGTAATCAGATTTTTCTTTAATCTACAATAAGTACAGCTATGACCACACAGCATGACAATACAGGAGCTCAGTGAGGCAGTTCTGATTCACTCCAATGTGTTGGACTGAAAAGGAAAAATGTGTAAAAATAACAATTGTGGGAGACGTCATAGCCAAGTCCTACCTGAAAATCAGACTCTGAAAAAAGAATGATGTTGGACAGGTTTTGTCTCAGCTGTGCAGCCAGTACTTTCCACTTTGGAAGTTCATTACTACTGTCCACATCATCCAGCTCCACCGACTCCCGAGCCAGCCACATTGTGCCTCCATCTGAAGGAATGTAAGAAGATGGTCAATTCTTCTGTGCCAGCTTAAATAAACACACCACGAGCTGTGCTGCAGTGTAAAATAAATGAGTTGCCATCACCCACACACAACCCAGGAGGATCCCAGTGTATCTGTTTCTCGTAGGCATCGTTTTAAGCTGGAAAATACACTGTGCTTCCGGTGGACCATGTTCAATTAAAGGGGAGGGGCACTTTTTTTTGCAACTTTTTGTTGCAGTGATAATGAGTTTCACTCCAGAATTAACATCAGTGGCGTAACTACAGGGGATGTAGGGAAAGCAGCTGCTTCGGGGCCCGGGAGCAGTGTCTTTTCTAGTACTATTCAGGCCAGGCCGGGCCCCCAGTGTGACTGTATCTACAGGGGGCCCAGTCTGGTCTGAAATGTACTAGAAACTGTTTAAATGGTCTTCATATCAGTATCAAGGACCTTTTTAATGCAGTAATCGTAGGCTAAAGGACCTTCCATTACGTCATTAGGTCACATGATCGAAGGTCCTGTATCCTAACATTACTGCATTCCAAAGGTCCTTTAGCCTCCTAGAGACACCAGAGGCGAATGAAGAACCTGCAGCCTGTAAGTAAATAAGTATCTCTGTGTATATGTGTATGTTTGTGTTTATATGTGTATATATGTGTGAGTTTATCTGTGTGTAATATATATATATATATATATATATATATATATATTAAAAAATACATATTTATACATATTTATAGATGTGTGTGTATATGTATATATATATATATATACACAGTACAGACCAAAAGTTTGGACACAACTTCTCATTCAAAGAGTTTTCTGTATTTTCATGAAAATTGTAGATTCACACTGAAGGCATCAAAACTATGAATTAACACGTGGAATTATATACTTAACAAAAAAATGTGAAACAACTGTAAATATGTCTTATATTCTAGGTTCTTCAAAGTAGCCACCTTTTGCTTTGATTACTGCTTTGCACACTCTTGGCATTCTCTTGATGAGCTTCCAGAGGTAGTCACCTGAAATGGTATTCCAACAGTCTTGAAGGATTTCCCAGAGATACTTAGCACTTGTTGGCCCTTTTGCCTTCACTCTGCGGTCCAGCTCACCCCAAACCATCTCGATTGGGTTCAGGTCTGGTGACTGTGGAGGCCAGGTCATCTGGCGTAGCACCCCATCACTCTCCTTCTTGGTCAAATAGCCCTTACATAGCCTGGAGGTGTGTTTGGGGTCATTGTCCTGTTGATAAATAAATGATGGTCCAACTAAACGCAAACCGGATGGAATAGCATGCCGCTGCAAGATGCTGTGGTAGCCATGCTGGTTCAGTATGCCTTCAATTTGGAATAAATCCCCAACAGTGTCACCAGCAAAGAACCCCCCACACCATCACACCTCCTCCTCCATGCTTCACGGTGGGAACCAGGCATGTAGAGTCCATCCGTTCACCTTTTCTGCGTCGCACAAAGACACGGTGGTTGGAACCAAAGATCTCAAATTTGGACTCATCAGACTAAAGCACAGATTTCCACTGGTCTAATGTCCATTCCTTGTGTTCTTTAGCCCAAACAAGTCTCTTCTGCTTGTTGCCTGTCCTTAGCAGTGGTTTCCTAGCAGCTATTTTACCATGAAGGCCTGCTGCACACAGTCTCCTCTTAACAGTTGTTGTAGAGAAGTGTCTGCTGCTAGAACTCTGTGTGGCATCGACCTGGTCTCTAATCTGAGCTTCTGTTAACCTGCGATTTCTGAGGCTGGTGACTCGGATGAACTTATCCTCCGCATCAGAGGTGACTCTTGGTCTTCCTTTTCTGGGGCGGTCCTCATGTGAGCCAGTTTCTTTGTAGCGCTTGATGGTTTTTGCGACTGCACTTGGGGATACTTTCAAAGTTTTCCTAATTTTTCGGACTGACTGGCCTTCATTTCTTAAAGTAATGATGGCCACTCCTTTTTCTTTACTTAGCTGCTTTTTTCTTGCCATAATACAAATTCTAACAGTCTATTCAGTAGGACTATCAGCTGTGTATCCACCTGACTTCTGCCCAACACAACTCATGGTCCCAACCCCATTTAGGCCCCTTTCACACTAGCGGGAGACTCGCATGTCTCCCGCAACGGATCTACAGGGCTGGACTCGGCACGGACAGGGATCGCATATAATGCTATGGGTTGATGCGTAGATGCGTTGCGGGAGACATGCGAGTCTCCCGCTCGTGTGAAAGGGGCCTTATAAGGCAAGAAATCCCACTTATTAAACCTGACAGGGCACACCTGTGAAGTGAAAACCATTTCAGGTGACTACCTCTTGAAGCTCATCAAGAGAATGCCAAGAGTGTGCAAAGCAGTAATTAAAGCAAAAGGTGGCTACTTTGAAGAACCTAGAATATAAGACATATTTTCAATTGTTTCACACTTTTTTGTTAAGTATATAATTCCACAAGTGTTAATTCATAGTTTTGATGCCTTCAGTGTAAATCTACAATTTTCATAGTCATGAAAATACAGAAAACTCTTTGAATGAGAAGGTGTGTCCAAACTTTTGGTTTTTGGTCTGTAATATATATATATTTTTTTTGTAGGTTATACTGGGTTTATGGCGTCCATCACTTGCCTGTCATACAAGGTGACCACTTCTTGTTGCCGGTCAGCAGGACAAACTCAGTATCTTGAGGTAAGCAGAGGAAGTAATCTTCATCCTCAACGATTGTCCCATCCCCCGCTAGGACCAGGGTGACGGGGCCCTTCGTCGGGTCCACATCCAGCTGTTTCGTCGCTAATACAGACACAGAGACTGTGTTTAATCACACTACAGTGCAGGGGTCAGCAACCTCCGGCACTCCAGCTGCTGTGAAACTTCAACTCCCAGCATGCACAGATGTTCCTCGAACTACCATAGGAGTGAATTGAGCATACTGGGAGCTGTAGTTTCACAATAGGTTGAGTGCTGGAGGTTGCTGACCCCTGCTACAGACTGAAAGCATAGTTTGGCAGCCGTGGTTTAAGGCAAAATGACATTATAGACTTGTGATGCCTAACCTTTGTGTTTCCAGCTGCTGGGAGACTACAACTCTCAGCATGCCCTGACAACCACTACAGTCATCCTCTCCCTTACTTACGTAGCTAATAACAGGCAACAATAGCTCACATCACCCACGAGCAAATAAATAGGAGCAGTGCCCCTTTAAGAAAAGAAAGGGCGCATGCTGGAATTTGTAGTTCTACGACAGCAGCACAGTGCATCAGCTCTAGGTGACAACCACACTCACCTTTCTCATTGAACTCCTGCAGGGAAGCAGCTGCCACCCCATGCTTTTGGCTAGCCCCCCTCAAACTGACCACACAGCGCTTCATAGCCCTACAGTCCAACAGCAGCAGTAGCCCCGGGAGGCGCTGTCATCGTCACGTGACACCAAGCCCCTGCAGACACTTCCGCATTCCCAGCCGCAAGGCATGTCGGCAGTTGTAGTTCCAGAAAAGCATTAACCCACTCACTGACAAACACAAGTTGAAAATGTAGTATAAGGATGTCCTTTAGCTGTTGTCGTGGGAAGAACTACAATGTCCAGCATAACTTTTGCAGCTAAAACATGAATACATTGTACAGTCAATAAATAATATAGTCATTGATTATTATTATGACACCTCGGCAACTCTGGGTATTGTGAAGGGAACTACAAGAACCAGCATGCCATCTGCAGCCATGTCTAGAGTGCAGCGCCTTCTTTCCTGGCAGCAGACGCTTAGACTTATAGCCAAACTGCAGGAAAGCGGCTGCACACACAGCAGGTGCAGCGCAACTCTCTAGCCTGGCTTAAAGCACTCGAAAATCAATTGCTCTAGCCTGTCTGAGGTCTCTAACGTGATGTGCGCTCGGCGGTCGATTGATCAGGTCTGAAAAAATGGCCTCCTCGGATCAGGTTGAGCCGCCTGTCCAGGTGAGAGCGGGGTCTGTCCCTAGAGGTGCGGGGGGAGCGGAGAAATCGAGGGGAAAGGGCTATAACCGAACCAGGGCCAATATCGCAGCAGCTTCAGTGTTATCACCTCACAGAGAGGTTATGGCTGCACCTGTTACCCCAGCATGCTTCATGTGCCCATTAACACAGTGTGCTGTCCTCCTGAGACCCTTGTACCCCTGTATAATGTCCCCTGATACCCCTCCTCAGTTATATTACCTGTGTATAATGTCCACTGATGCCTACTTCTCAGTATATTACCCCTGTATAATGTACCCCTGATACCCCCTGTTATATTACCCCTGTAAAATGTACCCTGATGCCCCTCCTCATTTATATTACCCCTGTATAATGTACCCTGATACCCCTCCTCATTTATATTACCCCCTGTAATAATATACCCTGATACTCCTCAGTTATATTACCGCTCTATAATGTCCCCTGATACCCCTCCTCAGTTATATTACTCCTGTATAATGTACCCCTAATAGTCCTCAGTTATATTACCCCCTGAGTAATGTACTCCTGATACTCCTCAGTTATATTATCCATGCATAATGTCCCCTGATACCTCTCCTCAGTTATATTACCCCTGTATGTATATTGTACCGATACTCCTCAGTTTATATTACCACTCTATAATGTCCCCTCTGCAGTTATATGACTCCTATCCTATAATTACCCCTGTATACCCTGATGTACCTGTACTCCTGTTATATTACCCCCTGTATATTACCTTATAATATTTACCCTGTTTATAATTCCTGTAGTACCCAGTTATACCCTCTTATTTATAATACCCTGTATATACCCCTTTATATTACCCTGTACCCTGTATATACCCCTATAATGTACCCCTGATACCCCCTCAGTATACCCCTCCTCAGATAATTCCTCCCCTGACCCCCGTCATATATACCCTCTTATACCTCAGTTACCCCTCCTGTTATATTACCCCCCTTCCCATCAGTTATATACCCCTACCCTCCCCTCCTCAGTTATATTACCCCTAATAATGTATACCCCTCCTGATATATAATTACCCCTCTATTACTAGTACCCCCAGTTATATTACCCTGTATATGTACCTCCCAGTTATATTACCCGTCCTATATATACCTGATACCCTGTACCTCAGTTATATTACCCCCTGTATATGTACTGATACCCCTCCCCCCTCTATAATGTACCCTGATACCCCTCTCCCCTCAGTTATATTACCCCCTGTATAATGTACCTGATACCCCTCCTCAGTTATATTACCCCCTGTTATAATGTACCTGATACCCCTCCTCCTGAGTTATATTACCCCCTGTTATAATGTACCTGATACCCCTCCTCAGTTATACCCCTTTTACCCCCTGTATAATGTACCTGATACCCCTCCTCAGTTATATTACCCCCTGTATAATGTACCTGATACCCCTCCTCAGTTATATTACCCCCCCCTGTATAATGTACCTGATACCCCTCTCCTCAGTTATATTACCCCCATGTTACCCTAATGTACCTGATACCCCTCCTCAGTTATATTACACTTTGTATAAAGTCCCCCTCTTCATGTACATTGCTCACTTGATTGGACAGCTGTCTTTGGAAACAGCAGGTTACAGGGGTCCTTGGGGTCAGCTCATACCCCAGGGCCTGGGTACGACTGCTTCTGCTCCTCCTTATAGCTACACCCCTGCTGTCATACAACCCACCACTGTGCCAGAATCCCCTTTGGTTTCTGCTGCAGTTTTTCAATCTGAATGTGGTGGACCTGCTTGCGGTTTAGTTCCATTGAATGGACTGTGAGTGGACATTTGGTTGTCTTATGCGATGAAATGCAGTCCTCTCGCCCCCTTCTTCCCTTGGTTACCCTGTCTATAGGGTCCTGTGTGACCTTTTCTTCCTATACTTATGTCCCCACCCGCGTCCCAGCCTATCTTCACTTATGAGTTTTGTCCTCTTGCATCATAAAGGCTTTTACCTTCAGATTACGAGATTTCTGACCTTCGTCCTCAGACACTCATTTACTATGTCAGTAGTGCTGTATCAGGAATGAATGGGTTAAAGGGTTTTTCTGGTTTTATGAGCTCATTTTATAATAAAAAGGGTCACGTTCTATATATTTAAAGGCTTTTCCCTGATTTTAATATTGATGACCTATTCTCATGATTGTCAACACTATCAGATTGGTGAGGTCTGACTCCCAGCACCCTCCACCAATCAGCTATTTAAAGGGGCTGTCCAGCTTAGGTGCCTGGACGAACACTGCAAATTCTTCATACTATACCCAGCACGGCGCTGGACATGATATAGTGGCCATGCTTGGTATTGCAGCTCAAACCTATTCATTTGAATGCGATCGAACTCCACCAGTCAGATACTGATCACCTGATCTGAGAATATGTTGTCAATATTAAAGGGGTTTTCCAAGAGTTTAAAGGGGTTGTCCTGGTTCAGAGCTGAACTCGGACATTAGCTCCCCTTCACACATTTAGGGCCCTTGCACACGACCGTATGTGCTCCGAGACTCATATGATCTTATGAGTACAGGACAGTAGTCCCGCGGGCGGCCATAGTAATCTATGGTGCTGTGCGCTCCCGTGCCCATGGTCTATGCCGCTCCAGGACATATGGCCCGCTCACGGAGCACATACGGTCGTGTGCAAGGGCCCTTAGCCTGTATCAGTGGAGCATCAGAGTATTTCTTTCTCCCATGCTCCCCCCCTTGTCCTGGGCAAGGGCTGTTTGTTTACTGCCAGTGACGTACCCGGATTTTTTTTTTCAATATGCTAGGCGGAGGCTTCTGCCTAGCAATGTTCCCAGTGATGTCACCGGCACTAATGGGTGGTCTCATAGCGCTGTCCTAGCCTGTAAAACAGTACCGTTCACATAAAAAGGCTGCAAGGCCAAGCACAGTCGTGATATGCTTTGAGGAGGCCGAAGCACCCACCAGAACACCATGACCTCTTCAAACAGCTGACTCCAGACTAAGGGTGTGTTCACATGGCCATGTCCATTTTGCAGATTGAAAACTGCAGATCTGCAAAACACTGGCCGTGAGCACTTCGCATGGCGGTGCGGACCCATTGACTTCAGGGGTCCAATGTCCAAAGGGTCCATGTCCTATCTTTTGCGTCGTTCACGCATGCACCTGAGGCCCATCCAACCTGATACTGATGATCTAGCCTAAGGATAGGTCATCAGTATCTGTATCCTGGACAACCCCTTTTAATATATCAAGGCTGAGATTGTCTTGCACTCAAGATATGTCCTTTCTTTTTTTTCAGAGTGGATCCTTAGGTAATGAGAAAAGAGTCCCAAGGGAGCAGCTGGTAAGTGGCCGGAGGAGCGCTCCTCTTTTCTAAACTTTAGGGCCTTAAAGTATTTGAAGCATAAGTTAGTTCTTAGTTTTATGTGCTCATGATCTCCATGTTTAGTTATGACTAGAGATGAGCGAATGTGCTCGAAACGAGCACTGTACTGCTCGCCCTGAGGAGGACGGAAGCGTCTGCCTGCGCCCATGCGAGCGCAGGGGAGCCGAGCGGTACAGTGCTCGTTACGAGCACATTCGCTCATCTCTAGTTATGACAATCTTACAGTTTATACATAGATTGAATCGATATAAAGAGTTGCGTTCCTTGGGAAATTTATAAAATGGGAAGCCATCATTCCTTTTGGTTTTCTCTTGCTATTTCCACAGAGTAAGGGGGAGATTTATCAAACTCGTGTAAAGTAGAACCGGCTTAGTTGCCCATAGCAACCGACCAGATTACAGCTTTCATTTTCCAAAGGCGCCGTGAAAAACAAAATTTAAAATCTGACTGGTTGCTATGGGCAACTGAGACAGTTATACTGTGCACCAATTTGATAAATCTCCCGCTAAGTCTCTATATAGCCAGAGCCTAAGGTAATGAGTCAGTCTGGAGAGAGTAATAATGAAAGACCCTCACACCAAGTTATACTGGTCCTAGATATAAATTGTTGGCCACAAGTAATGATATAGATATATATATAATCTCATAAAAAATATAGTCACATAAGTATATCAGTTAATTTGTACTGATTCTGATTTACAGCCTCAGTAGAGCTGTACCTGTGCTCACTATTCTGCTTGTGGAGTCGCTGTGTACATACATTACTTCTCCTGTACTGATCCTGAGTTACATCCTGTATTATATTCCAGAGCTGCACTCACTATTCTGCTGGTGGAGTCGCTGTGTACATACATTACTTCTCCTGTACTGATCCCGAGTTACATCCTGTATTATATTCCAGAGCTGCACTCACTATTCTGCTGGTGGAGTCGCTGTGTACATACATTACTTCTCCTGTACTGATCCTGAGTTACATCCTGTATTATACTCCAGAGCTGCACTCACTATTCTGCTGGTGGAGTCGCTGTGTACATACATTACATTACTTATCCTGTACTGATCCCGAGTTACATCCTGTATTATATTCCAGAGCTGCACTCACTATTCTGCTAGTGGAGTCGCTGTGTACATACATTACTTCTCCTGTACTGATCCCGAGTTACATCCTGTATTATATTCCAGAGCTGCACTCACTATTCTGCTAGTGCAGTCACTGTGTACATACATTACTTATCCTGTACTGATCCCGAGTTACATCCTGTATTATATTCCAGAGCTGCACTCACTATTCTGCTGGTGGAGTCGCTGTGTACATACATTACTTCTCCTGTACTGATCCTGAGTTACATCCTGTATTATACTCCAGAGCTGCACTAACTATTCTGCTGGTGGAGTCACTATGTACATATATTACTTATCCTGTACTGATCCTGAGTTACATCCTGTATTATACTCCAGAGCTGCACTCAGTGTTCTGCTGGTGCAGTCACTGTGTATATACATTACATTACTTATCCTGTAATGATCCGGAGTTGCGTCCTTCTTTATACTCCAGAGCTGCACTCACTACTCTGCTCTGCTGCTAGACAATCACTTCCAATCAGGAGACTACTGGAGCCGTCACTCAGAGCAAAGGGAGTGACTCAGATGCTTTCAGTGCAAAGAGCCCAAGGCACGAGAAACGGTGTCCCTGAGACCCGGATTTTGTGATGTCTGCATCCGTATGTCCATTCCGTTGCACCCACAAAAAGACAGAACATGTCCTATTCTTGTTCGTTTTACGGACAAGGATATGACTGTTCTATAGAGGGCAAGACGTTCCGTTCCACAAAATGTGGAAGACACACGGCCGGTATCCGTGTTTTGCTTATCCGCAATTTGCAAACCTCAGAACATGCTTCAGTTGTGTGCACGAGCCCTTGGGGAGGTGATAAATATTGTTATTGAGAAAACCCCTTTAGGCTACATTCACATGAACCTGAAAAATGACAGCATGATGGCTGTTTTTATAACCAATTGAAGTCAATGGGGCTATTCACATTTTTTTTTTTTTTAATAGCCAGTGAATAGCGTCCATAGAAAAAATAAGACAGACGGACCCCATTGAAATCAATGGGCCTGTTTTTGATTGCCGTTTAGACAGGAGTGCACCTGTCTAACGGACGTCAAAAATAGGTGCACTGTGAAAAAAGGGACAATCTAGGGTTAAAAAAATAATAAAATACATCATCCACTTGCACGTGATGAAACACTCACTCAGCACTGCAGGCAACAGGACCTGCGCACCCAGCAGTGTGATGTCACTGAGAGTGCAGGTCCTGCTGCCTCCAGTGCTAGTGCAAGTGTTCCATCACGTGCAAGTGGATGACGTATTTTATTTGTGTCAGCACTAGGGGCATTATTACTGGGGGCACAAAGGGGTGCATTATTTATACTGCAGGCACTATAGGGGGGCATAATATATATACAGAGGGCACAAAAGGGGTTGGGGTATTAACTTAAAAACCAATATGGTTGAAAAATGGCCATGAAAAACTGACGGTAGGTCCGTAATGTAAATGTAGTTGTAATTTTGGGAGATGGTTGCACAAACTGTGAACTGTGTCATCAAACTCATTCGTGTTCTGCCTGGTGGGGACAATGTATCTGCTCTCTCCTGACCAGGATGTGGTTACACATCTACAGGAGAGCGGCCAAATGTACCTGTTGCATCTTATTTTTTGTCCTTTTGTTTGTGTTCATGCAGAATTGTTATGTATCATTCATGGCAATCGTAATGAAGATCTAAAATAAAATTTAGAGTTTAAATTTTAGATTACGTCTACGGTCTCAGTCTGAAATGAAGCAACTTTGCCAACAGACTTCATTAAATATCACTTCTTTGTGTATGCAGCCCCTGTGCAACCTAGGCATCTGCAGATAATCGTTAAGATCATTGCTAGCAGACGTCTGTATGAACACTTGTTAGTGATGATCTGGCAGTGTAATACTGCCGCCGGTTAATTGAAGACTTTTAGCAGCTTTAAAAATCCTCGTTTGCCGGCAGCAGCTTGCGATTACACAGCACGTTCTGCTGCAGACAGACAATGATTCAGTATGGGGGCGAGCGATAGTATTAATGATTGCTCCACCTCATACTGTGGAGGAGATCACAGCATGTAATAGCAGCAGTCTCCTCGGTTTGCTGGGAAGATAGAATTCCTTCCTGACAATTGCCTGCAGCTCTAATATAAGCTTTCGGTAAGTCTATAAATGTATAAAACTGCAGAAGATTTTTATTACATTCAGACTATTTATTTGTTGCTTCATTTTTATATTTTAGATTATCTGGACCAATTTAAAAAAAAAACAAAAAACGTTATTGCAAGTCGAACATGTGCTTAAAGGGAGTCTTTCACCTGTTTTTCACCAATATAATACAATATAGCAAACCAGACTGAAGAGAGGAGGGCTGCTTTAGCTGCTCATATCCTAGGATTGGTAGCAGATAGAAAAATGGTTCTGACCCTCTTTAAAGCTGGCATTCCAAGCTTTCAAATGATACTGCAGCATTATATCCAGACGATATAGCTGTTATAAAGCGAGTCGGGAGAGAAAGCTGTTCTTAGTTTCACTTTGAGCCGGGCACTTGGGAGGTGTTTTCCTGCAGAATAAAAGTGCTTTTCCTGGACATGTAATACACACACAGTGAACACAGGTATGTCAGGGATGTGACATGTAATACAGACAAACAGTGCACACAGGTATGTCTGGGATGTGACATGTAATACAGACACACAGTGCACACAGGTATGTCTGGGATGTGACATGTAATACAGACACACAGTGCACACAGGTATGTCTGGGATGTGACATGTAATACAGACACACAGTGCACACAGGTATGTCTGGGATGTGACATGTAATACAGACACACAGTGCACACAGGTATGTCTGGGATGTGACGTGATACAGACACACAGTGCACACAGGTATGTCTGGGGTGTGACATGTAATACAGACACACAGTGCACACAGGTATGTCTGGGATGTGACATGTAATACACACACACAGTGCACACAGGCATGTCTGGGATGTGACATGTAATACAGACACACAGTGCACACAGGTATGTCTGGGATGTGACATGTAATACAGACACACAGTGCACACAGGTATGTCTGGGATGTGACATGTAATACAGACACACAGTGCACACAGGTATGTCTGGGATGTGACATGTAATACAGACAGTGAACACAGGTATCTCTGGGATGTGACATGTAATACAGACACACAGTGCACACAGGTATGTCTGGGATTTGACATGTAATACACACACACAGTGCACACAGGTATGTCTGGGATGTGACATGTAATACACGCACACAGTGCACACAGGTATGTCTGGGATGTGGCATGTAATACACGCACACAGTGCACACAGGTATGTCTGGGATGTGACATGTAATACACGCACACAGTGCACACAGGTATGTCTGGGATGTGACATGTAATACAGGCACACAGTGCACACAGGTATGTCTGGGATGTGACATGTAATACAGGCACACAGTGCACACAGGTATGTCTGGGATGTGACATGTAATACAGACACACAGTGCACACAGGTATGTCTGGGATGTGACATGTAATACAGACACACAGTGCACACAGGTATGTCTGGGATGTGACATGTAATACAGACACACAGTGCACACAGGTATGTCTGGGATGTGACATGTAATACAGACACACAGTGCACACAGGTATGTCTGGGATGTGACATGTAATACAGACACACAGTGCACACAGGTATGTCTGGGATGTGACATGTAATACAGACACACAGTGCACACAGGTATGTCTGGGATGTGTCTGCAATCTTCTGTGGGGCAGTGCTCTTATAGGTGGAAAACAGGTGAAAGACTCCCTTTAAAATAGTGGTTATATCTTGAATGCCACGTAGTCCAGTTATATAGTGGCCCAAGTCTTCTGCCAGAAAATCAGTAGGTGCAGAATTTTGCAAAGTTTCAGATTTTTTTGGTGTGAATTATCGTGCGGATTTTGTTGTTGTTATAAGATTTCCTTATAAGAATCTCTGCATCTAATTCAGTGGCAAACTGATTCTGCAGCAGGAGACGCTGTGGAAAAATCCGCCATAAAATCTGCACGGATTCTCTGGCGAATTTTTTCAGCAGCGTTTTCCACAGCCTAATCTTTTTGCCATTGAATTGAGTGGAGAGATTCTGTATACAGAAAATCCACACACAGTTATTTGTGCTGCGGAATGTAAGTTTCGGGAGGAACACAACCCACGGATGGACAGCTTTCGGTCCCACAGGATAACATGGGGCGAGTCTTGACGTTTTGGATTTGCTGGTGGAATTTTCCACCACGTTTGAAGGCATTCTTACAGTACAGTCATCGAGGCTGTCGGGAGCCTAGTGAAGCTCCCCAGGCCTGCCATGTTAGTACTACACACTGCCACAGGCTGGACTGAAGAGGATTATAGTAGAATCGCAATATACTGTTAGAGTATATTACACAAGCAATCCCCTTGGTGGGATTAAAAAAATAAGTAAAAACAGGTTTAATAGTAAAAAAAACCCCCCACAAATATTCAAGGGGGTTTCCAGGCTAATGATATGACTAGTGTTGAGCGAACTTGCGATTTGCAAGTTCAGTGTTTGGGTTATCTAAGAATTCCACGGACCATAACGGAATTCTATGATGGCACGCACAACAGAAGCCTATACGAGGCATTCCTTCATAATAGAAGTCTATGGGCAGCATAGACTTCTATTATGACGGAATGTCTCTTGTAGGCTTCCACAGTGCATACCGACCATTGAATCCCGTTATGGTCCGTGTTAACGGAATCCATCCAGTTCGCTCAACACTATTGATGACCTCTACCCAGAAGTATAACTATGCTAAAAATCAAAATAAAGTAAGAAAGCAACAAAGGAATCACTTGTGAAATACAATTGTAATGAAGATATTACTAAGGTGAGTAATAGACGCAAAGATCTGGAGAATCACACACTTAGCGGCGCTCGGTGGCTTCCTCGGGTACCGCACAGCTGCATGCAATATCCTAGATAGAGTAGATTTAAGTTTCTGTCATGATCTTCCTCCGGTGGGATATTCTAGTGCAGGGGTCAGCAACCGTCGGCACTCCAGCTGTGGTAAAACTACAATTCCCAGCATGCGCCATTCATTTCTATGGGAATTTGGAGAAGAGCAGAGTACTTATGCATGCTGGGAGTTGCAGTTTCACAACTTCTGGAGTGCTGGCAGTTGCTGATCCCTGGTCTAGTTTGTGAAATAGATTGTGATTAGCACAGAAACACCACCTGCTTTTTTTTTTTTTTTTTACAGTTTTACAAAATTAGCGTGCTCCCCCCCCTTTTTTTTTAAATAAACTTTATTGACCTTTAATGTTTGTTTTAGTCTCACTGTGGAGCATCACATGCGATTAATTACTTTTATGATGCGTTGGTGTACCTTGTATGTTAGTGGTTTACAACCTGTCATTTTAAGACTGTCAGGTTGCCTGTTAGATCTTTGTTAGGCCTCCAGCTTACCTGGCAACATATTGGCTTCCTGTGATCTCATTTGTGATGGCGGAGCGGGTGTGTGATGGTGACAGAGGGAGCCCCCTCACTTTGTCCAATTGCCTGGATGCCGTTGTCACTATTGACCGCTGTATCTAGGGCTTACATAGCTGGGTTATCTCCGATTCTGGTCTTTAGAGCTGGAGCCTGGCTCCAACATTTGTACTGCACCAGACCGTAAGGGTTTTGCAGTCCGCAAATGGCGGATACGCAAAATGAGACATGGATCTTGCGGGACGCACAGGGCCAGCCCTTTGTAAGATGCCTATTCTTGTTCACAATTCGCAGACAAGAATAGGACATGCTCTATATTTTTGACGGGGCTGAGGAGTGCAACTACGGACATGGTGTTCTGTCTGCATCTTTTGTGGCTCCCTTTGAAATGAATAGATACGCACCCGTTCCGCAATTTTGTAGACCCAGAAATACGGTTGTCTAAATGCACCCTAACTATACTACATGAAGGCTTTATACAAGCCTATCCAAAACATGGTTACGTTAGCACCTGTCTCACTAGTACTGTGTCATGCCCCTCCACGCTTTGCTTAAATGCCCTGCTGCCACCTCCCATCGGCCTGATGGTTCCTCCCCTCAAGGCTCATCTAATAATACCCGATTCACAAAATTTGCTTCATCCACATTAATTTGATCACCCAGCCCTACTTTAAAGTAGCAGGTGTTATGGCAGAAGTCTTTGTTACATAGGCCTATATGATCCTGCAGATTTTGGCATTTTATATATAATGTTACTTTTGTTCTTATATCTGTTATAATTTGCAGTTATGAATAGATGACAGACATGTAATCCGCCAGGTGATGATAAATCTGCACTTTTGGGCAGGGAGTGGTCTACCTGATTTTAATGGTAGACAGACGGAGAGCGTGTTTAGTGTAAATAATCTGCGTCTGAGCTGTCTACAAAATAAGCTGGAAGCATGGCTGTCCATGACTGATGTCCTTGGCCATTTACCAGTGCTATGTTAGCAGCCATGACTCAAAATCATGTTAATTGGCTTGTGTAAAAAAAGATAGTTCCAACGAAAGTTTGTGTAAAATAAACCTGTATAAAACATTGAATCACACGATTATGGATTTAGATCCTATATTATACTCCAGAGCTGCACTCACTATTCTGCTGGTGGAGTCACTGTGTAGTTACATTACTTATCCTGTACTGATGCGGAGTTACATCCTGTATCATACTCCAGAGCTGGACTCCCTATTCTGCTGGTGGAGTCACTGTGTATGTACATTACATTACTTTTCCTGTTCTGATTCTGAGTTACATCCTGTATTATACTCCAGAGCTGCACTGACTATTCTTAATAAAACTGATTTTCGTTAACCCTTTACATGTTTCACAAGAATTAAAGGAATGTGGAGGTGACATTTCAAACTTTCACTTTTTTTTGCAGATTTTAATCCATTTTATCCTGTAAGGCAGCAAGGGTTAGAAACAAAACTAACTTCAGTTGTTATTACCCTGATTCTGTAGTTTACAGAAACACACCATATGTGGTCGTAAACCGCACTATGGGCACAAGGCAGGGCTCAGAAGGGAAGAAGCACCAAATGGTTTTTGGAGGGCAGATTTTGCTGGAATGGTTTGGGCACCAGGTCACATTTGAAGAGACCCTAAGGTAACCCTACAATGGAAACCCCCAAAATGTGGTCCTGTTTTGGAAACTACACCCCTTGGGTAATTTATTAAAGGGTTGACTGCTTTGACCCCACAGGCATTTCATAGAATTTAGAAACGCTTGGCTGTTAAAATGAAAATTTGAATTTCATTTTTTTCACAGTACAACACCATAGACTAGCATTATAAAAATATGGATGATGTTCGTGTACGTTCCGTATTTTGCGAAACTGCACAGCTGGCTCCTAATAGAACAGTCCTATCCTTGTATGTAAAGCGGACAATAATAGGACATGTTCTATTTTTTTGCGGAACGGAAATAAGGACATACGGAACTGGAATGGACGTGGAGTAACTTCTGTTTTTTTTTTTTTTTTTTTTTTTTTTTTTTTGCGGACCCATTGAAATGAATGGTTCCGCATATGGTCCACAAAAAAACGGAACGGACACGGAAGGAAAATATGTTCGTGTGCATGAGCCCTAAACAGCGGGTACTTGCTGTATTAGGATGAGCCTTCTCATTCTGCGTCATCAAAACGTGAAATGAGTTGCAGCAAACATGATGTGATAGCATGTATAGAATGTATGTGTGTTTTACCACTTTTACTAAACTTTTTAAGAAAAAAAAAATTTTTTTTTTTTAAATAAACTTTATTAACCTTAATTATTTCACTTTATTATTATTATTATTATTATTATTATTGGTCCCTGATTTATCAAACTGGTTTTAGCTTTATTTTGGCGTACATTTTCAGTTTTAATTGTAAGACAATTTTATCAATAGTCTGCGACAGGCCAAAGTTATTTGTACCTGCTACGGCTACTTTAACACTTGTGTTTAACTTTTCTGGTATTGAGATCCGGCAGAGGATCTCGCTACTGGAGAGAAACGCTTCCGTTTTCTCCCCATTCATTGTCACTGGGGACAAAATTGTAACAGAACGGAGTGCTCCAAAATGCATTCTGTTCCATTTGTTTGCGTTCCTATACTGGAGAGCAAACAGCAGCATGTTGCGGTTTTCTTTCCATCGTAGGATGAGGAGCAAAACGGATCCAGCATAACCCACAATGCAAGTCAATGGGGATACAATAGAAAACGGATCGTTCCCCCATTGACTTTCAGCGGAGTTCATGATGGATCTGTCTTGGCTATTTTAAAGATAATACAACCGGATCCGTTCATAACGGATGCAGACGGTTGTATTATCAGTAACGGAAGCGTTTTTGTTGATCCATGACAGATCCAGCAAAAACACTGGTGTGAAAGTAGCCTAAGGCCCCTTTCACACGACCGTATGCCCTCCAAGACATACAGTCCATGAGTGGGCCATATGTCCCGAAGCGGCATTGATGGAGCGCACAGCTTTATAGATTACAATGATGCTGTGCAGTCCGGGCCGCCCGCGGGGCTATTGTCCCGCACTCCTAAAATCATATACGGACCGTATGTCTTGGAGGGCATACGGTTTGTAAAAGGGGCCTAAGTCAGTTTAAAAAATCCAGCATTTTCATGGGTGTTCCTGTGGAGAGCCTTGGTGTTTGGCCTTGTTTATCATAGGGAAAGTTCCAAATTGTCATAGCATAGGCTCCCCACTCCTGACCTGCTGTGGCATGTGAAAATAAGTCAGAATGTGATAGTTTACCAATTGCTGTGCATCATGTTCAGAAATTTGGCCTCATGCACATGACCACATTTTTGGTCCGATCTGCAATTTATGCGGTTGACTCGGACCCGTTCATTTCTGTAGGAATGCAAAAAAAGTCTTTGTTTTGTGGACTGCAGAAAGCACATGATGCATATTGCCGGTATTTGTGTTTTGTGGATCCACGTTTTGAGGACTCTGAACAAGCAGACAATGTTGGCAGAGTTCCCCTGCATCTTGTTCATTTCAGCAGCACGTTGACACCTTTGACATGGGTGTGACGTCACTGTGTTGAACAGGTCCTGATGATGAAAAACTTTTCTGAGGCTACTTTCACACTAGTGTTATCACTGGATCCAGCAGGGATCAGCAAAAAACGCTTCCGTTACTGATAATACAACCATCTGCATCCGTTCTGAACGGATCTGGTTGTATTATCTTTAACATACCCAAGACGGATCCGTCATGAACTTTAAAGTGAATGTCGGTGGGTGACGGATCCGTTTTTTGTGTTCGAGAAAATGGATCCGATAACGGTTTGCGCTCCGGTATGAGAACGGAACAGAATGCATTTTGGAGCATTCCATTCTGTTCAGTTACATTTTGTCCCCATTGACAATGAATGGGGACAAAACGGAAGCGTTTTTTTTTACGATATTGAGACCCTATGACGGATCTCAATACCGGAAAATATTAACACTAGTGTGAAAGTAGCCTAATGTGCTTTACGCACATAGCGCAGGGATGGTTGTGTAGTTGTGGCGACTCCCTGCGGAATCATTGGCCGCCATATAGGTGCTCATCCCCAACATCCTGAGGTGGGCACATGCACCCTGCAGGAGCAACCCAGAAAAGTATTTCTTTTTGTCCGGTTTACACGTGTGTGCACAGTGGCCATTATTTGTCAGCATATGTAAGAACCGTAGGACATTGGGTAACCCGTACCCCTCTGTATGCAGGATGTGCACAAGGGGTTAATAGAGGTTTAATTCTGGGATCTCTCAAATCCTGTGTGTTTGGGCAAGGCGTTTCCACAACCTCCAGAATCTCTCCCTTTTCTTCTTGTGCCAGCGCCAGTTTGTGTTTACATTACCTCAGGAGATCCCACTCCACCCCTCTCTGCTGTATACGCCAGCCTGACGGAGGGGGGTGGGGGGGTGGCTGGCACTTGTCATCACAGCGTACAGCTGAGCTAACTGGGTGCACCACAGGCTTTGGGCACACGTGTAAAGTGATCTGGAAACTACAGCTCCCAGTGTGCGGATGTCAGAAAATGCTGGGAGTTGTGGGCGGTGACTGCTAGATAGGTAGACAATGCCTACATAATGTAAAAGGGACACTTTGGTCATCCCATAAGTTCCTTCCTACCTCTTTGGAGGAACTTGGTTCTGAAATGCCCCAAAGCCGAACAGAATTTAACAACATGAGGGGTGGGGCAGGCACCTACGTACTGCTGTGAGAAACGTCACGAAGGCCTTATGCACACAACCGTATTTTTGGCGTCCGATCCACATTTTTTATGGACTGCACACAGACCCTTTCATTTTTGAAATGCGGACAGCACATGACTGTCCTCAACCGTGCATCCCTATGTCCATCGCGCAAGAAAAAAAATTGGAACGTGTCCAATTCTTGTCCGTTTTGGCAGAATGGAAAAGTGCAGGGCGCACGCGGTCAGTATCTGTGCTTTCTGGATTTGCAATTGTGGACTGTAAAACACATAGTTGTTTGCATGAGGCCTAGTTGCTGCAGTGTAGAAACTATACCGTATCCGTAAATACAGGGAGCACAAAACATTCACATTGTGCCTGTATAGAGCACAGACTCAAAGCCTGAGGCTGCACTACTGAGAGATTATGATGTGAACTACATGAGGTTATGATGCAGATCCGAATCATCCCCCACACCCATACACACACTGCCTCTGTTGTCAGACATGGAAGATGTAGTTACTGATGACGATAATGCACACACCTGACAGAAATCTGAGCCGACTGTGTTGTCATCAGAAACTCTCAGTAGTGCAGCCTCAGGTTTTGGTCCTAAAACTGTCGCCCATCACCATACAAGAAAGAGTGGGCTACAGGCAGAACGAGGCCGCTCCTTTAAATCCTCATCTCAGGTCTATCTCAGGTTCCACGTAAAGAGACCCCAGACGATACTGTCTTCTCAATCAGCGGGGTTCTGGACGTCTCCGAGACACTTTAGGTGAGATAAAAAGGAAAAAATGGAATTATGCTTAAATTGCTTTTAGAGTCCAGATTTCCACGTGATGAGCGCGCTCCTAATGCACCGAGCTAAGTAGTTCAGCAAGCGTGTGTTTATATAGCATCAATCACATATAGGAGGATGATACGGATGTGCGCCGCCTGACAGGACCCCAGGGGCCCTGCACACAGCCTGAAGATTGGATGGGCGTTCCTGCCATATAGCTCTACTTTCCAGCCATGCATTTTCTCCTAAAAGGGATCAATAAACTATATATATATCTATATCTATATATATATATATATATATATATATCTATATATATATATATATATATACATACCCCCTTTAAAGGGCATCTATCAGATTTGTACCTATGAAAATCACTGAAGGTATCTGTTTTAGTCCCATGTTCATATGTGCCCGACGCTGATAAAGTATATTTTAATATATGCAAATGAGCCTCCTGGAGCAACGGGGGCGTAGCTGTTACACCTAGAGGCTCAGCTCTCTCTGCAACTACCTCTCCCTCCTCAATTTGATTGACAGGTCCGAGTGTGATAACGTTTACACTGCTTGGCCCTGTGAATCAAAGTGCAGAGGGAGAGGTAATTGCAGAGAGATCAGAGCCTCTAGGTGTAATGATAACGCCCCCGTTGCTCCTAGAGGCTCATTTGCATATATTAAAACATCATTTTTCTCAGCAACACAAGCACATATGGACATGGGGCCAACACAGATGCCTTCAGCTGCCAAGTGCACATGTAACAGGTCAGTCAGTGTCATAGGTATAAAACTGCTGACAGATGCCCTTTAAGACTGCAGTGTAGTAGAATTAGCCGTACTGTGAGGTAGGTTGTACTTGCAGGAGCCTTTGCAGAGGGCTTTTCTGGGACACATTGGGTAGGTCACGCCGTGTCCTTGATGGAAGTGATACTGCGTCTTTCTTTTCAATTCCAAATATTTGTGTTTGACATAAAGTCACACGAGGCGCTGGGAATGTTTGCCCGAATGTTGATCACAGCTCCAGGCTTCTTTATCTTATGCAAAATAATTCATATACTTCACTCTATAAATAATGACTTTACACCCGAGATTCTGTCTTATTTTCCTCCCGAAATCCCGTCTATGAGCAGGTGCTCCGCATAGTGGACGCAGGAGAGACGTGCCAAATAACTGAAGTGTGAACTTGGCCTAAGGGCTCATGCACACGACCGTTGTCGGCCGCTATTGCACCGTGTGACGGGGACCCATTCACTTGAATGCAGCGGAACAGAGGCATAGGTTTTCTGTCTGTGCCTCCGCAAAAAAGTAATGCATGCGCTACTTTTTTACGGTGCGGGTCTTCCGCAGGCAGTGGGCACTCGGTCAGTGCCTGTACTTTGCAGATCGCAATTTGCAGTCCGCAGCACGGGCCCCGGCCGGCGCACATTCCCCCTTATTCACACGGCACAAACGTACACCCTGAGGCTAAAAATGTGATTATGACCAATGGTCCTCAAGAGGGCTCTGATAACCCTTTAAGGGGCCTGCACACAATGCCGGTGACTGCACATAAGATCCGCACAGATTTCCATTGTGGATTTTGGTCTGGATTGGATGCGGTTTTACCGCAGATCTCACCCTTCATTGGAAAAGTGTGAAATCTGCAGCAAAAACCGTAAACATAATTGACATGCTGCGGATTTGGAAATCCACACATGTACATGAGATTTGTGTAATCCCATACACTTTGCTGGTGCCGTACTATGCTGCGTTTTTTCCGCACAAAAATACGTGTGGAAAAAAACGCATGTATTCCTCGACGTGGCCTAAGAGTGCCTTCACATGTGGTGGAAAAATCCGCTTTTTGCACAGTAAAAAGAAAATGCACAGTATTAAGATTTTCCCCTATGTTATTCTATGGGGTTGAAATTGTCATTCACCGCCCCAAGGTTCTATTGCGGAATAACATTCTGCTGCGTAACTAATGTCTTATGGCTTTTCTGAAGCAGAACGTCTCCATTGGATGTATTCCGCGTACAAATCCACATAAAAAACCCATAAAGAAATCTGCATTCTACTACCTATTTTCAGGCGAATTTTGCCACCACGTGTGACGGCACCCTGACGGGCCAAGTACTTGTGTCGCTCAATGCATATTTGCTCTGTGTTATAGGAGCTATTAATTAATAATATTTTGCGGAATATTATTAATTAATATGCATAAGTAGGCGTATACCGGCTGACGCTAGCTCCGCCTATTTATTTCCCACACTGTTCTATTCCCTTCACGCTTAAGCTATAGCGGCGACTATAAAGACCACGTATACAGTATTTTAAACAATAAAAGGCTTTATTATAAAATAACACGTCTACGGTCTAATATTTAGACTATATCTATATATATTTATATTGGTGTATATAAATATATATACATATAGCCACACCACAATACAATAACACACCCTCAGTATAAAAACTCCACTACACTACACAATCCCACATAATTCCACCCACAATACTAACTAAACACATACACTCACACAGAAATACAGCAATACCCTCCCAAGCCTAATCTTAGCTATCCCTAGGAAACAAAGGGTTAAATAACAGTAGGGGAAAATGAGGGATATTGCAGGGGTTAAATGGACAGGGACACTGGCAGGGCAGCAGGGGTTAGCCCAGGTTCCTCAGGGCAAGGGTGCAGGGAGGTATGGGCAGGATGGTTACAGGGGTTAGAGCAACAGGGGTTGGATCATGGGTTAGGGAAAATAGGGCAGCTGGGGTATTGCAGGGGTTACAGGGAAAGCATTGGTGGTTCACGGGTTAAAAGGTAGGGCAAGGGTTAGGGGTTCTTGGGATACTTAGACCAATCCTTCCTGGAGCTCTGTCATGGTGACCTTTCCCCCATCTTGCTTCAGGTGACTCATCCAGGAGACTGCCCTCTCTGGCCCCTCACAGTTGGTCTATATCTGAGCCCCCTCCCTCTTCAGGTGAAAGCAGTGAGGTGTAGTGATACTAGCCTAACACCCCCTACAGGGAACCTTTTGCTGATAGCACACGGATCTACTTTCATCAGCCTCCATGTCTCCGGCCATTGTAACGCCCGCCTGAAAGTTCCTGCTATCAGTTTAAGATAAGAGGGAAGTGCATCCATCACACCTATTGAGACAAAAGGGTCTATTGTAAATAAATATATATATATATATATATATATATATATATAGGGGCATCATATGCATCAGATTGGGGCATATCCGGAGACCCACAGATACATATATAGAAGACCCATATATAGATATACATGTATATGCATGCCTAATTAAGGGGGCATGCATGCATATACATATACACCCATACATACCAGCACTTCCTTCTACACTCTGCCTTTCTTAAAACTCTCATAGAAATGAACGGAGCATGCTGGGAATTGTAGTTTCACAACAGCTGGAGTGCTGAAGGTTGCTGATCCCTGCTGTAGACAATCCCAAATTTACCGGATCTACCTATAGCGGCTGCAGTCAGCTCCAACAGTCCATAGGCTTACATGTACAGAAAAGTCACGTAACTGCAAACATACTTTGACCCCAGGTTTTTCCTGGTAGGAAATTTTAAGGGGATTAGAAAAACATGGCTGCTTTATTCCAAAAACCACACACCTGTCCATGGGTTGTGCCTTGGCTGCATTGAAGTCAATGGGGCTCAGCTGTAATACTGCGCAGATGTGTTACTGTTTTTGGAAGAAAGCGGGCATTTTTTTTAAATGTTTTATTTTTTTTGTAGTAGTAGTCCTGGGCAACCCCTTAACCTCCCCCCCCTTCCTCCAATTCTATATATCACACTAGTAACATTTCTATGTAGTGGCTTCACTTCATAGCTGATATCTGGTCTGTATCAGACATTGAATAGAAGTTCTACCGTAGACATATTGATCTACTTGAGACCTTGCGGTGTTTATACTGTCCTATTTGATAGAAAGGGAGCCGCTGGCCACCAAAGGGTGTGCATAGTAGAATGTGTCAATCAATGTTAGCATGACATGGCTGATAACAGGGAACACTAACTTGCAATTGATAGCATCCATTTATTTTCAAAATCCTCCTTGCTGCATTTGCGCGGTGTGTCCTCTAGATGGCAGCAGAGGTTCATTGTATTGTCTTCCCTGGTCTACCGTTGGGGTGATCATTCCACTTCCAAAATCTGCCACCTACTCCGCAGACCTCACACAGCAAGACACAAGGCAGGTTAGCAGCGGCCCGCAGACTGCAAAAACTCCCCTGTGGCGACGGTTAGCTGGTTAAACTGTGGGAAGGCTGCCAGGGCGAAATGACAGCGCTTTAATGGAGCCATATTTCACGGTTCAGAGTGACACTGACACCGTCTCCTCTCACGATCCTATTTATGAAGTAGGATTGAGAGATCTGTGAGGTGTTTGCAGGAACGGAAGGGCCTCTTCTTTAAGTTGATTTGTAGCCCTCGGGCCCCTTGTTTCGGTATGAGCCTGGAAGCGAGCGGTGAGAACATATGTAAGTTAGCAGAATGCATGTAGCGGGTCAGGAAGGTGTTTCCAATAAATTGTACACAAACAGCGAACCTGACACTAATGAAACATCTCTTACGCTTGTAATATACCGTAACAAGGCGTTCTGCTAATGCACAGCGTGAGTCCTTATGTACAGATTACCTACCGGCAGCTTATACAGTGCAGTTATTAACCCAGTTTATCAATTCACTAAGAACTAGTGGAAAGGCTGAGGCACGCCGTACCTCGGGCCTCATCCTCGTCACTAGTTACTAGGGAATTGGAACCTACTTTTGCTATTACTTTCAGTCATATATTTTGGATTCCTGCACACAAATCATGTGGGCTGTCCACGGTCTCCACTGGCGGCTTATGTATCCATTGACTTTAATGTCCACAGACTATGGGGCACATTTACTAAGGGACTTGCGACTATATTAGGCATAAAATATTCACAAGTCCCCTTTTCTAGCTGGCGGTACGTCAGTATTTAGTCCAATGGCCAGTTTTACGCCGTGTCCATTAGTTGGGCCATGCCAGCGCTGGAACTTGAGCCCCGGTAAATTTATTAACGTTTATTCCTGGAAACAGGCGTAAATATTAGCGAAAAACTTTTTGTAGGAACTGCCACAAATGTGCCTTATCTGTGATGAGGCGCACGCGTGTTTGGTTTGTGGTTTTCACATATTCGTTGGATATTAATTTTCAGCCTAGTAATGTCTGTGTAATACGGATGACACACGGAGAGTAAAAAACGGACACACAGGCCACATGGACATCTTCACGGATGAACCACTGACCATCTTGTCATGGATTTCATTACGGACAAAGGAAAGAGGCCTCTCCACTACGTCCCAATCACCGTAGCCATTTGTGTGTTATCTTATTCTTCACTTCTATGGACTGTGAAAAGTGGCGTAACGAGGGGTATTCTTCAGGATTGCAATCATTTCAGTCAGATTTACTGCACAGTGACTGGGACTCCTCTCTGATCTTAGATTTCTACAGGTTGATCGGTCTGGCTGGATTCACACACAGCATTTTGCAGCTTTTTAATTGCAGCTCTTTTGCAGCCAGATGTTAACATTAAAGTCTGTATCAAGGTATAGAAGTTTTACATACAGTTTAGGGCATATGCGTCTTTTTTTTTTTTTTTTTAATAAATTCGAGCACCCTTTGCTTAGGGGATGGCCTCTTTCCTATAGACCTCTCTACAAGACCATTTTAAATTTTACAAAATAAAAAATAAAAAAAAAAATAATTGCAAGGGTGGTTTCACACACAGCGTTTAAAAAAATAATAATACTGTTTTCCTGGCACTTTTTTGAGGGACTTCCTGCTGGATCCTTTCTGTCTTGGACTCCAAAAACTATTGACATTTTTCCAAAAAGTGCAGTGTGTGAAAATGCTTGAAGCAAAAGACTTTTTTTGTTTTTTGTTTTATTATATATAAAGTCTTTAAAGGGGTTTCCAGGATTTTAATATTGTTGGCCTGTCTTCAGGATAGGCCATCAGTATCTTATTGGTGGGGGGAGGGGGGAGGGGGCACCCTGCACCCTGCACCCTGCACCCTCGCCGATCACCTCCGGTGCTGGAAGGACACATCTCCGTCCGTTATGTAGTGGACAGAGCTAGTTACTCCACTCTCATTGAAGTGAATGGCAGCAGTACTGCAGTAATGTGGACGGAGCTGTGTAGTTTCTGATGCTGGGACTTCATCTGATCAGCAGGGGTGCTGGGTGTCGGACCCCCACCCATTAGATATTGACGGCCTGTCCCAAGGTTAGGCCATCAGTGTCAATATCCCAAAACCTCTTTTAAGCAGATCGCAAATTTTCAAACCGAGAAAGGGACGTACAACGCTTGGCACATAGATTTACAAATTACAAAGTTTTCTCTTCCAACTCCACCATAAACTTTCACTGTGGAGCAGTTTAAGCTGGCCATTTATATTAGATATAGTATCCAATCCTCCCATACATGTACATATGTAGTGAAGGGAGAAAGCCACTGCCAGACAACTCTGGTATCAACAACATGCTCCATCCTTGGTTCCCCTGACAGCATCCACTGGGGGACAGTTGGGAGGCCCCATACACATTAGATGGTCGGCCACCTGCTAAACTAGACCTAATGTATGGCCAGCTTTAGGCTTGTATTGCTGTATATTTGGCTGTATGGACATCTGTCAGTGTGATATATTGAGGTTTGGGGAGGGGGAGGTTAGTTTTTGAGCACAGTTAGTCTGTATACACATGGCTATAATTGCCATCCTTGTTACATTAGTTTCTTTCTTGCAAATCCAATGAGAGAACAATAGGAAAAGCGGTCAATAAAGAGGCCTAATCAGAGCTGCAATCTGAAAGCAGAAGAGCTTACAGTCTGCAGGGATGAGTTCCAGTGACCTGCGCTGCTCTCACGCTGCTGCATCCCCTTGATCAGCGTCTGCTGCCGGCGCCTCCTGCGTTAGATGACTCATTAATCACTCATTTATAGAAAATTGTGTGAAAGCTGCGAAACCCACAAACAGTGTTCTGCTCCAGAGTTCTGCCTCGTGCTGTTCTAATTAATAGGAGATGGCGCTATTAACTCTCACCATAAGCCTGTTACATAATGAGGGAACTCCAGTGGGGATCAGTCTGGGGAAGTAGCATGAACTCTGTGAATCCACCATTGGGGTTGTGTATGTATAATGCAGTAAAGTGCACCGCAGCATCACGACAGCTCATGATGGAGGTCGCCTACTGCTGGAATTTCTGTCCATGCCAATGTCCCTTGAGGATAAAGACGATGTTGTAATGCTTGGAGGGTCTATGATTTAAGATCCGTTAGACTTGGTAGATGTACCATGTCTATACTGTAAGTCTGTGCCAGTCAGCTGTGGGTGCCAAAGCAGACTGGCAGACTAGGCGGCAGGGATTTTTCCGAGGAAGACTGAAAGATGAGGGGGAAACCCGGCAGTGCTCTGTAATGGATTTGATCCAAGGGATGGCCAGGGCCGTATATCCGCCTTTTATCCGATGCCACTTCTCTATCGATCACTGGGAGGACAAGCTGATTTTGGCAGCAGATCTGAGGGACTGCGCTCCTACCAAATTGTTCATTACGGAAACGTCAATGATTCATGTTTTACCACAGCTTTGCTTTTTGCCTTGTGCAGGTCTTTCCTGAAAGAGATTCTGCCACGGGCAGAGGTCGCACTGCATTTTTTTTTTTTTCCCCGGAAGAGTAATAAAATTCCTTTTAGTGTTTTTAAGGAGTATTTTCAGCCAAGGAAGAGTATGAATAAAATGCTGGGTGGGTGTTTTTTTATTTTCCTGGCCATAACTTTTTTTTTTTTTTTTTTCTGTCAACTTAGCTGCAAGATGGCTTGTTTTTTGCCAGGCAGATTGTATTTTTTGGGGGGCACCATTTTGGGGTATGTGTAACGTATTAACTTTTATTACCTTTTTTGGGGTGTTAATGGGAAGAAAACCGTTCCATAGTTTTTTGCGCGTTTTATTTACGACTTACGACTCGCTGTGCTGTATAACAACTCTAAGTAATGTGTAGTTTTATTTGTTTTTACTACTTTTGCGCAATAGCACGTCTTATGTCTATACATTCCAAGAGCCAGAAGTCATTTATTTTTGCGTAGATGTAGACATATGTGGCTTGTTTTGTGTTTTTTTTTTTTTTGGTTGACCGACACAGTAGGAGGCCGGCTTTAGACAGTGCCGGGCACCCGCATTGATTCGGGGCGATGCATCCGTTCAGCCTGTGAGCTCGTGTGCCACAATTTCGCAGGTGTCAGAGACTGGAAAGACTTCATAGGCTGCGCTGATACAGTGCTCCAGACCAAAGAAAGTCTCATGAGTAGAAATACACATGAGACTTTTTTAAAGAGTAAAAAAGTCTTGTATTTATTTTACTCACTTATATTTTTACTGTACATGTGTTACTGCGACCTCTGACCATGAGAGAAGTGCCATCAAGTGCCTCTGTTTTCGTGCCATAGTTCAGTAGCTGACACTAAACTACCCAACCGATGTACCTAGGCCGTGGAGCACAGTGCTCTGCGGACCTCAGATCTCCCCACAGTGACCCCACATTGTACCCGTGTAACCCTTCCCGATAACTGCAGTCCACAAGATGTTTGTACACACTGTCCAGGGTGGAAAGAAACCGTGGCCACAGGGGGTGGATTTACCACACTGGATAGTTGGAGTACATTCACACAGGGCAGATTTTGCTACTGTGGATTTCTTGTCAAATTTTCTCACAGGTATAATCCGTGGTGGAACTAAAATCCACACTGCAGGTTCATTTACCCTGCAATTTTTTTTTTCACAGCATGGGGATGAAATCTCCTTCATATTGTCTGTTTTGTCCTGTGTGGACATAACCTTAAAGATGTTTTGACTTTAGACTTTTATTTCGTAGATGGGTCTCTTGACAATAAGCAGGTAACAAAATGTCTCCCTGCCATCAGCTGTAATCTGTGGGTAAACCTGACCATAAGTATTCAATGTTCCTGCAGCGCCCCCACTGGGGAAATTAAGCATTACACAGTACTCCTTCAAATTAGAGTTGTCTGTGTAGTTCAGAACAGGACGGTTCTCCAGGGTAAGACGTACTCTTTGAGGAATCGCTGATGACTTCTTCAGAGTGTTTCTTATCTGGAAACAAGTCTACAGGCCATGGCATCCTCTACATTTGACCCATCCTGACTCTTCTGCTTGGCTCAGTCAGAGGCTGCCGCACTGCTGTCATATAGAGCTCATTATAATTTACCCCCCACCCCCGGTCAGCATTTTGTGGGGTTATTTAGAAGGCTCACTTGTCCCCTTCTGCTCGCCCTTCGCAGTTGCCCTCATTTTAAAGGATTTGTTGATCCTGACCACAGCTTCGGTGGTGACATTTTTGAAACGGTGGCTGGATAATTTTGCAAGCATGACTTATGCACTCAATTATGTACTTGTAATTAAAGTCCAGAAAATTGAGTTAATGTGTTTTGTTTATATGGAGGAATCTAGTTTTGCTTTTCAAAAATGCTGGGGGTGTGCAATTCTGTCTAGAGAGTGCGACATATTAGCGAGTGTTCCCACACATACAAACTCTCTCTCTGCTACTTTCTTCAATGTCTTTGGATGCTGATCCTACATTGTCGGTCTCCTCAAGGTTACATACTTAAAGGAGTTGTCCTATCTTACCCATACTAAGACGAGATGAGATTATGCCATGACCACAAAGTGGCCGGGAAACAGCGGCGCGGTCCGTGCAGTGCATGGAAGCATACGGAAACAGCAAAAGTTGAGGAAAATGCCTAACTTTCTATGCTACACTATGTCCGTAGGTCCCATGCACTGCAATGGGAGCTATTGAAACAGTAGAGTCCCAGGCCGCTTCGCTATTTCCTGGCCACCTGGTGGTCAAGGCATAGTCTTGTCTCGCCTTAGTTATGGCGAGATGAGACAGTCCCTTTAATACATGTGACGTGAAATCAACTTCTCAGATTGAGGCCTCATGCACACAACTGTATTTTGCATCCGTGTTCAATCCACATTTTATTCGTAAAAGATACGTAAAAGTGGACAGTACACTGATGTCTGATCTGTGTGCTGTCCTCTCCAATAGGTCTGTTCTGCAAATTATAGAACATGTCCCAGTGCTCCAGATGGCGACCAAAATGGTCGCCAATGCGACTTAGAATTCACAAATTTGCACCTAGACCCGCCAAGGGTTGCACGGCATTTACCGCTACTGTGCAGCCTAGTATCAGAGAACATGGTGCGCACTGTACAGTTGCACCGATACTAAGCTGCGCAGGAGCCGCTCTCAGTGCTGCCATATTCTTTTCACCAGCACTATGGAGGAGGAGGAGTCCCTCCCTCCCTCTCTCTCCACTGTGCCCCTGCCACCAATGGGGAGTTAGCAGGGAGGAGGGGGGGAGGGGCTGTGGCCACTGCGCCACCAATGAATATAAAGCACATTAGTTCCAGTATAGGAGGCAGCGTTATGACATAGCCGGCCTCAATAACAGGGCAACGCGGAAAGTAACCCCTCAGGTGCGGCTCCTGAGGGGTTAATTGCTGCGGATCGGTTACCATGGCAGCCAGGACACTACTGAAGCCCTGGCGGCCATGGTAAGGTCCCTGCTGCACAGGGCAGCAGGGAGAGTGTGACGTCCTTTTCACCCTAATAGATCTCTATTAGGGTGAATAGGACAAGGGATTAAAAGATCCTAGTTTCTAGCCCCAAGGGGGCTAATAGTTATTAAATAAAAAGTTAAAAAAAAAAACACCAAAATATTAAATCCCCCTTTCCCAATTTTACATATGAAATTTACAAACAATAAAAAATAAACATATTACATATCGCCACACCCAAAAAAGTGTCACCTATGTAGTGAACGCCGTAATAGAAAAAAAATCAAAACCGCGCAATTCAATATTTTTTAGTCACCTGGTTTCCCCAAAAAATAGGATAGGACTGTTCTATTATGGGCCAGATTTTCCACCTTCTCCTCCAAGTCTTTTTTTTAATTATATGTATTTAAATTTGGCGACTAAAAATTTTATTTGGCTCCTAAATTTTTAAGTTCAGGAGCCAATGGCTCCTAGGTATTTTTTTTAGTCTGGAGCACTGTGTCCTAATCTTGTCTATATTGTGGACAAAAATAGTCATTTCTAGTGTTGGGAGTGAGAAAAATACGGATTGCACACGGAAGATGTCTGTATTTTGCGGACCGCAATGTGGACCTGGTCGTATGCATGAGGCCTAAAGTAGAATTTTACCGTTGACCCCTTGAGATTATTTAAATAGCAGTTTCCCATTATGTTGTCAAAGTACACCTCTATTAGGAGCATGGCCTCTCAATATCTGCATAAGGGCTCATGCACACGGCCGTATGTAATTTGCAGTCCGCAAAACACGGATCCAAAAAAAAAAAAAAATACAGATGGCGTCTGTGTGCATTCGGTATTTTGCGGAACGCAACAGCTGGCTCCTAATAGAACAGTCCTATCCTTGTCTTTAATGGGGATAATTATAGGACATGTTCTATTTTTTTGCAGAAAGGACATACTTAAATGGAATGCATCCGTTGTTTTTGCTGACCCATTGAAATGAATGGTTCCACATACGGTCCACAAAAAAAAACTGAACAGACACAGAAAGAAAATACATTCGTGTTCACGAGCCCTATGTCTTATTCTCTGCTGTTACCCATGTGTCTCTCATTGGGGTTACGTGAAAAGCACCTCATTTGAGCATTACATCACACTTTTTGGGTCTCACTGTCAAGTTCGGCAAGATTTGCCATCTCGCCCAGGCCTGTAGGTTGACCATTTTGGATCTGTCCTTTGCACTAGGTGGAGGTGTCTTCTCTCAGATAGAAATGATTGTGGCTGATCTCGCTCTGGTTCGGGGCCTAGGTTTTATATGGATCCCGGCAGGTGATATTTCTGCTGATAGCAGGTATTGGTTCCCAGCCTACACCTTTTATTGGCGCTGGGTAATTTGCGGGAGCAGCCACTGCACTTCCTTGTTCCCAAAGATAAAAGGGGCAGGTTGCTTAAAGTAAATAACCCAGAGATGGGAGATGCGTAACTCAGCATTAGAGGCAATAGGATCTCCCAGGCTGGATATTAATACTAATTCATTGCTAGCCCCCCGCTGTGCATGTTATTTGTTTAAATTGGGAGAATCCCACTGCGCGGTTATATCCTCACCGCAGAGCTGCTCGTGCCGGCTAATTATTTAACATTACAGCCTGATAGGAACGGGAACCATTAAAGAATGGTAATGAGAAATGAAACAGCACAAGATTAACCTTAGAAATGGCTGCATCAGCCTTTCCAGGAGCGAGCGAGTGACATGGGGTGTTCGGCTCCATAGTCTATCCCTTGTACTCAGGCCACGGTCACTGGTCACTCCACTAGCCATAGGTTAAAGCCAGCACAAAGGAGGGTAACTTTTCATGTTCCAGATCACATTTATGAACATGTTGCACCTCCTTACCATTGCACCTCTGCCAAACAGTCTGCCCTGTTGTTAAATACCAACAGTCGATGGGCACTCGTTTGGTAGAAACGGCACCAGAGTTTTCATCCATCGTGAAAACGGAGAGATGACTGGTGCAGGCAGGCACCAAAGTACAGTAGGTCAGATATTGGTTCTTCTGAATATTTCCAAAAAAATGCAATTGCCTGGTGTGCCATTTCCATATCCAGAAGTTATGGACCATGGTAGCGAAATCCTTATATATTCCGAACCCTAACCTTGTAAGCCGATCTTGAAAGCACAAGTTTGTTCAACACTAATTAGGATAAAAGGAGTTGGCCACCTTCTGGTTATTGTTGACCAAGATTTTTGTGAGTTGACTATATGGCTCTTGCTAATATAGTCTTTGTTGAAATTCTGCACCATTTTCTAGATTTTATAAGGTTTACAATGTCTTTTGTGCTGTCCACACAGAGGTCCTGTCCATAAGATAGATGCTGATGGAGGGTCATGTGACCAGGCAAATCACTGTCATGTGATGTCTCCTCGATTCAGATTCGCCACACCTGCCATCTGTACTTGCTCTGTTAGGGGTTTAGTGCAGATGCCGTGTGTTTGTACAGAGAAGACATCACATGGAGGTGATTTGCCTGGTCACATGACTCTCCATCAGTGGCCATTTTATGGACATTAAAAAATCATATATTACATTAAAAAAATACCACAGAATTTCAACAAAGACTATGTTAGTAAGTGTCACATGATCATCTTACAAACACATTAGTCAACAATAACCAGTAAGTGACCAACCCCTTTAACCGCCATGATTTTTTTTTTACATCAGATACCATTTGTTTTGGTAAAGCTACACCATATCTCTGCAGACAAGACTATGCCTTTAAGATGGCACCCACCCCACTCAGACTCCTATACAAACATATTAGAGCATCTGCCTTGATTTTGCTGTGTTTAGCTGGCCGCCTCCTGGGGTAACCTGGAGCCGGGCCAAATTTCACCACAATTCATTCTGTGTCAGTTTAATAAATGCACTACTTAAATTATGAAATTACAAAAGAAAAAAGAGAATGCACTTATTCAGACTCTAATACATTAAAAATAAGGCATTAAAACTCCAGCTATTTTTTTTTTGTTCCAGAATCAATAATGAACAGGAAGAGTTGCAGACATTAACAGCTGCGGACATCCAAAGTCTAAGACATAAATTATCAGAGAAAAATGCACAGAAGCCTTGAATAATGTAAATACATTAATGCATTTAATAATTTAAACATTAAGATGCAGGCAGGGGCTTATCTGTCAGAGCTGCTCATCAAACTCCTATGACTTGGGGGCCAAAGGTGCATCTTGGTTTTAGACATGGGGGGGTGAGCATATATGTGGCAGCATCTAATTTGCAGACTTCCATCATTTCCTTTTGTCTGGAAGATGCAAGTAACAATCATGTGTACAGTTTGGAATAATTCAGGAAAAAGGTGGAACTATGTGTGGCATCCATGGCTTTTGTTATTTATATGGATGGAACCTGAATGGCTGACTTACCCATTGAGTATTTTCTTAGGAACATATGGAACTCAACCTAAAAATTTAGGTGCCAGTTGCTAATCTGTTGGCATTTTGCCATGACGTGATTAATGCGCCTCGGTTGTCTGGTACGGGTGTATTTGTAATGTCAGCGAGGCCTTCTTATTCCATCAGGTTTTTTGGGTTCCTTGATTTCTAACACATCTTGTACCATAGTGTTCTTTAGCCAATGGTGGAGCCAATGTTACTCTTAGGTCTCCAAATGTGGCTCACCAACTCTTGGACAGGTTTCGGTTATTATGTGCAGTAGTGACACCTAAGATGCCATATCATTATTGAAACTTGCCACTAAGTCTAGAACCCTATGATGGTCAGTCATAGGGTCCAGAACTTTGATGGGCTGTTGCCTCCAGGGCCAGGACTATATGACTCAGACTCATCACCAGGACCCAGGCCATTTGACTGGCTGTTGTCTCCATGGATAGGACCATATGACTGGCAATCACCACCAGGACCCAGGCCATTTGACTGGCAATCACCACCTGGGTCAGAACCATATGACTGGCAGTTGCCAGTGAATATAAGTCCTTTCTTAGTTTTATCTCTTTTTGCTGTTTAGGAGTTGTGTAAAGCTGGAGGACATACCTGAGGCCTTGTCCACATTTCCGTTTTTTACCGACGTGTGCTGTCCGCATTTTCCACAGACAGCACACGTACCCATTGATTTAAATTTGTTCACCTTTCGGTATTTTTTTATTGACCATGGATCAGTAAAGAAATCACAGAGACATGCACTACTTTGATCCATGATGCAGACCAAGCACACCCAATAAAGTCTATGGGTCTGTGAAATTCACAGACTCACCACGGATGAAATTAATTTTCAGCTGAGCAACGTTGGTGAATTATGCATGACACATGGATGGTAAAAACGGACACAAGGATCAACCACGGATCCTTCACGGACATCTTCACGGATGAAACACATACGCTTTTTTTTACATTATAAAACTCAATCTGTTCTCGATTAGGGGTCTTCTTAAAAGGTGGTCTGTTGAAGAGATTTGTCCTGTAGCCATAGCCTTCTCATCTGTAGCCAAGCAAAATCTCATCTGCTTAGGTGACAACCAGTATGGCCACCATTATAGCTTCAGCAGAGGTTGCCACCCAGCTTTTCTAGACCTCTGAATAGCATTCTTTTGATAGGGAATCAGGGTTTCAACAGAGATCTGTTTTTTGAGCCTTCCTGAAGTTTGGGGAATCGGGAGAAAAGTTGTTTAAGCCCAGTTTCTGTTTTTAACACTCTTCCGAGGAAATCTTTATTACTTGACGCTTTAAAGTCACTTTAGCGCTTTCATGACGACTCCCTTGTAATTTTGTTTCTATTTCAAGTCTCCATTGAATTTTATAGACCTAGTTCTTTACGGTGTCCCAGAAGCCGCTGTCCTGCCGCTGAACCCCCCCCTCCTGCGCTCTAGATCTTTGGAGAGTGCCATGTCATGTTTTTTAATACCACGGTGTACCTGTCCCTTACAAAGGGTTAATGCACGTAATCTATACTCCGTGCCGTATACCCCAAAGCCACTTCTGATGAAATCCTTCCAGAGGGAGAGAGCAAGAGCGGCTGAACTTGTTAATTAAATTAATCTGGCACAGGGTGCATGGTAATTATAGGTGCTAAAAACCTACGTTTAACAGGACGGCTGCTACTGCGGCTTGAAAAATGATAGGTGGCAGTGAGTAGAGGCGACTGTGGGCAAGGAATGTAGGAGAACCAGCTCCCATTAATTGAAGTGTTGGCACATTTCCTTTCAGAATGGTTTTATTTATTCTTTTATACATATTTTTTTTATACGGGAAGTTGAGGACATATTTTTTTTTATCAGGTTACACCCTGTGACATTCTTAGGAGAAAATAGGACAGGGTGCAGCACGGGCTCCTGTACACGAGATGAGGTGGCAGGGAAGGTGTTTTTTTTTTTTGTTAATGCCAGGCCACATCATGTTCTGTTCATAGCCACTAAATAATTATATGAAAAAAATTACTTATTCCAAGGAGGATTATAAAATATTAGAAATCTACGACTGCACTTTATATATAATGGGTTAAATGCGACTTATGAAATAATGTACAGTAAGTCATGAACTGATATAGCGGAGGCAACGCACATCGAAGAAATGTATTATTTGATTTGCTCCCGTTTTGGGACCTTAAAAAAAATCCCAAACTATGACTCGCACAGTGGGGAAGATTTACTAATTCTGTATAAAATTAAAGGGATTTTCCACATTAGGCAAGGTGCAGAGGGTTAAAAAAATATGGAAAAATTGTCACTGACGCTCCAGCACCAAACTCTCTTCTGCTGGGTGACGTGTCGTCTACATCCATTTAGTATATAGCATTTAGTAGGTGTGGGTGCAGGCATATGACCGCTGCCAATGCTATGGCCATTCAAATGGTTGGCAGTAGTGTCGTGTGTGTAGATGGCATCTCACTTTTCTGGTCCAGCAGGGACTATAAGTGGAGGGAATGGAGCTCAGTGCTGGGACCGGAGCGCCGGTGACTGACACAGATTACCTTCCAACAAAATTTTAGGCCAAAAATGGTGCATAAAGCCGCTCCCCATGCCATGAAACCACACCTCTTTTTCTGAAAAGCCACACCCACTTGGTTCGCCATGGCGCAGCAAATTATTCTTTTTCCGCTTGCTTTCTTCATAAACATGTCTGAAATGAGAAGTTACAAATTACAGGGGCAGTCACAGTAGTAAACGTAGGCCAATATTTGCTGCATAATTTCATCCTTTTACTCTAATCACGTTTTCCAACAGGGAGCGTATTCTAAATCTGACACATTTCACTCTGATGATCTTCAGTTTAAAACTGTGAGGCTCTAGTCTCAATAAATTAGTTGTTTACTAAGACGGCTACACCAGTTTTTGTAAAACTCCTGTCTTTGGTAAATGACCCCCAATGTGATTTCCCAGAAATGAACCCTATGGTGACTGTGCCGTAATCTGGTACATGGGAATATAATGAAGGGGCTGATCATTTTAATGGTACTGTGGCACACTTGATATGCCAGTATCACCAAGTAAGGCTTCATTCAGACGACCGTATGATATCCGCAAAAATGCGGATCCGTTTTTTGCGGATTACATACTGACCCATTCACTTCTATGGGCCTTTTTTTCCATTCCATGGCTCCGCAAAACAAATGAAACATGTCCTATACTTGTCCGTGAAAATCAGGACATAGCCCCATTCAAGTCTATGGGTCCGCAAAAAAAGGAATGCTATCCGTTTTTTTGCGGACATCCGCCAAAAAACGGATCCGTATTTTTGCGGACATCATACGGCCGTCTGAATGAGCCCTAAGGCCGAGTATACATTTCGCATCTGTGGTGCGTTTAATTGCCATGGTTTTCAAGAATTGCAGCAAAACACAGAATTTTTGCAGCGATTACAGAAAACTGTGGCAGAAAATGCAGTGTGTAATCCCAGCCTAAGGGCTTATGCACACAAACGTGTGCCACCCGTGCCGTGCGGTCCCCAATGCATCCATGTGGCTGGTGCTGACGGATGTAGACCCAGTCAACGTGAATGGATCCGCGATCTGTCCGCACTGAAAAATAGAGTACTTTCTTTTTTTTGTGGTATGGAGGCACAGACCCAAATGCCATGGAAACGCTATGTAGTGCTTCCATGCCTCCGCACCTTATCTTCCAGATTGCGGAGCCATTCAAGTGTGGGCAGCAATATGGGCATGGCTGGCACATGTTTGTGTGCTTGAGCCTGGATACCATATCTCCAGCTGAATTTTGGTAACACAAACTGCACGGATGACTGCATCGTGCTGTATGTGGTGGCGGCGGCAGAGTGGTGCTGTATGTGGTGGCGGCAGAGTGGTGCTGTATGTGGTGGCGGCGGCGGCAGAGTGGTGCTGTATGTGGTGGCGGCGGCGGCAGAGTGGTGCTGTATGTGGCGGCGGCGGCGGCAGAGTGGTGCTGTATGTGGCGGCGGCGGCAGAGTGGTGCTGTATGTGGCGGCGGCGGCAGAGTGGTGCTGTATGTGGCGGCGGCGGCAGAGTGGTGCTGTATGTGGCGGCGGCGGCAGAGTGGTGCTGTATGTGGCGGCGGCGGCAGAGTGGTGCTGTATGTGGCGGCGGCGGCAGAGTGGTGCTGTATGTGGCGGCGGCGGCAGAGTGGTGCTGTATGTGGCGGCGGCGGCGGCAGAGTGGTGCTGTGGGGGCAAGTCGGCTAGGGCGGCGGCGGCGGCAGAGTCGTGCTGTATGTGGCGGCGGCGGCGGCAGAGTCGTGCTGTATGTGGCGGCGGCAGAGTCGTGCTGTATGTGGCGGCGGCAGAGTCGTGCTGTATGTGGCGGCGGCAGAGTGGTGCTGTATGTGGCGGTGGCGGCAGAGTGGTGCTGTATGTGGCGGTGGCGGCAGAGTGGTGCTGTATGTGGCGGCGGCGGCAGAGTGGTGCTGTAATGTGGCGGCGGCAGAGTGGTGCTGTATGTGGTGGCGGCGGGCAGAGTGGTGCTGTATGTGGCGGCGGCGGCAGAGTGGTGCTGTATGTGGCGGGCGGCGGCAGAGTGGTGCTGTATGTGGCGGCGGCCAGAGTCGTGCTGTATGTGGCGGCGGCGGCGGCAGAGTCGTGCTGTATGTGGCGGCGGCGGCGGCAGAGTCGTGCTGTATGTGGCGGCGGCGGCAGAGTGGTGCTGTATGTGGCGGCGGCGCAGAGTGGTGCTGTATGTGGCGGCGGCGGCAGAGTGGTGCTGTATGTGGCGGCGGCGGCAGAGTGGTGCTGTATGTGGCGGCGGCAGAGTGGTGCTGTATGCGGTGGCGGCAGAGTCGTGCTGCATGTGGTGTTGGCGGCAGAGTCGTGCTGAATGCGGCGGGCAGCGGAAGCATACCGAATGGCGGGCAGTGGATACAGTATATCTTCACTTCTCAGTACTGCTAATTAAAACAGAGCTTCATTTTTCTGAGCCTCCATCGCAGGAGTTGGAAACAATGGTAACCCAATTTCTGTGTGTTTATGAGTGATTATTACATCAGAGCTGCATTTCTGTAAATGTACAGGGCAGCGGGGATTGAATTGATCGTCACTGCAGACCTCCTAATGATTTCTTCATCCTAATGCTTGTGAAAGCTTTATAAGCGCTCGCCCCCTGCCCCACCTGTCTCTCTCCCTTCCTCCTGTCCCTATCTCCTGGGTTTTTATTTTTTAATACCAACATCTTGGAAATTATATCTTCACTTTACAGCCACCAAATACCGTACTTTACAAGGAGTCTTGGATCAAGGAATCATCGTGAAGATATCCATTCTATTACAAATCACAAGGGTCTAAATACATTTTTTTAGTACTTGCAAAATCCTGGCTATCTTGTCACATAATCATGGATGAAAACCTTTATTCATTTAAGGCCCCGTACACACGGCGATGTCCGTAATTTTGTCTACAAAAAACGGATCTTCAGAGTACAGATGCTCTCCGTCTGCGTTCTGTGATTTTCTCACTCCCACCCCAGGTCTTTTTTCTTCTGCATTTTGGACCAGAATAGAACGTGTCATACGGATGTGCAAAAAAATGCAGGTCTCTACAGAAATGAATGGGTTAGTGGGCAGTCCGCAAACAGTGTAGATAGCATCGGATGAAAATATGGTCGTGTGCGAAAAGTAAAAACCTTTTTTCCCTATTTGTTTCGGCTTTCTCCAATATCTGTACGGAAACCTCCCAGTTATGTAGTAGAAGGTGTGGGGTTGTATCATTGTATAATTAGACAGAGTCGTCATCAGGAACCTGGTAAAGTTACTTCCAGCTTTTCGAGAAAAAAATAAAAGAGAATTAAAGGGGTTATACCATGGTTAATGTAAAACATGAAAATCCAATATGATAAAGCACATTGCAGCCTCTTCCTATCAAACTTAGAACCAGCCCTGTACCTCATATGGGTCCAGAGATTTCCCCATTCATTACTCCAACTGCTCTGCTAGATTTATTTCAAGCTGGAAGCTAGGGGACGTGCACTTTCTCAGGGGGCATGTCCTTTCTCCTGCAGTTGGTGGCAGTTGAAGGATGGAACTGAGGATGTGCTTCCATCTCAGTGAGCAGGAAAGAGAAATTACAAAAAGAACAAACAGCAGGTGGCGCTATACAGATAGATTTCAGTGAATAACTCAGTGGCTGTGCTAAATTTTTAATTACATGCAATTACAAAAGTATTCAGATCCAGGTGCTGGTTTGAAAAATGTTAAATATTTTTAAACTGCTGATTAGAATTAAGATGGCGAAAACTGGGCACTTTGCATGATCTGACAGACACCAGACCCCAAACTGATAGCACTGTTCCAGCCCTGTGGGTCCTGGCGGTCTCCGCTGGACCAGAAGTGAGGGAGTTACAGTCCTGGAACATAGGGCATTTTGAAAGGCGAGAGGTTTTTTTTTTTTTTTTTTTTTAATGTATAGGGGCAGTGATATTGACCATTTTTGTAATATACTTTAATGAAATTGTACATTTCTATTATAAAAATAGCTGTAAAGTGGCCCATTTTGAGCCTTAGCAACGCTCCTCTGTCTTCTGTCTACATAATACAGTCAGTGTTAGCAAGTCTCCACTGTTATGTAAACAGAAGACAGAGGAGCGTTGCTAAGGCTCAAAATGGGCCACTTTACAGCTATTTTTCTGATAGAAATGTACAATTTCAGTAATTAAAGTATATTACAAAAATGGTCAGTATCACTGTCCCTATACATTGTACAAATAAACAGAAGAATGACAGTTACACTTTAAAGGGGTTTTCCATGCTTTTAATATTGATGACCTATCCTCCGCCTCAGCAACGAGCAGGAAGAGACACAGGAGACAGTATGTGCGCATGCCGCGTGCCTTCTCCTCATACAGCTGATTGGTGGGGGTGCTGGATGTCGATATTGAAAACCTCTTTAACTCACTGCTCTCCGCCAATAGTATTTCAGTTAGCCTGGATTAACCCCTTTCGCTTAGAATCCCCTAAGACATAAAAATGAATTGACCTAATCTGACCTGGACAACCCCTTTAAGAAACCAAAGCTCAGCTCTGGTTGCTGTGGTCAGCAGGGCCAAATGTGTCATCAGAAGAAGTTGTTAAGAAAAATATTTGCACTGAAAGTGAATTTATTAGTTCGTTGCCCCTTGGATGGATCTGCTGTAGAGCCACTGAGGCCTGGTGTAGACCCTCGGGACTCCTGGAGGATCCGAGCTGCTGCACTGCGTTCTTCCAGAGGCTCCAGGTAGGGCTTTAAGTCAATAAAGTATTGACATCTTTTTATAATGCTGATTATAGGGCAGTGAACGGCATATAAAAGGACATAAAACGGGGCCTTTTTTGCACAATCGTGTCTTTTAAATACAGCCAGCTCCCTGCCAATATGTAATGAAATCTCAACTTAAGAGATGATCTTAGACGTGAACGTTCCAGGTTAATGTTTGTGAATCATTTTTATTGGATTTCAAGCAATCCGCGCTGCTCAGGTCCCTGATGTCCTAATCTTATTTCCAAAGATTGAATGCTGGGCAGAATTACCTTGCGTCCTCCTGCTGCTCCTGTGTAATGGAGCCTGACAGGATGGGCCCAGCGCACCCATAGCCGGTCCTTAACTTCAGTGACAGCCGTTAATATCATCGCTATTCCTATTAAAGAGGTAAATAAATGAAGTCTCTTGCCGTATTGAAAGATATCTAACGTTCTATTGTATTCTGTTTCAGTCCTCCACCCGTTTAAAGTTCTCTGCTTGCTGTCAATGAGTGGCAATACTCTTGTTCACATCCAGAGGCTATAACATTTGTCCTGATCACGTCCAGCTTGCATGGCACCATACAGAGCTGTGCCCTTGTATCCTTTGCTCACGATCAGTATGGGTTTTCGGTCTGTGCATGTAGACTCAGATTGTCTTCATTCACTGACAGCAGGCAGAGAGCCTGTAGAAGGTGAGAAATTGAAACGCAGTATATTAGAAATCTGTACTGCAAAGAGGACCGCTCCTGACATGCCTGTTTTAAAGGATTTCTGTCACCAGTTTTTTCGGTATGAATCAGGCTGACATTAGAGATGTGCTAATGTCACCTGATTCCAAATATATATCTGTTTTATTTACTGGTGCCCCCATTTTTATATAAAATGAACTTTTATTTTATGCTAATAAGGCCTCTAGGTGCAAGGGGCGTTACCTCTGCTCCTAGAGGCTCTGTTGATTGACAGGCCCAGGCAGAGAAGAAACACTCCATTCACCATAGCTTGCAAGGACCTTCAATGATGTCATAACCATGAGATCAGTCACATGGTTTAGGAGGAGACAGGCTGTTTGTGTGATCCTAACCATGTGACTGATCACATAGTCATAACATCATTGAAGGTCCTTGCAAGCTATGGTGAATGGAGTGTTTCTTCTCTGCCTGGTCCTGTCAATCAACAGAGCCTCTAGGAGCAGAGGTAATGCCCCTTGCACCTAGAGGCCTTATTAGCATAAAATAAAAGTTCATTTTATATAAAAATGGGGCACCAGTAAATAAAACAGATATATATTTGGAATCAGGTGACATTAGCACATCTCTAATGTCAGCCTGATTCATACCGAAAAAACTGGTGACAGAAACCCTTTAATAGCTTCATACATTCCCTATGCAATAACAATTCTGGAACATCTATTCTTTTGACTCTATGTTGTGCCATTACTTTCTTATTTCTACTAGAAGTTATGAATGAATTACTAGCAGCCTGCAGTAAGGGTACAGAGGGGAGGTAACCAGTTGGGGGTGTGTACCTGCACAGTCTGACAATGGCAGCACTGACTGGATAGAGTGAGTCTGTGCAGGTACACATCCCCAACTGGTTACCTCACCTCTGTACCCTTACTGCAGACTGCTAGAAATCCATTCATAACGTCTAGTAGAAATAATAGCACAGCACAGAGCCATAAGAATAGATGCTCCAGACTTGTTATTACATGGGGAATGCATGAAGCTATTAAAACAGGCATGTCAGGAGCGGTGACAGGTCTTCTTTAAACTTTATTTTGGTAATTTGCAGTGCCTTCTCTCGTGAAGTTCAACCCCCGACTTTATTCTCTAGTAAAGGATATGGACGTCATTGAGGGGAGTTAGAACCCCTTCTAGAGGGCTTGAGCTCTCCTTTATATTACAAGGAAGACCATTCTTCACACGACCATATATATTTTGCAGTCTATAAAACGTGAATCTGCAAAATACAGATGACGTCCATGTTGCATCCGTTTTTTTTTAGCGGACCCGTTGCATTTTATGGCCAAGTATAGGACATGTTCTGTCTTTTGCGGAACGGACTTAAGGATGTGAAGGCACAACACAGAAGGCATCCGCATGTCCGTTCTGCAATAGATTGAGCATGTCCTCTTCTTGGCCGCAGATGCGGTCCACAGGGTCATTGCAGTCCATGGCTCTACAACGCGGACGTCATCAGTATTTTGCGGATCTGCAAAATACATACGGTCGTTTGAATGTAGCCTTACTCTATATTACCCCTGCATCCCTGTCTGGCCTTGGCTTCCCCTGGCATATTCAGCTGTTTGCCCGGTTGCCCCATGTGGCTGCTTTCTTAATGTTTGGAGTCACAATGCACCTGCTTCAGTGGATGATCCCTCCCCAGTCATTGATGCCCTCAGGATCTCCATCCCAAGCCATAGCCGGTCACAATTGTGTTATGATTGATTGCAGTTTGGGGAGGGCGCTCCTGGTGTATGATGGAAGAAGCAGCTTCTTGCATTATACTTTATTTAGGAAAGTGGGAAGCTTTTTATCGCTCTCACGCACCTGGGTACCGACAGCGAAAGTCGATAAGGCGAGGACTAATGGTGTCGTACATGTGCGGGCGAGAGGCGTCCACTATGTACAGCGCTGATCTGCCTTGGATGGCTCACTTCTTGATAAATAAGATTATCAACCTATTTCTCCATCGTCTTCCAGCTTTCCAAGACTCCTGAACGGCTGCGTTATGGGACCAGGGGATCTGTCTCTGCAGAACTAGGTGAAATTTGGGTAGCTCCCCCAGTGCACTGCACAGCAGCTTTGGGTCTGACTAGAGAAGACAGTTAATACTTTGGGGTTATATAGGTGAAGGATCTCTGAGGTTAATTTGGCGACTTTCCAGTCCTTGTCCCTGCCTCAGTCCTGGAAGAGATGGGCCTCTTATCTGTAATCTGTTTTGTTCCTCACAGGCCGGGATGATGAGTTCATGAGGTTCCCGTCTGAAGCTCATGAATGGCCCTTTATCTGCACAATACCTGCTTTTTACGGGTGTTTTGCAACCACTGGCAGATTTTTATTTAAAAAAATAAATAAAAAAATCATGTGAACACTTCCTTCTTATGTGCAAAACATGGAAATTTTCAACTGTTTCAGTCAAGTCTCGCTCCAAAGAATGGTTTGCATTTTGCATCAAAGGGTCTTGAAAAAGCAAGATATGACTTCCATGGCATGTGGAGGGGCACAGAGCAACAGCAGATTCAGCAACAGTGGCTGTTTCGAAAAAAATCAAACCAGCATCTGGATCTGAATGCTTTTTTGTTCCAAGTAATAACAGATTTAATATAGCCACTGAGTTATTCAGTAAAATCTATCTGTGTAGCGCCACCTGCTGCTTGTTCTTTTCCTTATTTTTCTGTCCATTTCACTGAGCTGGACACCCATGTCCAGCTCCATCTATCAGATGTCGCCAGCCATATCTGTTACAAACTCTGAAAGTTACAGGGAAAGAGCTGCAACAGAAAGGACACACCCCTAAGAAAAGACACACACCCTCAGCTGTGATAGAGAGCTGCATCAGAAAGGACAACTGCCCTGAGCTATGATAGGGAGAGAGCTGCAGTAGAAAGGACACGTCCCCTGAGCTGTGATTGGGAGAGAGCTGCAGTAGAAAGGACACGTCCCCTGAGCTGTGATTGGGAGAGAGCTGCAGTAGAAAGGACACGTCCCCTGAGCTGTGATTGGGAGAGAGCTGCAGTAGAAAGGACACGTCCCCTGAGCTGTGTTTGGGAGAGAGCTGCAGTAGAAAGGACACGTCCCCTGAGCTGTGTTTGGGAGAGAGCTGCAGTAGAAAGGACACGTCCCCTGAGCTGTGTTTGGGAGAGAGCTGCAGTAGAAAGGACACGTCCCCTGAGCTGTGTTTGGGAGAGAGCTGCAGTAGAAAGGACACGTCCCCTGAGCTGTGTTTGGGAGAGAGCTGCAGTAGAAAGGACATACACTCTGAGCTGTTCTAGAGAGAGTTGCTGCAGAAAGGATATGGCCCTGAGCTGTGATAAGGAGACAGCTGAGAGCAGAAAGAGCACACCACATGAGCTTTAATAGGGAGAGAACTGCAGCAGAAAGGACATGCCTACTGATAAAGGACCCCCCCCCCCCCAAAGCTACCAGCTTGAAATCAATCTAGCTGAGCAATGGGAACAATGAATATGGAGATCTCTAGATCAATGTGAGGTACAGGGCTGGTTCTAGCTTTGTTAGAAAGAGGTTGTTATGTACTATGTGATGTCTGATTTACATTTTTTAAATAGTTTTATTATGGTATAACCCCTTTAATGCCGATCGATACAGTTTTGCATTTTGAAATCTCATCCGCTTTGCCTGTACTGTAAATTCTGTGTGAAGTTCCGCCGCAGGGTATCCTCCACATTTACGCCATGTGGGGTTGTACTCTTAGGCATTTTCACACGAGCGTAGTACGAGCAAGCTTCTGACCTGTGATTCTGTGGTCAAGAATCATGGTTGAGCCAGGATATGTGGCCGTAGTGCCGGTGTAGAAATGTCTGCTGTCAGTGTATTACATGGCCACCCATTAATTTTAATGGACGCCATGAAACTTTTCCTGCGGCGTCAGTTCTGGTTCTTTGCATCCACGTTTCTGTTTGCTGCTTTGAGGGAGATGGTTTTCTCATCTAACTAGGTTTAGATTTATTTTCTCTCAGTTATGGCGCACTCCTTGCCTCGTGTCTGCCCAGTCTCCGGTTTATCACCCGACATGGGCGTCCTTCCTCTTCACTTGTCTTGCCTGCAGCACCTTCACATCAGAAAAGCTTCCTGTATGGCTCTGATATCCAGGCCGTCAGTGCACCAGATGATGCTTCCTTCAGGTGGGGAGGACAGGTGCCTGGGGCAGGTCATGGTCAGCTTCAGAGGCTGATGACTACAGCCATGACGTGTAACCTATATGTGAGATGCCAGCCACGACCTCTCTCTGGGCACATAAAGCACATATCATTAAGCTGACATGGAGTTGCCAAACTGGTTTGCATAGTATTGAGTAGAATAATATCATTGTGTGCCAGTGTAGCAGAGCTAAGGTTGTTAAGACTATGGGCCTAAACTGATTGATGCAGATTTATTAATACTATATAAATTCAAACCTAGAATAGACAGACTGAATATGCGCTAGATTTATCACAGTGGAATCCTCCTTTTACTCAGACCGTAGATCAGGCCAGTATTTGGGGATGAGCGTTTGTAGAAACACTTATTCCCAGTAACTGGCCTGTGTAAAGGGTGCCGGCGATCTGCCTATTCCCCCCTTCCCTCCTGTAAGGTGCAGCAAACACAGTGTCACTTACTGCCTGGGAGTGGTGACGTCGCTGCTCGCTCCCTGGCAGTGGTGACGTCGCTGCTCGCTCCCTGGGGTGGTGACGTCGCTGCTCGCTCCCTGGCAGTGGTGACGTCGCTGCTCGCTCCCTGGCAGTGGTGACGTCGCTGCTCGCTCCCTGGCAGTGGTGACGTCGCTGCTCGCTCCCTGGCAGTGGTGACGTCGCTGCTCGCTCCCTGGCAGTGGTGACGTCGCTGCTCGCTCCCTGGCAGTGGTGACGTCGCTGCTCGCTCCCTGGCAGTGGTGACGTCGCTGCTCGCTCCCTGGCAGTGGTGACGTCGCTGCTCGCTCCCTGGCAGTGGTGACGTCGCTGCTCGCTCCCTGGCAGTGGTGACGTCGCTGCTCGCTCCCTGGCAGTGGTGACGTCGCTGCTCGCTCCCTGGCAGTGGTGACGTCGCTGCTCGCTCCCTGGCAGTGGTGACGTCGCTGCTCGCTCCCTGGCAGTGGTGACGTCGCTGCTCGCTCCCTGGCAGTGGTGACGTCGCTGCTCGCTCCGCAGGTGGTCCTGCTCGCCCTGGCAGTGGTGACGTCGCTGCTCGCTCCCTGGCAGTGGTGACGTCGCTGCTCGCTCCCTGGCAGTGGTGACGTCGCTGCTCGCTCCCTGGCAGTGGTGACGTCGCTGCTCGCTCCCTGGCAGTGGTGACGTCGCTGCTCGCTCCCTGGCAGTGGTGACGTCGCTGCTCGCTCCCTGGCAGTGGTGACGTCGCTGCTCGCTCCCTGGCAGTGGTGACGTCGCTGCTCGCTCCCTGGCAGTGGTGACGTCGCTGCTCGCTCCCTGGCAGTGGTGACGTCGCTGCTCGCTCCCTGGCAGTGGTGACGTCGCTGCTCGCTCCCTGGCAGTGGTGACGTCGCTGCTCGCTCCCTGGCAGTGGTGACGTCGCTGCTCGCTCCCTGGCAGTGGTGACGTCGCTGCTCGCTCCCTGGCAGTGGTGACGTCGCTGCTCGCTCCCTGGCAGTGGTGACGTCGCTGCTCGCTCCCTGGCAGTGGTGACGTCGCTGCTCGCTCCCTGGCAGTGGTGACGTCACTATTAAGTCTACCAAATCCTACTCATGGTATCTTTATGGGGCTTTACTTGCTGTTGTATCTTTCCTTTGGATTTGTATTTCCCTTAAGTTGTTGTCAGGAGTTTGATTTAGTTTTCTAATGTTCTCTGCCAGTAGACTGGATGTTGTGCTCGTTTCTAAGGCTCTGCAAATGTTATTCTCCATTTCAGACAAAGTGTAAGGGTTGGGCTTGTAACCCTGACTGCCATACAATGCACACATGGCATCTGAGCATTTAATAAGCAGGTTCATAGTGCGCTAGTTGCAGAGGTCTGACAGTATTTCTCTTCAGGTCAAGTTGAACCAAATTCTGTTCAGCCAAAAAGTAATCCTATGCATTGAATAGGGCATTTCAAATAAAGTACTGTATCATACACTTCATAAATATTTAGTGTTTTTTTTTTTGTTTTTTTTTAAATACATACATTACTTTTTCCGCTCGGGTAGCGCTTCCCTGCTGTTTCTGCATTCAGTGGCTGCACTGATCTTCTAGAGGAGCAGGTGAAGTGGCCCACACACCTTTTATTTATTCGTCCCTACTTCTAAATTCATGCAAGTATATGGCCATATCTCTCTCTAGACAGTGGAGAAGGGAAATGGTGGAAGAGGGCATTGCATACTATCAAGCTGTTTATTAGTGGAATCATCGGGCTTGTGTGTGAGGAACTATTTTCTTTTGAAGGAAGTTAACAACCGCTGACTGCAATGCAATCCTGTGAAATGCAGATGTTAAAGAGGTCCTGTCGCCACTCCTGACATGTCTGTTTTAATAGCTTCATGCATTCCCCGTGTAATAACAATTCTGGAACATCTATTCTTATGGCTCTATGCTGTGCCATTCCTTTATTATTTCTACTAGAAGTTATAAATTAATTGCTAGCAGTCTGCAGTAAGGGTACAGAGGGGAGGTAACCAGTTGGGGGTGTGTACCTGCACAGTCTGACAATGTCAGCACTGATTGGATAGAGTGAGTCTATGCAGATACACACCCCCAACTGGTTACCACCCCTCGGTACCCTTACTGCAGACTGCTAGCAATCCATTCATAACTTCTAGAACATCCCAGCAGTATCACTGCGCACATCTCATGTCGTCAGTGTGCTACCTCTGTTCTGACCTACAATAATGTCTAATCTCTTAGACATGGGATGGGAGTATGACTGCTGGCACCCTCACCAGTTACCACAATGGGCATCCCATGTCCCTCATTTTAATGGGACGCCCATCAAGCTTGCCTTCTTCCGTTCCATTCAACATCTTATGGGACTGACAGAGATAATAGAGTACGGCGCTTGGCTATCTTCCTCAGTCTCATAGCCCACTGGAGCGGCAGTGCACGTGCTCAGCGGGTACTCCATTCATCCATGTTCCAGGAGTCGTCACCCATCTGACAGTTCCCACTTATCCAATGTCCAGAATACTCTTTTAACAATGAAATTTATTTAATTATTATTTTAGGGGAAAATATTCATTGAAATGTTATTTATAGGGAGAATTTTTATTTATGGTTCTTTTTTTAATGTTTTTTTTTCTAAAAAAAAAATATATATATATATATATATATATATATATATATTCAGTAGTGTGGAGTATGTGTGTGGCACCCTGCACGTTCTGTGCCATTGATGATTTATCTAGTGATCTTCCCTGCAATCTTGCATGTTATCTCATATGTTCCTCCAGACCTGTGGTAAACACGGACAGGGCTGATTTAGAGAGTGGCATTAGAGTGCCGGTAATTGCGCGGATGAGACCCCCGGTCTATGATCTTGGAGATGTCTCTCTATCTCCTTGATGCGGAGAATCACAGTCAGTGGAGATTTATTCTTTGCTATGATAAGGAGGCAGCATATTGAGCTTCGGTGCAGTAATAGTGATTCACGAGATTGGCTCCTAAGCACCTTCATTGTGAAACGCTCTGGTGAGTCTTTTTTTTTTTCAAAATGAAGGTTAAAACATTCTGGCGACTCAGAGCCATGTCCACTAAGCCGTTTTCTGGCTCCAGTCACTAGATGATATCTGCTGCGCTCTTCGGAAAATTACAAAGGACAAATTAATCTTTTCTTTTAATTAACTCAATTTAGTTTTTTTTCCGTTTTTTTTAACAATTTTTTTTCCTGACTTGCTTGTTCTGTATCTGACACGTATCGGACGGACTTTCTCCTAAATGACATAAGGACATCTAATGCATGGACTTCAGTTATGCTGGGAATTGTAGTTTCCCAGCAGCCACAGGTTGCAGACTGAATGACTGGTTAATGTAAGGAAATGTTGAATTTTCTGGAAAGTTAGTGTCTGCTAATTTAATAATAAAGGGAGAAAAAAGGTGGTAAAAGTATAAGTCTAAGGGCTCATGCACACAAATCTATTTTCTTTCCGTGTCGTTCCGATTCACATGACTGTGCTCGCTCCGGAACACATGGTCCATGTGTTGGTTGCAGCTCCCCTGACCAGAACTGATGACATCATAGTGATCACGGGTCTATTGTACTGTACTGACATCATCATGTAAGCGCACTACATTAGATCAGATAGGAACTGACTGCATAGTAAATCACTATCATGCAGTCAGCTTGGGTCGGTCCGGGGGAAGTGGCCTAGCACGGTCGTGTGAATCAGCCCTTATATTGATAGCATGTATACATTGTGGGTGTTACAAGACAGGCAAAGAATCAGAAACCACCTACTTATCTGTAAGGCTCAGTTCACATCAGCGCTAATGGCTTCTGTTTTGTTATAGAAAAAAAGAAAAAAAATTCTGCTATTATTAGCATTCAGTTCAGTGGTGTAATACATTATGTTCCTGCGGGATAACGGAAACATGACAGAGCTTTCGGTTTTATTTTTAACATTGAATGACTAATAGAAACCGAAGGTGTCCCGCGTGTATCTGTTATTCAGCCCGTTTAACGGACGTGTTTTTTTTTTTTTTTTTCCGTTCTTCTGACAGAACAATGGAAAAGTCAAGCAGATGCGAACTCAGCCTCGGGGCTCATGCACATGACTGTATTTTTTTCCGTTCTGTCGTTTTTGTGGCCGGTACTCAGAACCATTCACTTCAATGGGGCTGCAAAAAATCCTGAAATGACTCTGCTTGCATTCTGTGTCCGTATAGCTGTTCCACAAATAAATAGAACATGCCCTATTATTGTCTACATTACGGAGAAGGATAGGACTGTTCTATTAGGGGCCGTCCCTACCATTACGCAAAAGGCGGAATGCTCGCGGCTGGTATCCGTGTTTTGCGGACCGCAATACAACAGTGGTATTGTGCATGAACCCATAAACTCATCAGTACAGTAGGAAGTAGATCAGGGGGTGTATCCATGACTTATCTTGGATCTTCTTAAAGGGGTTCTCCGGTAATTAAGAAAATGAAAATACTTAAATATTACTTTATTCTAAATATATTCTAAAATACCTTTCATTAGTTATAATGTAACGTTTTGTCTGGGGAACAATCATTAGTAGAAATAAAATGGCCGCCGTCCTATTATAATACACACAGAATCTGTCCTAATTAGACAGGAGGGCAAGTTACTTTACAACACTGAGCTACAGTCATCCTCCTCTCTGCTCTATATCTATATCTATATCAGCTGTATTCATGATCATAATCCCTGACAAGCAGAGCAGAGAGGAGGATGAGGCAGCTCTTTATCTCAGTGTTGTGAAGTAATTTGTCCTCCTGTGTGATGAGGACAGGTTCTGTGTGTACTAATAGGACGGCGGCCATTTTGTTTCCCCTGATGATTGCTCCCTAGACAAAACAAGCCATTATTACTAATAAAAGCTATTTGGGAAAATATTTAGAATAAAGTAATATTTATGTATTTTCATAATTCCTCGAGAGCCCCTTTAAATTCTCAGTGCTGGGGTCCTGGGTGCAAATCTGGCCAAGGACAACATCTGTGGTTTCCTCCCATAATCCAAAAAAAGTACTGATAAATTAATTTGGAATTAAGATTGTGAGCCCCAATGGAGGCAGGTGATTTATGACAGTCTATGTACTGCACTGTGGAATATGTTGGAGCCATATTAAGGAGTGAAATAATTACTGTAGGCTTTATGAGCTAATCAGACTGACCCACGAGTCAGTTTGGCTGTTTTAAAGAGGACCTTTCACCACTCCTGACATGCCTGTTTTAATAGCTCCATGTGTTCCCCGTGTAATAATTCTGGAGCATTTATTCTTATGGCTCTATGTTGTGCCGTTGCTTTATTATTTGCAATAGAAGTTATGAATGAATTGCTATTTGCCTTCAGTAAGGGAACAGAGGGGAGGTAACCAGTTGGGGAGTGTCCCTGCACAGACTGACTCTAGCCAATCAGTGCTGCCATGTTCAGACTGTGCAGATACACACCTCCAACTTGTTACCTCCCCTTTTTCCTTTACAGAAGACAAATAGCAATTCATTCATAACTTCTAGTGCAAATAATAAAGGAATGGCACAACATAGAGACATAAGAATAGATGTTCCAGAATTGTTATTACATGGGGAATGCATGGAGCTATGAAAACAGGCATGTCAGGAGAGGTGAGAGGTCCTCTTTAAGTGACTTGGCACTCGTAAACCTCACTAGAATACAGTAAGATTATTAGACTGCCCATATCCATACCTCGCAACTTTTTGGACAGTCAGAGAGGGACACTTGCGTTAAAAGTATTTATACACTTTCACAGTTTGCTTAGCTCCCAATAGCGCAAAAATTATCTGAATATAGAAATTTCAAAAATCCAAACTGCATCAAATAATAAAATAATATGCAAGGTCTAATATACAGAGAAGAACCAGAGAAACACTTTCTAGGTCAATATTATAACAATGCATATCAATACCTCAGATCAAAAAGAGGGACATTCAAGAAGCAAAGAGGGAGTTGGGTCCCAAAGAGGGACACATGGGAGGTCTGGATATCTGATTATTGAAGAAGACCTGTCACCACTCCTGACATGCCTGTTTTATTAGCTTCATACATTCCCCATGTAATAATAATTCTGGAACATCTATTCTTATGAATCTATGTTGTGCCATTCCTTTATTATTTCTAGTAGAAGTTATGAATGGATTGCTAGCAGTCTGCAGTAAGGGAACAGAGGGGAGGTAACTAGTTGGGGGTGTGTCCCTACACAGTCTGACTCTATCCAATCAGTGCTGCCATGTTCAGACTGTGCAGGTACACCCCCCCCCCAACTTGGTTACCACTCCTCTGTACCCTTACTGCAGACTGCTAGTAATTCATTCAGAACTTCTACTAGAAATAATAAAATAGTGACACAACATGGAGCCATAAGAATAGATGTTCCAGAATTGTTATTACATGGGGAATGCATGAAGATATTAAACCAGGCATGTCAGGAGTGTTGAAAGGTCCTTTTTAAAGAGGACCTTTCATCACTGATGTGATCAGTGCTGGCATTTTCAGACTGTTCAGGTACACTCCCCCCAACTTGTAACCACCCCTCTGTATCCTTACTGCAGACTGCTAGCTATTCATTCATAACTTCTAGTAGAAATAATAAAGGAATGACACATCATAGAGCCATAAGAATAGATGCTCCAGAATTGTTATTACATGGGGAATGTATGAAGCTACTAAACCAGGCATGTCAGGAGCAGTAAAAGGTTCTTTTTAAGGTGTACACCATAGAGAAAAGTCAGCCGACCAACAAGCTTGTGTCCCAAGTCTGCCTTGGGATCGGGCATGTTGTTTGTTCAGTATGCTCAATCTTTCGTTCCCACAGGGGATTAACTACCGGCACGGGTGGTGTGTATGGGAGATTTGGTAAAGATACAGGAGTTGTTTGGCTGCCAGTTATTGAAGTTATATGGACAGCAAGCAGCCCACAATCCATGTATCTTTTACGGCTAGCCCTTCTAGGACTAAGGAGGGTCTGCCCACCATCAAGCTCACTTCATGTTCAGCAGAAGTTGATTCCCTAGTTGATTCTTAAACATGTAGGCTCTTGATTAACCCTATAGCTGATATTAATTTTATATTATTTTCTATTCTGGTAATGAACACAGATGTTTGGGGTAGGGACATGCATGTCCTGACATGTAAATTAGACTTTTATGTGAATTACGGTATGTGACATGTACAAAACTGTCCATGTTTGTTCTTTTTTTTTTTTTCCATATTCATTTGGATGAATTGGATCCGAATGTTCCACTGATAGCAGCTAGAGGGCAGCCTAGAGCTGCGTTCACTGGCTTTTCTGTCCAGTCTTAGGCATAACCCTTTAAGGTCACTGGAGTGAGTTTACTTACATGTTCCTTTTAGAGAGTTATACGTTCTTTATGTGTCCACTTGGAGAATAAGAATACCATCCCATATTATAGCTTGCGCAGGTTTGCAGGCATATAGCTTACCCATTGAGACTGTGATAACTTCTGATTCTTTACTGTGGGGTAACCTAGTATTTTGGGTGCCTGCACACGATGTGGATTAAGTGCAGTTTTTCCGTGCGGAAAAACCACAACGTAATACAGTACCAGCAAAGTGTATGAGAATAGATAAATCTGCAGCATGTCAATTGTTGTGCATAAAAACTGCACAAAAATGGTGCAAAATTCAATAAATAGTGCGGATTTAGGTGATTTTAGTGCGGGTTTCCTGCACGTAATTCTGCATCGTGTGCAGCCGCCCTTTATGTAATATAATTCTTTATATGTTATATAATCTTGTTTGTGCCAGATAGTGATCTGTAGCAATGTAATATGTGTCTGGGGCAGCTGAGACGAACGTGTACGAGTATGAGAGGGTTGTGCGAGAGACAGGAGGCGTAGCTGTCAGTCAAGCAATTTTTTGGTCGACCGCAATTGAATGTGTATGGCTGCCTTTAGGCTTCATTCACACGACTGTATGTGTTTTGCGGTCCGCAAAAAAAACGGATGACATTCCGTATGGCATCCGTGTTTCCATTTTTTTTGCGGATCCATTGTAACAATGCCTATCCTTATCAGCAAAACGGACAAGAATAGGACATGTTCTATCTTTTTTGCGGAACGGAAATACGGACATACGGAAACAATGCACTCAGAGTACCTTCCGTTTTTTTTGCGGACCCATTGAAATGAATGGTTCCGCATACGGTCCGCAAAAAAACGGAACGGACACGGAAACAAAATACGGTCGTGTGAATGAAGCCTAAGGCTTAGTTCACACAGTCAGGCCCCATTCACACGACCGTATGAATGGGGCCGTATCTATTACACAATATTGCGGAATAGATGCGGCCCCATTCACCTCTATGGGAGCGCACAGCCGCGGCACAGAGCTGGCTCCGCATAAAAAGATAAAACATGTCCTATACTTGTCCGCATGAGCGGACAAGTATAGGCATTTTGAATGGGGCGCCCGGCTGTGTGTTCCGCAGCGCTGCGGAACACACGCCGGGTGGCAGCCGTAGTATTGAGGGTCCGCATTATTGAGGACCCGCAATAATACGGCCGTCTGAATGGGCCCTCAGTATTTGGCCAGTGATTTCCATCATTGATTGTGAGCCAAAATCGTGAGTGTAGGCTACACAGAAATCAGGTATAAGGAAAAGATCTGCACTGTTCTGTGTTTAGAGCCGCACCTGCTTTTGGCTCAAAATCACTGATGGAAATCACAAGGCCTAAGGCCACTTTCACACTGTCAGTGTTTGATCAGTGATTTCCATTTGTCATTGTGAGCCAAAATCAGGTACAGATCTTTCTCTTTTACCTTTTCTCTATGTTGGCTCCACTTCTGGTTTTGGCTCACAAGCACTGACTAAACCCTGATTGTGTGAAAGAGGCCTTAGCCTTTAAGGCGCTTTTACACATGCCGAGGAGCAGCCAATCAGCGGGAAGGAAGCGTCCAGACAGTCGCGGCTGCTCGTTCAGTGGAGTTGAAGAGCTGCATTTGCACGCAGCGATCACCTTTGCAGTATGAGGACGAGGGATCACTGTTGGAGTTTAGACAGCACAATCTGATAATTTTGGTACCTACACGAACAACAGGATCACCCGATGAACAAACGTTTCGCTCCTTCATTTGGTGATCTGCCGCACATTTAGACTGGCAGTATCAGGCTCGAATATCTAGATGTCTAAATCCACCTTACGCTGCGTTGGAGTTAGCAGATAAAGTGCGCTACTGAACGAACAGTAAGATCCACGTGTTATCCTTGTGTTTTTGGTGTGTACAGAGATCTTGCACTGGAGAGTTACAAGTTGGGGATTGTTGGCTTAAGGCTACTTTCACATCTCGTAGTTTTAGTCCGGCCACCTCTCTGCATGTTTGCCGTGCTGCGGCAAACAGTGAATGGGGCCGGAGCGGAGGTACGGCCGCACACGTGCATTAGCGGCAGCACTGATCCGGCAGGCTGTTCACCCACCGGAATAGCCTGCCGGACAATTGTGCCGCTAGTGTGAAAGTACTAACACCAGTTTCTGCATGGTCATGTGTTGAAGCGCAGAGCACTGTAGTGTCACTGCTGGTAGTGGGAGTCTTCAGAATTGTGAGTGCAGCTCTGGAGTATGATATAGGATGTAACTCAGGATCAGTAGGATAAGTAATGTATGTACACAGTGACTGCACCAGCAGAATAGTGAGTGCAGCTCTGGAGTATAATACAGAATGTAACTCTCCCACAATATATGACAAAAAAAGCAAAACACGGATCGCTCACCTGGTATAGTAATTAAATGCAGGAGGCACGGACAGCACTGGGAAGGAGCACTACCACATCATGGAGAAAAAAACACATACTGTAGTCCAGCTTCCAAAAATATAATGAGGAAGGATCGGCATTTACAGATCCGAAACGCGTAGATGTGTTTTTTCTAGGTATCTTTTTACGGCGCACATGAAATAAAGCCTATTTTTTTATACTTTTGGAAGCTGGACTACAGTATGTGTTTTTTTTCTCTCCAGGATGTAACTTTGGATCAGTACAGGATAAGTAATGTATGTACACAGTGACTGCACCAGCTGAATAGTGAGTGCAGCTCTGGAGTCTAATACAGGATGTAACTCAGGATCAGTACAGGATAAGTAATTTGCGTACACAGAGACTCCACCAGCAGAATAGTGAGTGCAGCTCTGGAGTATAATACAAGCAGTAACTCAGGATCAGTACAGGATAAGTAATGTATGTACACAGTGACTCCACCAGCAGTTCCATCTAACATCTGGAGCAGATTTTTTTCCCCTTAAAAAATGTCACCATAAAATGCAAACATGCAAGCAGAACAATGCCATTAAAGTCTGTGATCCCACCCTTAAATGGTTAGTCTGGGCTATAGATATTGATGACCTATCCTCCGGATCAGGTCGGTGTGGGTCTGACTTGGTCCATGGCGCTGCATGCTCTTCAGTGTTTACCTGCATACCGTCTCCCTTGCAGTGGAGGTGCGGTATAATTACACCTTCATCTGCCATTCACTTGAATGGGATGAACAGCTGTAATTCCGCTGCTGCAAGGGAGACTGTATGCAGGTAAACGCTAAAGAGGACGCAGCACTCCTTCAGACAGCTGGCCGGAGGGCTGCCAATAGTCCTACCCACTCCGGTCCTGATGATGGGTCCTGAAGGTCTGCATCCCGACAACACCTTTAAGAAATCTAGAAACATTATGGGAAAGCTTGTCTCGCCTATATTGATAGGCGCAGATAGAATAGGGGAAAAGTTTGAATTTGCACAAGCCTGGCACCTGCCAGAGAGGGGGTTATGTGACTATTAGGGGTGCGCGCAGATGTTACTCATGATCTACCATCCAGATACAGCTGACGACATATGTATCCTTATTATATGCAATTTGTGAGGATATAACTGCGGAGAATGTGTTTGCCAAGTGCCTGACTTCCTCCTTATGTGTGCGAGCCCTGATACCTGCGCCGACGTTGCTGGCACGATCAAGCCAAGCCGAGCGTCTTTAGTGAGATATACAGCTTCATAATTAGCCTCCTGCATTTTTCCCTGAGTGCTGGCATCAGCACTGTGCGATAGCTGCCTCTGATTAACAGCCGCTCTGCAACCATTTCCTTGTGCCACCGATGACCAAATTTGTCACTTCAGTTTTGACACAGACCTGATTTCTTGCTAAAACTTTACTCTGCTGCTGCCGGCTCCATCACTTAATGCTTTACATTGTTGGTGGCGGTGGGGGCTGCTGAGCGAACGTGTCGGCTTCTCTGTGAGGAGGCTGGAATATAGACCTTGTCTTCTGTCTAGGGTCCCCTATGGGAGGTGCCCGGACCCCCAGTGGCCGGCTAATTGTTTCCTGCATCTATAGAGATAACTTTTGACCTCGCTCTTTGTCTGGGGTTAATAGCCATCCTCTCAGTGCAGACATTACTCGTCCCGATGAAATGGTCCCATTGCATCTGGTGCTGCCGACATTGACTTTTTCATAGCATCATAGCTGCCGCTCCTGGGGGGCGGATTTCCGCAGCGTATTTGCTGTGTTTCCACAGTAAAAATCCAAATATGTTACATGTGGATTTGTCACATATTTTAGTGCCACTGATTTCACCCCTCTGCATTACGAAGAATGCCATGGTGGAAGTCTGCGGCATACGTTTACACACCCTCTTTGCTGCTACTGTAAATTGCTGCGGATTTGCCACATATACAGTACTGTGCAAAGGTTTTAGGCCGGAGCGGGGAAAATTGTGCAAAGAAAGGCTACTTTCACACCAGCGTTTTTGCTGGATCCGTCATGGATCAGCAAAAACGCTTCCGTCATGATAATACAAACGTCTGCATCCATTCTGAACGGATCCGCTTGTATTATCTTCTACCATATTTCCTATGTGTGTGTGTATATGTATGTATGTGTATATATATATATATATATATATATATATATATATATATATATATATATATATATTCTTGTATATAAACCTTCAAAATATAGATTATGTACGTTGACTTAGACCTGATTCACAAGACCGTGCCGGGTCCAGGAATCACCACCTGCATGGTCGGCTGCTTCTCCCTTGGCTCCCCCGACCCCAACTGACGGCATCATAGCGGATTGCATATCTATTGTACTGTGCCCACATGATGATATCTATTCTGTACAATAGACCGGCAATCAGATAAGCACTGACTGTATCATAAATAACTATGAAGCAGTCAGTTTGGGTCAGGGGAGCCCCGTCGGTACAGGAATGTGGCCGACACTCTGACCATGTTTCCTGAGCCGAGCATGGTCGTGTGAATCAGCCCTTAGTTATATCGGTTTCTGGGAAAGCTTGGTGACAGCCACTATGTCCTTCACTGGGCTTGACACTCAGCTTTCCCAGACGCCAAAGCAGCATATATGCCACGTAATGTAGCATGGGGATGGCAGTGCTGCTGTATAGGGATTCACTCTTCTGGAGTCTCTTCTGTAATCCTTCAAGTAACGTCATCTACCTTTCTAGAAACAGATATAGCTCACTGCTTTTCCAAAGTGATGACTACTCCTGTAGTTATCAGGGGTTTTATTATTTTCCGGAGCATTGCCTCATGGCTGCAGTCATCCATACACAGTGCCATTGTTGTCTATATGATGTTTGAGGCATGGCAGCTCAGATCAATTCATTGAGCTGCAGTACCAGACACAACCCATGAACAGGTGTGGCGCTGTTAGTAGAGAATTGCATCCGTGTTTTTCTAAACTTTTGCAGACTTTATAAATGGGTTAAATGATAGGTGATTAAATGGCAGATAACAGGGGGTCTGACTGCTTGAACTCCCCATGATCCTGAAAATGATGGGTCTCAGACTCCCCTTTCTGATTGGAGAGGCTCATGTGGGTCCACCTCTCCATTCATCTCTATGGGACTGTCAGAGGTCTGTCCTAAGTTGCTGGTTACCTGCAGAATTGTGTGGCTAATACCCCATTATGGCCACTATTCATTAGTATATATACATTTTTGTGGGTTAATAGCATGGCGGCCACTACATGTGTGTCCACCAGTAGTACAAGGAATGGAACCTGTGTGGAGGCACACGGGGTCCCCATTATGGGGTTATTCTGCAATGGGCATACTGGTGTAATACAATGTGCTTGAGGAAAGCTCAAGCGGGAACATCACAGTGCTGCCTGAACTTCCATTTTGTTTAATACAACATCTAATGGAACCAGCACAATTTTAGGATTCGTTATGACTCTGTATGAAATCGGAGGCACCCAGTACAGTAAGGCCCCACATCCTTTTAGGCCTCATTCAGATGTCTGAATCGCAGACGCACATGGATCCATTGATTGTAAGATGTCCACACATCAGTGGTTTTTCACTGACCATGGGTCAAAATCACAAAGACATGCACCACTCGTTTGGCAGCATCTTTTATGTAGCACCAGAAATCCTTGTTTCTTGGAGCACCTTGTTCAGTGTGAACAGGGATGTGCTGCTGACAGACAAGGAAACTGCATGTGGACCAATGATCGTAGTAACGATTGTTCTTCCCCTGTCCACTGGGGGATAACTATTAGGTTGGTGGTCCATGGGATGACTAGTAGATTGGTCCTCCAAGGGATAACTAGTAGAGTGGTCTTACCACTGGGGGCTCCAGAGTTAGCTGAGTACGGCGCTCGGTTATCTCTTGAACTTGGAAATGAATGGAGTGGGGGTCCCAGCGGTAGGGCCCCCATTGATCTAATAGTTGTCCTCTATCCTGTGCATAAGAGATAACTTTACATAACTGGAATAGTACTTTAAGGCTTCTGTCTTAGTCCAGAGCAACATTCAAAATTCTGCTAATTCTTTGCTACTGGAATCAGTCAGCAGGTATGTCCGTAGACACACTGAGCTCCTGTAATTTTTACTGATTTCTGTGCAGTGCCTGGCCTAAAAACTACGCTTCTCAGTCAAAACAAGACACTGAACCAGGAGGGAGTGTTGCTTGCAAGAATTGTGAGTGCAGCTCTGGGACCATGGATGGACTAAGAACCTCCATAGATAGCAATAGAAAATAACCCACAGTTAGAGTTAGAAGGCAGTGGCACATTTCTAGGTTCCTGGCCTCGTTGAGGCACATACCGCATACATTTTTCTTATCAAATTAATAGATTGGAGTCTCAGGAATAAGCCACGCCTCTTTCCAGGATGATATCACCCATCATTGTCAAGTGCACTTCCGGATGGGTTCAGATTTCTCCTCTGTAGATCTAGGTCTTGTTTTGTCCCCCTTAGATCTTCCTGTTACTCGTCCACAGCCCGCAATCTTAGAGCGGATCCTCTCTCTCCATCTTCTCGCCGCGGCTTAATCTCCTCGCACATGTAAATTCACTTATCATGCTTTCTTAAAAGTCGCCTCCCACCCCTCCTCTACCTGACATCTAAATTGCTTTCAGTCACTGCTCCTTCTCCTGTTTTCCCTTAAATGAATTACTAATGACATCTTGCTCAATCATGCCCTCTCTGCAGGCACTTTGAGAGTAATGTGCCCCATCCAAACCTTTTAAACTATTACCGAGTGTATTTCCCAATTGAATCAGCGCCATCACAGGTGTAATAACTAATCGTTTGACTTACACCTGCTCCGATCCTCTTAATGTCCGTGATCTGTGTTGGATGCTGGTAATTTCCTGTTTATTGCATTGTCCCATGGATCCGTTTTGCCTACATTTGCCATGATTAGCAAATTTACGGAAACAAGATATGTAAAGAGGTGGGAGGTGCACTGGTGGACGCCATAGCTACCGGGGGCAGGAATAAGCGGCTGAAGTCCTATATAACCCCATCACACCGAGGATGTACTGTTAAAATGCAGTGGTCATCCATCTTTGATTAAAGAAGAACTCCCGCAAAAAATTTTTATTCTCTGACCTGTTAGAAAGGTGCATGATATAATCCGTAGTGATTGTCATTTTCTTATCAGGGACTCTAATTGACAGTAATCCGCTTTCTTCTTATTGTAGCTGGGTCATGTGACCAACTCCCTGACCTCCAACTGACCCAGGACAGGAAGCCAGTCACTGCTCTATTCATTCCTATGAGACTGAAAGTGAGGCTCCCATAGAAATACATAGAGAATTAGACTTCCTGTCCACACATAAGTCTATGTGTGAGTTGGTGGGTCTAATTCCTAGTCACATGACACAGATAAGAAACTTCAGGATGATATAAGTCAAAAAAGAAAATGACATTCACTACAGATTTCATCATGTACATTTCTAGCAGGACATGGAATACATTTTTTTGCAGGAGTTCTTCTTTAACATATCTCACCTTTTATTTTGTATGTTCATTTATATTCCTGTTTGTTGAAAAATTAACATTATTGTGGAAACCATAAGCATACAGGGTTACTGAAAAAAACAAAAACCTTCCACGTCTATTCACTGACTGATGCACAAACTCAGTATAAAGAATAGATAAGTAACAAAAAAATTCACAATACAGAGTTGGATCCCGACCACTTACCCCCCCCCCCATCCCCCCATGGTGGCCAGTATAGGAAATACTGGTGGTGCTTTGCCTGGATTTCAGTCTTGGTGAACCATGGTTAGTCTATCTGCTGCACAGTTCTCATCTATCTACATCTGTCTTTGCAGATTGCTACAGCGGTGAAGTTTCTGCAAAACCCCCGAGTGCGCCAGAGCCCAGTCTCCACCCGCAAAGACTTTCTCAAGAGAAAAGGTAAAAAATTAAAAACTGTCCTAGGACCCCTCCACATATACCCGGCGATCCGGTTCAGTTCCCCTCTGGCATGAAGTAGAGAACACTGGAGGGGAAGTGAAGCCAGGACTGATCCCATAGTTCTCTACAGGATTGTTCTCGTACATCTGTTGTGATGCCGGATGTCAAATAGCGCCGGACATAAAAAACGCTGCATGCTCCGTTTTTCTGTCCGGCGCTGTTGATCTGCAGACAGTGGATCTGTGCACTCCTTGTGTCCGGCTCCTGGTGGGCCGTGAATTTCCTCAGGTATGAATGATACAGCTTTAGGGCTCATGCACACACATGTATTTTTTTGTCTGTTCCGTTTTTTTTCTGTATTTTTCCGTATGAGTGAACATTCATTTCAATAAGTCTGCAAAAAAAACGGAAATGTCTGTGTGTGCATTCTGTATCCGCAAGTCTGAACATGTCCTATTCTTATCCGTTTTGCAGACAAGAATAACATTGTTGCATTGTTGCAGTGGGATCCGTCCACACCAGGACCATCCATTGTCCATTGCAGCCAATCAGAGCTCAGCTTCAACTTTTTAATGTGCTGTTTTAATCCAAGAGCTGCACTGTGATTGGTTGCTGTAGCTAAAAGGATGTTTTTTGGATCAGTTGATAAATGAGGCCTTTGTGCTGATTTCTACCGCACGGGTGGAAATGAATAGAAAGATCGATAATGATATCATCCATTCAGCAGCTGCAGCCTGCCTTGTAAGGGCCGGTCACCTCTCGTCCCAGTGCTGCACCGTCCCCTTATCTTCATACATCTCTATTAACAGTCCCTCTTTATAGACCCTGAGATTCAGTTGATGAGACCCTCATCAATTAGTGCCAGGCGTGTATGCACTGAGCCGCAGGATAAATGTCATCTGCTGCGCTGCGTGTGCTACGGACCCAGAGAATGAGCCGGAAAATCGCTGTAAGGTCACGGCGCAGCCACGCTCCGGGTCAGGGAAATCTCCCTCTGATTGGTCTAATTAGTGAGCAATTGATCTGGCTTCGCCATATGCTTTCATGTAAACGTGTATTGAGCCGCTGAAGTCGTACAGGGATCTATACTAAGTAGAGCTGCGGGCGCGTTACTACCTGACAACCTGATTTTTTTTTTTTCCCCTTTTCATTGACTCTCAATTAAAGCTGATAGAAAATGGTTAAGTGACAGGAGGGGTTAACTTAATTATACGCAGGTATTAATTGTTGTAATTGTCTCCGCACCTGTTATGTGTAGTCAGGAATCTCGTGTGCGGCTCCACCGAATAATGTAGGCTGATGATCCTGCTAATCTGCCATCCACAGGTATTAACCTTGAGCTAGACTTCAATAACGACCTGGGGAGTGTATTGCCCATGCTTTACAGTGCAGCTCTGCTTGTTTATATTGGCTGCTCGTATAACTGCACACATAAGTATCGGAGGAGGCTTTGTTGACAGGACTACAATCTCAGCAGGGGTGGACTGGAAACTTAAAGGGGTTATCCTGGAAATTATAACCTTTCCTTATTATCCCATCAGCTTAGTCTTGGTCCCATCATCCCCGCCGATCCGCTGTCCAGAGCTCTGGTGAGTGATGCGGACTACCAGCAGCTTACCAAGCACAGCGTCGTACGTAGTATAGTGGCTGTGTATGGTATTGCAGCTCAGCGCCATTCACTTCTATATGGCTGAGCTGAAGCTAGGCCATGTGACCGATGTACGGTGACGTTACATGGCTACAGCAACCACGAAGTGCCCAACCTCTTCTAACAGCTGATCAGCGTTGGACCCCCACCAGAGGATAGGGCATCCATATTATTTCCAGGATAACCCCTTTAAAGTGGCCCTGAAAAGAAGAAAAAAGGCAGTGATTCTACTGCTAGCACCTTCTCAAACAGCTGATCAGCAGGGGTCCCTGGGTGTCGGACCCCAACCAATCAGATACTGATGACCTATCTTGAGGATAGGTTGTCAGTATAAAAATCTCGGAAAACCCCTTTAATTACTGAGAACATCAAATTGTTAGGTATCCAGCTGGTGGCTGTGAGAAGGTCTTGGTGGCCCCACTGGGCACCCGCCCCCTGGCAAATTTTCATATAGGGTCTATGGTCAGTCCGCCCCTTAATCTCAGATTGAAAAATCAGTGGATGTACAGCACGTCACCGCTGCAGGAAAGTAAAGACTGTCAGAGACCGCTAGAGGAGAATGGGAGTTTCATAGTAGGACGCTGGTCTAATCAACTCTATGACCATCCCTTTAATCATCGCAGGTATAGCGGTATAATGCAGGCCAAATGCTCCCTGGGAAAAAAAAGGATGTGTAAGAAAGCTGTCAGTTTAATACCACATACTGGAGGTAGCTACCCTTAAAGTGAATGTTTAAAGGGCGTCACCTCATTTTCACCATATATAATATATATGATATAACTAACAGCAGTGCCCCACAGAAGATTGCAGATACATTCCAGTGTGCACTGTGTGTCTGTATTATATGTCCAGGAAAAGCACTTTTACTCTGCAGGAAAACAGCTCCCAAGTGTCCAGCTGAAAGTGAAAACAGCTTTCACTCCTCACTCGATTTCTAACAGCTATATCTTCTGATATACTGGATATAATGCTGATATCATTTGAACGCTTGGAATGCCAGCTTTTAAAGGTCAGAACTTGCTTTCAATCCCAAGATATGAGCAGCTAAAGCAGCCCTCCCCTCTTCAGTCTGGTTTGTTTTGGGCACTTGCAGCAGCAGAGCTGGGCACTTGGGAGCAGTTTTCCTTCAGAATAAAAGTGCTTTTCCTGGACATGTAATACAGACACACAGTACACACAGGTATGTCTGGGATGTGTATGCAATCTTCTATGGGGCAGTGCTCTTAGATATATTGGTGAAAATGAGGTGACAGACTCCTTTTAACCCCTTAGCAGGCCTTGCAGCACGATGTGGGATATAAGCCAAACCCGAATCTTACCGATAAGGCAGCGACACTGGCAGGTTGGTAGGGTGTTTGTAGACCTCATGGTTGGAAATATTATTGTTTCAGCTCATGATATTTATAGATTGGCTAGCTATCCATTCTCACATCTCCTAGCACTCTCTGCTGGTTCAGTGTCTGTGAGTATATAGGAATACCCATTCTTCCCTGAGTGTAGTCTGACAGAAACCATTGTGTTAAGGTCCTTTTACACGGGCCGATTATCGGCCGAAAAATCGTTCCTAGGAACGCTAGTGCCCGTGTAAAAGTGGCCCTAATCAGCCGACGAACGAGCAAAAACGCTCGTTCGTCGGCTGATTGGATCTTTTGTAGAAACCAAAAGATCCAATCTGTCGGGCGCACATCGCCCTGTGTAAACAGGTGATGTGCGCCTGACAGTATGGAGCTTCCCGGCCGCACGAGCGATACAGCGATCACTCGTGCGGCCCGGCGCTCGATTCGTCGGCCGTGTAAAGGCTCCCTGCCCGAGCGCCGATATCGCTGATCAGCGCTCGGGCAGGGAGAATAATCGGCCCGTCTAAAAGGGCCTTTATTGTGTTTAGTGGGGTGGGGAAGGGGGGTCTTACAGTGTGGCGTATGAAGCACACACTATATTTCCTACCATGCCTCTGTTTTTTTCAGTTTCCTCAGAATGAATTGTGTGATATTGCTATGTATCGAGCGTTACCCGTGGAGTCCATACATAAACTCCCCTTCTGATACATGACCCACATTGTGAGGTTCTCAGCAGAGAAGACGAGATGATTTCTTCAGTTTTTTTTTTTTTCTTCAGATCTACTTATGATCAGGATATAAGTTTATTTTTGGGAGCTAAAAGCCGCAAAAAGCCATTGTTTTCCTAATGTCTATTGTGGGATGTCGCCATGGTAACTTTATAGACTGCTCCTGTCTCAAGAGAGTCATCCATTTTGTATCTCCCCTCCCTTCATACTTAATATTTCAGCTGCTCATAAAAAGCACCAGAAAGGGCAAGAGGAAATTATTTAAATTAAATCACAAAAAAATGGTGATTAGCGCCGGTTACGGATTTAACCCCTTCACCGCTGGCTGACGTTTCACTCCCTTTCAGAAAAACTACGGAATATAGATAGGGCGGGAAAGATGTTATCTTGGTGCTGCAGTGGGATCTTCTCTCTATACAGGGGAGATCAGAGCCCCAAAATCGTTCCTGGAGTCCCCTCTGCTTGTCATGTGATGCTCATTAACCGATCGTAGAGGCAGTCTTGTTACCTGGTTGGCTGAAACGCTGCACATGATGAGTAAAGGAGACTCCGCTCTGCCTCGAATTCCTGTAAGGACAATCGACATAGACATTCAGAAATGTTTGAGCTCTGAGCCCCGCCGGATTGCTTAGGAAATGTCTCATCAAAAAAGGTCAAGGAAAGAATAGATGAGCTGTGAAAATCACCTATTGTGAATGGAGGATCTTGTCTTATCTATACACAGAGGTGATATCATTACTGGCAGGATTAGAATCACAGATAAGCAGATGACTGCAGTAAAGTGATCTGTACAGACAAAGAAGTGGCGCCCACTATTAGGCTTAGTGGCCACTGTGAAGACTAAAGGGTTTTATTGTTTTTGTTTAAATAAAGATACTGACATAGAATTTTTAAAATAACCATCAAAAATTCTTTAAAAATATGTTAAACATAAAAATGTGATTTAAACAATAGGTTATTGTATCTGATGATACATTCCGTTTACTAGTATGCTCCTACAGGCTGCGCTCGGGGGGGGTGGGGGGGGGGGGGTGAAAGTCACCTTTTTAGGGAAAAAGCTTTATTTTTGGGGGAGAGGAAAATCTTTGTTTGCTCCAGTTATCATAAACCTTGTACTACAGGGAGCAGATGATGGTAGATGTGATCTCTCTAAGGCCCCATTCACACGACCGTGTGAATGGGGCCGTATCTATCCGCAAAATTGCGGGAATAGATGCGGCCCCATTCACAGCTAGCTCCGTGCCGCGGCTCTTTTGAAGCATGTCCTATACTTGTCTGTGCGCACGGACAAGTATAGGTATTTTCAATGGGGCCGCACGGTGTGTGTTCCGAGCGCTGCGGAACACACGCCGGGTGGCCCCCGTATATTTGTGGGTCCGCAGTAATGTGAGCCCGCAAATATACGGTCGTGTGAATGGGGCCTAAGGCTAGTTTTACACTAGCGTTTCCTTTTTCCGGTATTGAGTTCCGTCATAGGGGCTCAATACCGGAAAAAAACGCTTCAGTTTTGCCCCCATTCATTGTCAATGGGGACAAAACTGAACTGAAGACAATGGAATGCTCCTAAAAGCATTCCGTTCAGTTCACTTGCGTCTCCAGACCGGAGAGCAAACCGTAACATGCTGCGGTTTGCTCTCTGTCCTGGGGATCCGCATGGTGTGGCACAGTAGTAAACGGATCCGTCCTCCATTGACTTTCAATGGAGATAATGACGGATCCGTCCCAGTGATGTTAAAGATAATACAACCGGATCCGTTCATAACGCATCCACATGGTTGTATTATCAGTAATGGAACCGTTATTGCTGGATCCAGTAATAACACTAGTGTGAAAGAAGCTTAGCTCTGCAGTCTAGTGTAGATTCCCCTCCCCCATGAAGAAAAAATGTAGAATAATCTGTGATAACAGTAGTAATTCTAGTAGTAGTTACAGTCTGTTCACTTTAGGCATTGTTGTTCCTGTGGCGGGGGTGGAGGGAAATATTTACTTTTCTGGTGTCATCTAAGGTAAAAAAAATACCACACTCTGAAGTAGATAAATAGGTGTGGCACTTTAAGGAAGCTCATCCTTAAAATTACGGCGTTAAAAGAAAGAATGCCTTTGCATGTAAATCATTGATCTTGTCAAGTTGTAGTCCGGTATTGGGAACCCCAAACCAGCTGTAGGCTCTGCTGTGGTTGTGCTGTCCGTGTTGGATGACGGACGCATCATGAGTATGGCAGATACTAAAGCACCAAGACAAAAAATCATGGACAGATCAAACTTTTTCTGGACATGGGCTCTACCCCTGTGTATAGACTACACAGTCCAAAACACCTCCTTAAAGAGCATCTGTCAGCAGATTTGTATATGAATATTGCTGACCTGTTACATGTGCACTTGGCAGCTGAAGACATCTGTGTTGGTCCCATGTTCATATGTGCCTGCATTGCTGAGAAAAATGATGTTTTAATATATGCAAATGAGCCTCTAGGAGCAATGGAGGCGTTATCATTACACCTAGAGGCTCTGCCCTCTACAATTGCCGCACCATCTCCACTTCGATTGACAGGACCAGGCAGGCATGATGAAGTTTTCATTGCCATGCCTTGTCAATCAAAGTGCAGAGGACACGGCAGATGGAGAGAGAGCAGAGCCTCTAGGTGTAATGGCAACGTCCCCATTGCTCCTAGAGGCTCATTTGCATATAATAAAACTTCATGGGACCAATAGAGATCCCTGTCAAGTGTACATGCATTGCTAGGGAGGCTCGTCCCCGTTGCAGCCTGCTATTGGCTGCCCCCGTCGCTGAATGTTTTGATCCGTAAGATGGGAAGATGCAGCGGCGGCCGTGCGGCCATCAGAAACTACGTGGGTGCCAGAGAGTTGGGTAAGTATGGCCAGTATGAGGGGCCGAGGCATTATAAGGGTTAGATAACCCTGCATCAATGGGACCTGATTCTGGATTATCAGATATTCTGTGTAATCTGACAGCCATAGAAAAATATTGAGGAAGGAGAAAGCCTCAAAATTAACAAATTGCCTTTTTAAAAAAAAAATATATACGGTATATATATTTTGAATTGCCAGAACTAAAGGGCCCCTTACACATTAGTGTATTGTCAGCAGAACCCACCGCTGATCTCGGTGGGTTCAGCCGACAGTCTAATGTGTGTAAGGAGCTCCTGCATCGACTCCTATAGGAGAAATTAATATTTTCGCCCGACCCTTTTGTTCTCCCGCCGATATAAGCCTCCACCAGAGGTGCCTAGCAGCGGCTTTCTCCCCATTAAGCAATGTGTAGGCTCTGTTCACATCTATTAAAGGGATTCTGTTACCACGATTTTGCCTATTAAGGTAATCATACTACTGGATTCAGCTGAGCATGGGGATCTCAAAAACGTTATTATTATAGATCATAGTTGATGATCTGATGGTAAAAAAAACGTTTTTTATGAAATGCCAATCACTTACATAAGGAGCCCAAGGGGATGTGCCCAGGACCGCCCACCTCATTAATATTCACTTCACTGTGAAGCTCCGTCATCGTTGTAATCCCGCGCAGGCGCAGTACCTTCTCTGAGGCCAATGCCCGCAGACCGCAAGTTGTACTTTCCAACGCCACCATTTAATATTGCATACGGTGTAGTGGGAAGCGGGAAAAAAATTCCAAACCGGGTGAAATTGCAAAGAAAACTCTATTCCGCTACAGTTCTACGGGTTTCTTATTTACAGCGTTCGATGTGCATTAAAACTGATCCGTTACTTTCATTCTACTGGTCAGTACGAATCCGGCAATACCTAATATGTATAGTTTTTCCTGCGTTTTCATAGTGATAAAATAATTAGAAAGTTGCCCTTTTTTTTTTTTTTTCCTTGTCAAATCTTGACCCCTATAACTTTTTGGTATTTATGTGTACAGAGCTGTATGGGGGCTCATTTTTTGCGGGACAATCTGAAGTTTTTATTGATACCATTCTGGGGTGTGTATGACTTTTTGATCACTTTTTATTAAATTTTTTTTAGAAAAAAAGCGACAAAAAACGGCAAATCGCCATTTGGACGCTTTTTTCCGCCACACAATTCGCCGTATTGGAATATTTTTTTATATATTTTAAAAGTACGGGCGTTTTTGGTCACGGTGATACCCATGATGTCTATATTTATTGTTATTTAGGTATTTATTTTTTATTTATACGGAAAGGGGGGTGATTTCAACTTTTATATCTTTATTTTTTATATATTTTTTACCATTTTTTTAAATTTTTTTTTACTATTTGAAAGCTGAAATATGGGCTGATATATTGTGGCTTTTTTTTTTTTCTTTATGAGCAATCATGGATTTTATAGACTCAGAAATCCAAGAATTGCTCATTTCTTATCCTGGCCTGCCATCTAGTGGCCAGAATAAGAATTGCACTTTGAAAACTGTAATCCTCACCAGCGAGGATTACAGTTTTCATATGGTGTACAGACACCCCGATTGGCCACACGGGTTGAGACGCAACTCACACACACGTGATCACGGCATCTAAACTCCCAGGAAGACGCCGCCGATGGCGGTAAGTAGCGGCAAGTCTCTGCTGTTAGAAACAGCAGAGACTTGCCGGCCATGACGCCCGCCGCACTTGCGAGCGGGCGCCATGTGCCCGCATCGCCCCAGCGCCGTACATGTACGGCGCTGGGCGCGAAGGGGTTAAGGAAGCCATGATGCAGGACCGGGCTTGTCACACATTAGACACCGGTGACTTGTTTTTGGGTCTGTGGTGCCCAGGAAAATTAGCGCTGCAATGGGCCAAAATGAATTTCTTTGTGTTACTTTCGTTATTGACCCTCCTTGTCCTTTTTTTAAGCATTTTCCAGTTCCTGTAAGAACAATTTACTTCAGTTTTCTGGAGTCGATATTGAGCGCCGCTCATCCCTGTATCATTATGTGCGAGGTACAAAACATGTTTTACTTTCTAAAGTGTTCTGGTAAATCAGTGCAAATTATCATTGACGATAATCTATTTCCGCCATCTTTTTTTTTCCTCCCAGTTTTGATTTTTTTTTTTATTATGATAATTTTTGCACATTTTGCTAATGTGCAGATCAGCAGGGAGCGATTAATTATAAAAGCCTTGGGATTTCAGCGGCTCCGTGAAAGCATCGACAACACATCCTAAAAGCCATGTTGATTACCCAGGGTAACCGGAGATTGGGATCGGTGCCTGCCAAGATCTCGTCAGCGCCCATTTTTTCTGCAATACTCTGAGTGCTTGGCACTGTTGGCATGGAAAACCGCCAGCTCTGCTCTCCCTGAAGTAGCAAGGACAGGATGTCGCTGGATCTGTCCTCTCTCCAGAGCAGCGCAGGGCAAGTCCAGAGCTGAGGATAACCATGCAAGGCCCTGTCTGTGGTTCTTCTGTGGTCCGCCGATACATGGCCATCAGTGCGGATCTATCACGCCCTTCTGTAATCTAACCAGTCATTCAATTAACACCTTTTTTATTTTTTTTTGTTGAAAACTGCGGTTGCAGCATCAGCTTCTACTATCTGCTTCTGTGGTTTTGAATGGTTTTGTCACCTCTGCAGAAAACCACATCGCTCTGCTTTAGCACATCAGGGTTTGCTCTTTTAGGGTATGTTCACACATCGCATATATATCCGTCGGCAGAGGAAAAATATGCCACAGCAAAGATGATGATATTTTATTAAATTTCATCCACGTTGCAGAAAAAAAATCATGCCGTGCAGATTAAGCCCTCAGCTTGTCACTATGTCGCAGTTTTGTTGTGGACTTCACCCTTTGTAATGCATAGGGTAAAATCCACCACAAAATCCACATGTAAAAAATTCTGTGACTGATTTTTATTTTATTTTTTTTCCATTCAGTTTACGTCTCCTGTAGATGTAGCCTTAAAAGGGTTTTCCACTTTGCATTAACATTCTTTAAAAAAAATCATTTATGAAGGTAGCTGTAATTTTGTAATGTATTTCTTTTACCTTTATTGCTCCTTTCTTCCGTTCTGGGCTGTGGTCACATGATCCTGTCCATGCAGCTCTTTCTTATTTCCTGTGATGTTATGTCCATGGGTGGGGCAGTGATAGAGGAGTGTCTATGTAACTAGCTGGGTGGGAGGAGCTATAAACTAGCTGGGCGTGGCTCAGGAAGGTGCTGGAGCTGTGCATCATGGGTTTGGTTGGATATAGCAACCACATTTGTTTACTTGGTGAAAACAGGTCCAAATTTTAAAATGGAAAACATGTACATGAGGTAAGCAACTGGATTAGCATATCTATTTAAAACCATAGTAATCCCAGAAAACCGTTTTAAAAGGGACACCAAGTTAAAAATGTATCTGGTTCTATTTTATATGCAATTCTTTGCAGTCCATTGTTCACTGTTATCAGCCTGGTCTGGATGGGAAGGGGCTGAATATAGTCTTCAGTGGGATGACTAAGCACAAACACGACATGAAACACATGTACAGGTCAGCTATAGTAGCGCACAACTCTGCATTATTTTTATGTTGTATGGAAGTGCTGTTTTTTGGGGGTTTGTACATTTGGTGGAGTTGCTGCCTCTTTTTGGCCATGCACTCCTGTAATCACCGTGTGGTGTAAGTAACGTAAGAACTTTATTCAACAAGTCATTACAATTGGGGTCACACCAAGTGTGTCTAGTTTCATATTCTGCTACCTTTGTACTGTAGAAGCATCTTTTATAATAATACAAAAAAATTGTGTTACCATATCCTCGAGTTGGAATGTTTCTATTTCTAGCCATTTAGTCAAGTAAGGGCTTGGGTTACATATGATTTATTGATTCTTGTTAAAATTGTTTGGAGGGGGGAGAATGGCAAAAAAGAGTAGTTCTTTTAGGCCATGCACTGTGCCCTTGTAGGTAATAATGCTATATTATCTCTATTACCCTGTGTGGATACTTAGATGTTATGGTAATGAAACATTCTTAGAACCTGGATGCAATAACAGATTGTAACAGAGTTAACCTGTTGGTAGACAAATATGGCAGCAGAACCAAGCTCCTAACCTAGATACACTAACGGAACCAAGAGCAATACATTGATACAATAACAGAACCCAGCTTAGTCCATAGATACAGGAATAGAAGCAAGCTCAGTCCATACATACTGGAATAGAACCTAGCTCAGTCTATAGATACAGGAATGGAACCAAGTCCAGTCTATAGATACAGGAATGGAACCAAGTCCAGTCTATAGATACAGGAATGGAACCAAGTCCAGTCTATAGATACAGGAATGGAACCAAGTCCAGTCTATAGATACAGGAATGGAACCAAGTCCAGTCTATAGATACCAGGAATGGAACCAAGTCCAGTCTATAGATACAGGAATGGAACCAAGTCAGTCAGTCTATAGATACAGGAATGGAACCAAGTCCAGTCTATAGATACAGGAATGGAACCAAGTCCAGTCTATAGATACAGGAATGGAACCAAGTCCAGTCTATAGATACAGGAATGGAACCAAGTCCAGTCTATAGATACAGGAATGGAACCAAGTCCAGTCTATAGATACAGGAATGGAACCAAGTCCAGTCTATAGATACAGGAAGGAACAAGTCCAGTCTATAATACAGAATGGAACCAAGTCCAGTCTATAGATACAGGAATGGAACCAAGTCCAGTCTATAGATACAGGAATGGAACCAAGTCCAGTCTATAGATACAGGAATGGAACCAAGTCCAGTCTATAGATACAGGAATGGAACCAAGTCCAGTCTATAAGATACAGGAATGGAACAAGTCCAGTCTATAGATACAGGAATGGAACCAAGTCCAGTCTATAGATACAGGAATGGAACAAGTCAGTCTATAGATACAGGAATGGAACCAAGTCCAGTCTATAGATACAGGAATGGAACCAAGGTCAGTCTATAGATACAGGAATGGAACCAAGTCAGTCATATAGATACAGAATGGAACCAAGTCCAGTCTATAGATACAGGAATGGAACAAGTCCAGTCTATAGATACAGGAATGGAACAAGTCCAGTCTATAGATACAGGAATGGAACCAAGTCCAGTCTAAGATACAGGAATGGAACCAAGTCCAGTCTATAGATACAGGAATGGAACAAAGTCCAGTCTATAGATACAGGAATGGAACCAAGTCCAGTCTATAGATACAGGAATGGAACCAAGTCCAGTCTATAGATACAGGAATGGAACCAAGTCCAGTCTATAGATACAGGAATGGAACCAAGTCCAGTCTTAGATACAGGAATGGAACCAAGTCCAGTCTATAGATACAGGAATGGAACCAAGTCCAGTCTATAGATACAGGAATGGAACCAAGTCCAGTCTATAGATACAGGAATGGAACCAAGTCCAGTCTATAGATACAGGAAACCAAGTCCAGTCTATAGAACAGGAATGGAACAAGTCCAGTCTATAGATACAGGAATGGAACCAAGTCCAGTCTGTAGATACAGGAATGGAACCAAGTCAGTCAGATACAGAATGGAACCAAGTCCAGTCAGATACAGAATGGAACAAGTCCAGTCTGTAGATACAGGAATGGAACCAAGTCCAGTCTGTAGATACAGGAATGGAACCAAGTCCAGTCTGTAGAACAGGAATACAGGAATGGAACAAGTCCAGTCTGTAGATACAGGAATGGAACCAAGTCCAGTCTGTAGATACAGGAATGGAACCAAGTCCAGTCTGTAGATACAGGAATGGAACCAAGTCCAGTCTGTAGATACAGGAATGGAACCGAGCTCTGTCTGTAGATTACAGGAATGGAACCGAGCTCTGTCTGTAGATACAGGAATGGAACCGAGCTCTGTCTGTAGATACAGGAATGGAACCGAGCTCTGTCTGTAGAATACAGGAATGGAACCGAGCTCTGTCTGTAGATACAGGAATGGAACCGAGCTCTGTCTGTAGATACAGGAATGGAACCGAGCTCTGTCTGTAGATACAGAATGGAACCGAGCTCTGTCTGTAGATACAGGAATGAGAACCGAGCTCTGTCTGTAGATACAGGAATGAGAACCGAGCTCTGTCTGTAGATACAGGAATGGAACCGAGCTCTGTCTGTAGATACAGGAATGGAACGAGCTTGTCTGTAGATACAGAATGGAACCGAGCCTGTCTGTAGATACAGGAATGAGAACCGAGCTCTGTCTTGTAGATACAGGAATGAGAAACCGAGCTCTGTCTGTAGATACAGGAATGAGAACCGAGCTCTGTCTGTAGATACAGGAATGAGAACCGAGCTCTGTCTGTAGATACAGGAATGAGAACCGAGCTCTGTCTGTAGATACAGGAATGAGAACCGACTCAGTCTGTAGATACAGGAATGAGAACCGAGCTCAGTCTGTAGATACAGGAATGAGAACCGAGCTCAGTCTGTAGATACAGGAATGAGAACCGAGCTCAGTCTGTAGATACAGGGAATGAGAACCGAGCTCAGTCTGTAGATACAGGAATGAGAACCGAGCTCAGTCTGTAGATACAGGAATGAGAAACCGAGCTCAGTCTGTAGATACAGGAATGAGAACCGAGCTCAGTCTGTAGATACAGGAATGAGAAAACCGAAGCTCAGTTCTGTAGATACAGGAATGAGCAACCGAGCTCCAGTCTGTAGATACAGGAATTGAGACGAGCTCAGTCCGTATATACAGGGAATAGAACGAGCTCTGTCCGTAGCTACAGGAATGAGAACGAGCTCTGTCCGTAGCTACAGGAATGAGAACCGAGCTCTGTCCGTAGCTACAGGAATGAGAACCAAGCCCAGCTCATAGATACAACAATGGAACTGAACTCAGTACATGGATACAGCAAAAGCGCCACTCTCATACAGGTGAGCGAAACTAAGCCAGGTACAAAATTTGTTAACTTGCCTTATTGCATTCATGAGTATTATCGTACTTATAATTTTCCACATGTGTTTCCACAAAGTACAGTCATGGCCAAAAGTTTGAGAATGACACAAATATTATATTTTCACATGATCTGCTGCCCTCTGGTTTTTATGTGTGTTTGTCAGATGTTTTTATCACATACAGAAATATAATTGCAATCATATTATGAATAACAAAAGCTTATATTGACAGTTAGAATGAGTTAATGCAGCAAGTCAATATTTGCAGTGTTGACCCTTCTTCTTCAGGACCTCTGCAATTCTCCCTGGCATGCCTCTCAATCAACTTCTGGACCAAATACTGACTGATAGCAGTCCATTCTTGCACAATCAATGCTTGCATTTTGTCAAAATTTGTAGGTTTTTGTTTGTCCACCCGTCTCTTGATGTTTGACCACAAGTTCTCAATGGGATTAAGATCTGGGGAGTTTCCAGGCCATGGACCCAAAATCTATGTTTTGTTCCCTGAGCCATTTAGTTATCACCTTTGCTTTATGGCAAGGTGCTCCATCATGCTGGAAAAGGCATTGTTGATCGCCAAACTGCTCTTGGACGGTTGGGAGAAGTTGCTCTCGGAGGACATTCTGGTACCATTCTTTATTCATGGCTGTGTTTTTAGGCAAGACTGTGAGAGCCGATTCCCTTGGCTTAGAAGCAACCCCACACATGAATGGTTTCAGGATGCTTTACAGTTGGCATGAGACAAGACTGGTGGTAGCGCTCACCTCGTCTTCTCCGAATAAGCTGTTTTCCAGATGTCCCAAACAATCGAAAAGGGGATTCATCAGAGAAAATTACTTTACCCCAGTCCTCAGCAGTCCACTCCCTGTACCTTTTGCAGAATATCAGTCTGTCCCTGATGTTTTTTCTGGAGAGAAGTGGCTTCTTTGCTGCCCTCCTTGAGACCAGGCCTTGCTCCAAGAGTCTCCGCCTCACAGTGCATGCAGATGCACTCACACCTGCCTGCTGCCATTCCTGAGCAAGCTCTGCACTGCTGGTAGCCCGATTCCGCAGCTGAAACACTTTTAAGAGACGGTCCTGGCGCTTGCTGGCCTTTCTTGGGCGCCCTGGAGCCTTTTTGGCAACAATGGAACCTCTCTCCTTGAAGTTCTTGATGATGCGATAGATTGTTGACTGAGGTGCAATCTTTCTAGCTGCGATACTCTTCCCTGTTAGGCCATTTTTGTGCAGTGCAATGATGACTGCATGTGTTTCTTTAGAGATAACCATGGTTAACAGAAGAGAAACAATGATGCCAAGCACCAGCCTCCTTTTAAAGTGTCCAGTGGTGTCATTCTTACTTAATCATGACAGATTGATCTCCAGCCCTGTCCTCATCAACACCCACACCTGTGTTAATGGAGCAATCACTGAAACGATGTTAGCTGGTCCTTTTAAGGCAGGGCTACAATGATGTCGAAATGTGTTTTGGGGGATAAAGTTCATTTTCTAGGCAAATATTGACTTTGCAAGTAATTGCTGTTAAGCTGATCACTCTTTATAACATTCTGGAGTATATGCAAATTGGCATTATAAAAACTGAAGCAGTAGACTTTGTAAAAATTAATATTTGTATCATTCTCAAAACTTTTGGCCATGACTGTACAATCCCTCTTACGTATTATTTGGCAGGGCCAGTCAGTGAAAACATAATCACACCTGGACCTGTCAATCAAAGTACAGAGGGCGCGCTAGTTGCAGAGAGAGCAGAGCCTCTAGGTGTAATGACAATGCCCCCGTTGCTCTTAGAGACTCATTTACATATGTTAAAACATCATTATTCTCAGCAATGTGGGCACATGTGAACATGGGATCAACACAGATGTCTTCAGCTGTCAAGCGCACGGGAAGCAGCCAGTTTCATAGATGCAAATCTGTTGACAGATGCCCTTTAAACCCATGCATCTACACACGGGCTTTACACTTGCACATGCACACTTTTACACACATAATTTGGCACATACAGGGACTCTTTTACACTGTATTTCGCTACTTGCCTGCTTCATTGGTGGACTTTGGCATATTGTAAGTTTGTGCGGTCAGAGGCATACAAGTGCTGATACAGCATCCTACCTCTTTTATTGGGCTACACAGTGAATGTTTGTCCATTTGTTCTGATTTTTTACGAAACCCACTACAGGATGTGGGATTTTTTACGCCTTTTTGTGAAAATAAGAACATGTGGACACAGCCTTACTGCCCTGGAGTGCTGATAGATTACTTTTACTGGCCCTCGTATTCAGTAAGGGCGTGTGCAATCCGGAAATCATGCGCCGTGTGTGAGGATGATCCTCCATTCTGGACACCACTTGTCTTACTGGAGTGCAGGGCATTATACTGATTTATAATGCTGTGTGTCTCTGCATGACCTTACTGATACAGAATCATAGTGACCGCTTTATGTCAGTATGATTTTGTAGAAGGAAGGTCATGCAGAGACACACAGCATTATAAATCAGTATAATGCCCTGCACTCCAGTAAGACAAGCGGTGTCCAGAACGGAGGATCACGCTCACACACAGAGTGTGACTTCTGGACTGCACACACTCGTCTGAAAGAGCTCTAAGGACTACTTATATCTGCTTGGAGCAACAGGGCCCAGGAGCAGCTAAGACAGTCATTGCATCTTGCAGCATTATGGCTGACGTTCTTCCTTTAATAGGTTGATGGGGCTTTGGAAAAGTTGTGCTGATGTCATTTGGATCTTGTCATAGTGGACAGAGGTGTGTATCATATGTCCAGCTGGGGGGAGTAGTCTATCTGCTCCACCTGCAGGGACCAAAGAGGCCGGTGTGTTGGGTCAGGGGCCCCACTATGCGATACACTGACTTTCTGCAGGGCCAGTCCCAGCCTGGCTGTGTGTCTCTTTGGAGTGCACTGTTCTGATAGGCCTTGATCTAGGCACAGTGTATCAGTTCTAATTTCCTATTTCTTTGTAAATCCCTCTAATGTCTGATAAATCTGCCCTTTATTTCTAGCACAAAACGTTGCGATGTAGAGGCGGAGCTTTAACATTTCCAGCACATGCCTAATAGTTCACTTTTTACGGAGTATGAAATATATGAAAATTTAATGAAAACTCTGCATTGGACAAATTTTAATTTATAACATCCAAAGGCTAATGCTGCAAATAGAAGCTTCTATAGGAAATAGTTTTCATTTTTCCATTTTACACTTGACACGCTCTCCGTAGGGGGTCACGCTCGCCTCTGTCCATGGAGTTATAAGTGCAGAGACGCCTCTATGTTGGAGCGGCCTGGCCATTTCTATGATGGATTCAGCATTCAGGCTGTAAATATATGCAGAAGGACTTAATATTATGTATAAAAGTGAGTCTACGTGATTCTCATGGGTGCAGGGGTCACATTCACCCCCACCGGTTGGTCAGCCGTGATCTGTGTAATAAATCATTAGCGTCTGTAGGAATGTATATGGTTCTTTCCCATTTTTAGAAATTTATTTACCCATTGCTGGCATTGACAGGGGCCGGCAGGTTGAGGCCGATGACAAGAGCTGCTCTCGTTTCTCCAGTGATGTATGGCTGTCCGCCCCTGCATGCATATATATGTAAACCTGCCAAATCCAAGACCAGGGATGACGGTATCTGATTTAACACCTTCATCCCTATTCTGCTTTCCGCAAGCAGACACCTAAAGGGTTACGAAGATGGAAGCGTCCTTGGATGGAATCTCGTTACAGTGAAAGCCTTTTTAGCATTGATTTCATAACAGTCTTAATTTAATAGATCCGTCATTACCGAGAAGTCCTGGGAGTCGGGCCTAGCTTTCCAGGTCACTGACCTTTTAATTACAAACCTTGCTCTGATGGTCAGGTTATCGACTGGATGGCTTCCAGCTTGCCTAGCCTCAGGATGCAAATGCTAACTCTGCACCCCCACCCATGCCCCCTGGTTTAAGAAAAAAAAAAAGAAAATTATAGGGTTTTTGACAGTCTAGGCCGAGCACACTGCTTCCCCTAATTATTTTCCAGATGCTGACTTGCAGTCATAGTATCCCCTCCTTATGTCACATTGACCAACCCGCAGCCACACACGAGTATTCGCACCTCTATAGATGTGACTGGCTAACAGTGGTTAGCCCTGGTCGCTTGTAGCGCCCGGGTCCCAGGTTCGAATCCCACCCAGGACAACAACTGCATGGACTTTGTATGTTCTCCCCGTGTTTGCATGCGCCAAATACTGATAGGGAACTTAGATTGTGAGCCCCACTGGGGACGGCGAGTGATGATAATGTCTGTAACGTGCTGCAGAATATAGCAGTGCTATATAAGTAAAATTAATAGTAGTGATGGTTATATCAAGATGTGTGCCGTTATAGCTTCACTTACTAGAAATGGCCACGGAGTCCTAAAAATTCTTGAATATTTTCAGTATCAGGTCTGCCTATGAGGCACAGTGGAAATAACTAATCTCTGACAGAACTGACACAGACTGACGCAAACCGATCACAAGTGTTGCTCAAAATAAGATGATCAGTTATTTTTATTTTTTCTTCTGAAGAATGGAAAGCTGAACGCAGATGAGAACTCAGCCTAAATCTGTTTAAAAGTTTTTAATGATTTATTTTATTTTTATAAATTTGCATCTTTTGGGTGTTAGTTTTCACCAAAACCTGGAGTTAAAGGGAATATACTTACCCCGCTCCCCTCCTGGTCCCAGCACCGCTGCTGCTGCTTCTCCCTGTACACGGATGAAAACATGGCAGGCGGGGACAGGGACAAACCTCCCTAGTGTCACCCGCGATGATAAGTAGGCTCGTCCCCGTCCCCAGTAGGAGCAGTTATGGAGGACATGACCTCATCGGATGCAGCCAGTGCTGTTTCTTCTCTTAACTGGACTAGCCGCAGCTCAAACTTCCTCCTAATCTCAACAATTATGCATTTTAAGCAAAACTGTGACTTGAGTGGGATTTTTTATTTCATAGTTTAGTTCAATCTAAAATGAATGGAATAAGTGTAGTTGTTTTTGTGCATTGGCTCCTCTTGAGTTATGAGGAATTGAGGTGGTGATTGAAGAGTCCGTTGGCAGAAGTGTTGTCGTGTAGTGACATATACCGACATGCATCACAAACACAGCCCCCCCCAGCACCAAAAGCAATGGATAAGGATCATCGACCACTGAACACAATGTCATGTGTCACAGCTGTGTCATAAAATGGCCATTCTCTTCCACTAGTCCCAATTAGAGATGAGCGAGCATGCTTGGGAGCAATTTTCGAGTAGTAGCGTACGTATTTTATAATCTGTACGCATCTTGTAATTCGTACGCATTAGTGTACAGATTAGAAGATGCGTATGCATTAGCGTACAGATTATAAAATGCATACGCTACTACTCGAAAATTGCTCCCGAGCATGCTCGCTCATCTCTAGTCCCAATTCCTAGTAACCTCAGCCTTTTAGCCTGTCTCAGTTCACTTTTTTTGGACTTCCTTCTTTTCTTTTTGTTTTTTTAATTTGTTGCATTGCTGTCTTTTTGTTTTTCCATATTTTTTCACTGCTTAAAATAACAAGTATCCTCCAAGATTCCTTAATGGATATTCAGAATGCTTCACTTTCTGTCCGGTGTTATAGAGGTCTCAGTAAAATACATTTTTTACATGCCGAACGCCCTACGAGCTCCAAGTGCAAATGAGAATATTTAAGTTTTTTATTTATTTAAATAAAATTTATCTTTTAGCCCTTTTTGATATTTAAGCAGATATTTTCCCTATTTGTGTTTTTTTTCCATTTTCCTTTGAATAAAGCCGCTCATTTTTATAAAATGAATAAATAGAATTTTGACACTTTTTATTTTATACTTTACGTTATATATGCAAAAGCATTGGACCCAATAAAATGCATACGCTACTACTCGAAAATTGCTCCCGAGCATGCTCGCTCATCCCTAGTCCCAATTCCTAGTAACCTCAGCCTTTTAGCCTGTCTCAGTTCACTTTTTTTGTACTTCCTTCTTTTCTTTTTGTTTTTTAATTTGTTATAAAGGTGAAAAGTAAAAATGGGGCAAGTAAATATATATATATTTTTTTTTTTTTTTTTTAATAACTTCCATTATATAGCTGCCATGATGGACCCAGCAACTTCTGCCTAGTTGTATCGCAATAGCTGCCACACTCGTATTACTGCATTACTAGGCTACGGTAGAAGCATGGTAGAAATATAGGCCTATAATTATCAATACCAACCCAACTAGGTATATTATTGCTGCCAGACATATCTGATTCCTCATGTCTTGGAGGACACAAAAGGCTAGGAGAAGACAAGTGTTGAGCTATGGTAATCCATTTGTTTTCTTGCCCATTGATTGTGCCAGGCCTTATAGATGTTACAGTTAAAGGGAACCTGTCACCATGAAACGCAGTACAGCAGACAGTGTGTTTAGAGCAGGAGGAGCTGAGCAGATTGATATATAGTTTTATGCGAAATAGTCGTCATAATTAAGGCCTCATGCACACGACCGTAGCAGGTCTGTGCTCCTATTCAGAGATTCGGTGACGTACCGCGCTCTGCATGGGGAAGCTAAGCGGAGGCTACCGCCCAGCAATGTTCCCAGTGATGTCACTGGCACTGATGGGTGGGCTTTAGCACTGTTCTAGCTGTTTTACAGGCTAGGGCAAAACTAAAGCCCGCCCATCAGTGCTGGTGACGTCACCGGGAACACTGCTGGGCGGTAGTTTACTCATGCAGAGCGCGGTACGTCACTAGATCTCCAGAAAAAGCCCTGCGCAATTCAGCGCAGGGCATGGGAGAGCATTGGAGGGGCTCATTGGGGGAAGAAGGGAATATATCCGGGTTCAGCTGTGAACCCAAACAACCTCTTTAGTTGACATGTCACAATGCTGATATTTATAATTACTGAAGACTGCTGCTCAGCACCTCCACCATACTTTACATCGCTGTTTTGCCCGCACAGCAGTGTTTGGAGAGCTAATATTTATCATTATAATGATATAATTTAATGATTATAAATTCCAAGCACCTAAACCACTAGTGAGAAGAAATGGAAATGTTCAAGTTATATGGGCTGGGTCTTCTTGGGTGTCTACTTTAGGCCTCGTTCACACTTCCGTGTCAGTGTCACATCCGTGAAAAAAAGTATATGAGTTTCATCCGAGAAGCTGTCTGTGAAGGATCTGTGGTTGTTCTGTGTGTCCGTTCTTACCGTCCATGAATCAATTAATCTCCTATTAGTCAGAAGGAGTGTCAGTGATTTTCACGGACCCATAGACTTTAGTGGGTACGTTACCGTGGTCAGTTAAAAAAAAAATACTGAAATGTAAACAGACACATTTAAATCAATGGGTATGTGTGCTGTCTGCAGAAAATGCAAACAGCTCACATCAGTGAAAATCGGAAATGTGAATGAGGCCTTAAGGAAATATTTGGGGTCTGTATGAAATACCAGCATGAGTTTTGTGTGTCATGGAAAGATTGAAAATGATGCAGAAAGTCCTTATAAATATCGTATAAGTAACCCCATGCCATGTATCTATTCACCTTTGATTGATGAGACACTGCATAGCGGCCATTAGCCGATAAACGCGGCTATATTAGCCAGAATGGCCTCTTGGTGGCAATACACCATTAGATTGACTGACTGGTATAGCGTAGGTGAAGGCATTAACCTGTTTGCCCTGCACTACCTGTGTAAGCAGCCTCCCTCCATGGTGACCTCAGGACGACGCATTCACCTGGGGGTCTTTATTCCCCGTCCCTGACACTCTGCAAAACATCTTTCTATTTTCAAGCCCATTACTCTCATTCTTCCTGGAAGATTTGGGCTCCCGGCGGAGGGAGAGATGATAAATCATTGTGTGTTTTTTTTTCTTTAAAGATAGAGAGATTAGTTTGTGAGTGCGGGGGGCAGGAGGGCTCCCCCCTGAGACGTGTATTTACACCAGATACACACACACACGTGCCTGCTCCTATGTCTCTATTAGGATGAGAATAGATACAGGGACTCAGCTGGGCCCCGGGTGTTGCATCAGGGTCTGTGCAGTTCATCTGGTCCAGGTGTTGCATCAGTATGCCAGGACTCAGCGGAATGACATTGCTTCATGCTCTGCTCCGAGGGGAGGACACCGAGCTGCGCTGTAATGAAGTCTGTGCCCAGGACCATTGCCGAGTGCTGCATTAACCCACGATTTACAGGAGCCCTATAGGTGTCCTTACTGGTAATTTGCTGGAATTGAATTTCTATTTGGGGGCATAGACGGAAAAATATGAGATATGAAAATATAAAATCGTAGTGGAAACGCAGTGCTCTGCACGTTTTTGGACAACCTTTTTGTTAGGGCCTCCAGTGTGAAACTCCGGCAGACAAACGGTTTGGGTCCGGCCGACGCTCCTCTTGTCTTCCAGTACATCATACAGATCTCCGCCTGACCCCCTTATTAGGGATGAGCGAACTTGTGTTTTCAAGTTCGGTGTACAAGGTTGGGGGTTATCTAAGAATTCCATTATGGATTCGGCCACCACGGACCATAACTTATGGTCCTAAGTAGCAGGTCCATAATGGAATTCTTAGATAACCCGAACCTTGTACGCCGAACTTGAAAACACGAGTTCGCCCAACAATACCACTTATACTTAATGGGGCTGGCGGACATAGCGTCCTCATCCGGCACTGCCAGATCCGGTGAACTCCTGGAGGCTGAACACTTGCAGCAGGTGTTCAGTTTCCCTGAAGCACCACCACAGGGGTAATGAAGATTTGCACAGTTTGCATTGACGTCAATAGGCTGTTCATGTAATGCATGGACATATAGGACCCCCAGGAAGAGAGATGCTCTATGTCGTCACGCTCTCCTGACTGTCCTAAATCAGGACAGCCTTGCTGGGGTGGACTGAGATCTTAAAGTGGCCCTGGAAAAAAATCCTAACAGGGACCCCAGGTTTTAGGGAGGTAGAGCAACACAAATAGGTGGTGGTGGTGAGGGTCAGCAATATCATAACGCAAAATACCGTCCTCGTGGCTTGGGTGGAACCCCTGGGTGGGAAATTACCCTGTAATGTCTATGGCCAATCCGCCCCTGCAGTCTTGTATTATCTTAAAGGGGTTTTCTGGTTTGCATCAGCATCCTTTAAAGCAGGCATGCTCAACTTGCAGTCCTCTAGCTGTTGCAAAACTACAACTCCCAGCATTCCCGGACAGCCTACAGCTATCAGCCTACTGCAGGGCATGGTGGGAGTTGTAGTTTTACAACAGCTGGAGGGCTGCAGGTTAGGCACCCCTGCTTTAATGTAATCATTTATGAAGGTATCAGTAATCTTGTAATGTATTTCTTTTACCTTTATTGCGCCTATCTTCCGTTCTGGGCTGTGGTCACATGACCCTGTCCATGCAGCGCTTCCTTATTTCTTGTGATTTTATATCCATATATGGTCAGGTTTAGGGGTGTGTCTATGTAACTAGCTGGGTGGGAGGAGCTATAAGCTAGCTTGGCATTGTTAGGAGCGGGGTTGGAGCTGCGGCAGAGAAAGGAGAAGTGCATCATGGGTTTGGTTGGATGCAGCCACAGGAAGTGCTACATACAGGATGGAAACAAACCAAAGGGATTGGTTTACATGGTGGAACAGTCAGGAGAGTCCAAATTGAAAAAAAGGGTGGGGAAAATGAGCTAAGCGACTACATGAACATATCTGTTAAAAATCCTATTAACCCTGGAAAACCGTTTTTTTTTTCCCCTAAAGGAGCCATCCCCTTTGATCGGACAGCCTCGCCACCCTGTAAAGAGGCAACCCTACCTAGACAGCTTTAGCATCCAGCTATGCTCTACGTTTCCATGTATGAGGAGGTTTCATGTATGGCAGATATCCATGCCTGCTGTACAGGTGTCTTATAAAGTGTAATTTGTACCCCGGGGAGGTGATGATGACACCACAGCGATGTCTTGCACTAGAACCTCAGCACGTGGGTTGTCATCGCCAGCTGTTCTTTCTTGGAGCCGGGAGCACTGGGAGGCCAGGCCGCAATTGCTTAGCAAATTGTCAGAACCCAACTGGTAGAGTTTTAATTTCTGGATATAGATATAAAAATGATTAACACTGTTAAACCTAGATTCCAAAATTACTGGCGAATATTCCTCATTTTCTGTAAGTTCTTCATATCTGTATCTGGAAAAGCTGTGTGACAACTGTACACAGTCCTGGCGCTCAAGTTTTTCAGATTTCTGCCTAGCAAATCTGTCTAGTTATGTCATAAGGTCTCATGCACATGAACGTATCCATTTTGCGGTGCGCAAATCGCGGATCTGCAAAATACGGATGATGTCCGTGTGCCATCCGGATTTTATTTGTGGACCAGAAAGCACACAGATGGTCCATCAATGGGTCTGCAAAAAGTGTGGATGCAGCTGTCATCCATATTTTGCAGATCCGTGATTTGCAAAACTGATTCGGTCGTGTGCATGAGGCCTAATTCGGCAGATTAGCCTTTTAGGGCTCCAGGAAAGCTGGGTGACAACTTGCTGTAGCTTTAAAAGATTTATCTTATACCTATAATTCCCCCCAAAATGCCTGGGCACCTCATACAGGTTATAATTACCCCACTCCCTGGCACCCGCATCGCTCCTGCACCCCACTAGGCCTCCGCTGCATCTCCCGCGATGCTAGGGAGGCTTGTTCTCGTCGCGGCCTGCTATTGGTCGGATGTTTTGATCTGCGAACCGGGGTGAGGCAGCGGTGGGCATTAGGATTGATGCGAGTGCTGGGGAGCAGAGCATTTTGGGGGCATTATAGGTGTTGGATAACCCCTTTAAGATTGGGGCTACATGGCGACATGCATCTCGCAACAGCAAGTCTCAAAAATGTTGCGCGACAAAAGAGATTTTTGTAACTTGTCTTGCAGTCATGCAACTATTTAAGAGCTGTCCCAGAAAAGTAGTAGTCTCAGTAGTATACGACGTTCATTGTGGTCTATGAGAGTACACGTGCGGATAAGAACCTGCAACCAAAAGTCCAACAGTGTTGGATTTTCTACTATTGTTACATCGCAGTCGCAGCATGGAGCAATGTAATGATCATTACATTCATGTTTCCCTTGTAGTCCCAGCCTAAGGCCGGGTGATCGCACATAAAATCAGCGCGAACTTCCATGCTGATTTCTAACAGCGTTTTTTGGTCCGGTTTTTATGTGGTTTTGCCTCAGATCTCGCCCTTTATTGGAAAAGGCTGAAATCCGCAGCGAAAACCGCAACCATAATTGACGTGGGGTGGATTTGGAAATCCGCAACGCCGCTCAATTTCTGCACGGAAACAATCCAAAGAGTGTACATGAGATTTGTGTAATCTCACACACTTTGTTGGTACTGTACGGGAATCTGCGCTGAAAAAAAATGCGCGTATTCCACAACGTGTGCAGGTGGCCTAATACGCCATGCATTCGTGTCCATGTGTTCTCCATCGTGGAATGTTGTATTCTATCACTTACATATGATGATCCCCTCAGTATGCCATGCAGAGGACGATTGTCAACTATTATCACTGGTCTTATGTCATTTGTGTCGCATCCACAAACAGTATTGTCCAGTTTTTAATTATTGGAATTGTTAATTGAGGTAGATACAGTACCAACACGAACCCATTAGATTGCAATGACATGTAACACTATAGGCATACAGTAGGTAATAAAATTGCATTGAAAAGTGGTTTTCTGGCGGGTGGTCTTCTCCAAGAATGTGGTCAATGGGCAGAATTTTCAATGTTATTGAAACTGTGGTCTGGATAAAGGGGGTGGTCTTCTTTTGGGAGACGTTTGTGTGTGTATGTGTATATATATATATATATATATATATATATATATATATATATATATATATAGATCTATCTGCTGCTGTGCTAGGGGGAGGGGTGCTAAACCCATAAACAATGTGATATATAATATTTTTCCCTCGCCCCTTTTAAATAAATACCGATCAGCTTTATGTGCAGAGACAATAGGAGCCGTTGGCTTAAATTTGCAGTTTACAGTATTTATGGCTGTAATATGAAGGTGCTGGCATCGTAATTTCATGCCCCAATGAGAAGAGCAAGGTCGAGGAGAATGCCTCTATCCACATCTGCTAACACACTAACTCATAAACAAGAGCCGTCTGTATCAGGTAGCACAGAATACGCTCGCCTAATGAAATACAGCACAGCTTTCCATTACTGTTAGTTTTTACTGTGTCGTCATTACGTGTAATTTATGTTTAAAAAATTCAATTTTATACAGGGCTCTGGGAAATAGGGGTCTTAAGGGTCAGCCGGGGACTTTTAACGGCTTTCTCACCCTGCATGCTCTCCCAACTCAACCTTAACCCTTTCATTACCACCGCCGCCGCAGCCTGCGGCGCCTCGCCCCAGGGCTTTTGGGGGGGGGGGCTACGTGACTCACCTGTAGATAATTTTTCGGGGTTCATAACTAATGAGGTGGCGACGTGATTCAGTCTTCATTCCTTCCGACCCACCCAAGTTAAAGTGCAAAGTGGCCATAGAGTTATCAGACACGGATGTAGCAGAGCGTAGTTTGTCGTTTAGCACATCTCATGGCGATATTACCATGTGTAACTTGTAAGGATTATTACTACTATTAGGTATTAGTACTCGGAGTACTCCAAATGTACAACTAATACAGCTCCTCATGAGACAAACTCGGCTCTGCTATGTCACCTATAGACAGAAGACCGGTGCTGTGAAAAGGCGTTAAGGTTTTAGGACCCAACAAATATTGTCATAAAAGATGGCTGACCCCTGGCCGGGACTCTGATATGTCTGATGGTAAAGTCCCAAAAGCCGGGAAACTGGCACACGACCAGCAGGGGTTGACAGAACTAATGGTTTCCATTTTCTGTGCAGCTTACTAAACTACGTAGCTGAAACATCACAGACCAGATATCGTAAAAGAGATCTGTCCATCCATCCACCATTTTAGCTGTAAGCTACAGCCTGTATTACACTTCAGAGCTGCATTCACAGTTCTGCTGGTTGCAACTGGAAACCATCAACAAGTTTGATGACAGACACTCCTAACTTTGCCGAGCTTCTGTAAAACACGAGGGAGGGTTAGATTTTCCTGTACAGTGCCTGCTGTAAATGCAAACGGCCCAGGATGCAATGCATAAGGGCTTGCTCTGTGAAGACTCTGAACAAGTAAGGGATGCTGGTGAATGCGGATTATTTCTATATCAAAACTGTGAAATGGTATATAAAGATAGAGATACCGTCAGCAAATATTTATCCTGTAGAGAAAGGTAATACAAGGCACTTACTAATGTATTGTGATTGTCCATATTGCTTCCTTTGCTGGCCAGGACTGTGGGGGCACTTATGCACAGCAGCTTCTGTCCTGGCCACCTCGTAACGGCACAGCAGCAGTGGTTGTAACCCCTGGATATGAGCAGTGTATAATGTGATGGGAGAATGAATCCAGCCAGCAAACGAGGCAATATGGATAATAACAATACATTAGTAAGTTGCTTGTATTAAAGGGGTTATCCCATGACTAATATAAAACATGAAAATCAGACATCATATAGGACATGACAATCCCTTTCTAACAAAGAACCAGCCCTGTACCTCACATGGATCCAGAGATCTCCCTATTCATTGCTCTGCTAGATTTATGTCAAGCTGACAGCTCAAGGGGTGTCTCTTTTCTGCTGGAGCTAAGGAGACGTGTCTCAGCTCTCTGTCACAGCTCAGGAGGCAGTTGAAAGATTAAACTGAGCATGTGCGGCCTTCTGAGTGAGCAGGTCAAAGAAATAAGAAGAAAAAAGACAGCAGGTGTCGATATACAGATACATTTTATAGAATAACTCAGTGACTGTGCTAAATTTTTAATTACTTTCCATTACAGAATAATTCAGATCCAGGTGCTGATTTGAAAACTGTAGAATATTTTTTTTTGTGGGACAACCGCTTTAACTTTCTCTACATGAGAAATGCCACTTGCTGATGTTGAAGTCAGACGACCCCTTTAAGCAACAGCCTTATATAATACCATTGGAATCGGCAAAACATCAACATCAACAGAGTACAGGATGCAGTCATTGATGTCTGTATTCTGCTGGCAGCCATAGGGATCCTGTAGTGCCCAGAAGCTCACTGCATCTGTGGAGGCGATGCTTCCTTATATCGGACAATCGCTAATAGTGCAATTCCATAATCTTGTTTGCAATGGGCTGGGCTGGTAATAAAAATAGAAGCATACTGTTACATTTAGGGCTATGAGGTGCTCCCACATAATATTTCTGAAGTGAGTCTTATGGTGTGAAAAATAAAATACTATAGATAGAGAAATGGCTTCCAGTCTGTAATACATTGTCTAAGAAGCTGCTGCCATCCTAAGGTTGATGGTTACTCTGTGACTGCCAGGCATCTCGCTCTGCCGAGTCCTTGCCTTGTGTCCCCTCGGTGTCTCGCAGATTATTCAGCTCAGATAGCAATCAACTGGGAGACGCGTGTGTCTAATTTGCATTAGATTATTCGAAACAAAAAAAAAAAATATAAAAACCTGCATTAGTCAGGCTGGTGATAAACAACGGCAAGGAGTTTATAATATCAGCCAACGCTGCAACGTCCTTCTCCCTCGGACGATCTGCTCTCGTTAACCTCTTGTCATCCGTCTGTACAGAGTTGATACAGGTTTCACGTCCTGTGAATTACATATATACATTTCAGGTTATTAAATATTTGCAGTGAGTGCTGAGACGGCAGTTCACATAATATTGATTTGTGGCGCTCTCCATGTATATTAGAAATATCCCGTTATTCTTTTGTTGTAGTAATGGAATCTTCTAGAAGCCATCCTCATTTTAAGTTGTGAAAGAGTAGTCCTTGAAGAGTAACTGATTTCAAATATAAAAATTACCATACGCTCTTTTTTATTCATTTTATTCTACGTATGGGACGGTATTATAGCAGTTATATTTCTGTACATAGGGGACAGTATTATAGTAGTTCTATTCCTGTACATAAGTGGTAGTCTTATAGTAGTTCGTGTTGTGGTATAAGCTGAATAGCGTTATGGATTCAGTTACCACGGACAATAACGCAATTCTATGGCAGAATGCATGCTCTAAAGGCATTCCGTTATTCATTCCGTCATAATAGAAGTCAACGGCCTGCATAACGGATCCATCCGGGTTTGCGTTATGCTGGAGTCCTTTCCTGCATAACGCAAACCGGACGGATCCGTTATGCAGGCCGTAGACTTCTATTATGACGGAATGAATCCCGTCATAGAATTCCGTTATGGTCCGTGGTAACGGAATCCATAGCACAATTCAATATATGCCACAACACGAACCCGCACACGAACTTCAAAATATGAAATTCGCTCATCCCTCGTAGTTCTATTCCTATATATAGGGGGTAGTGTTATAGTAGTTATATTCTTGTATATAGGAGCAGTATTATAGTAGTTATATTCCTATATATAGGAAGTACCTAGGGGACAGTATTATAGTAGTTATGGTCTTGTACTTAGGGGACAGTATTATAGTAGTTATATTCTTGTATATAGGAGCAGTATTATAGTAGTTATATTCTTGTACTGTACATAGGAAGCAGTATTATAGTAGTTATATTCTTGTATATAGGAGCAGTATTATAGTAGTTATATTCTTGTATATGGAGCAGTATTATAGTAGTTATATTCCTATATATAGGAAGTACCTAGGGGACAGTATTATAGTAGTTATGGTCTTGTACTTAGGGGACAGTATTATAGTAGTTATATTCTTGTATATAGGAGCAGTATTATAGTAGTTATATTCTTGCACTGTACATAGGAAGCAGTATTATAGCAGTTATATTCCTATATATAGGAAGTACCTAGGGGACAGTATTATAGTTGTTATATTCTTGTACATAGGATGTAGCCTTATATAGGGGTAGTGTTGTAGTTATATTCTTATAAATAGGAGCAGTATTATAGTAGTTCTATTCCTATATATTGGGGTAGTATTATAGTATATTTTTATACATTGGAGGCAGTATTATGGTAGTTATATTCCTGTATATTGGGAACAGTATTATAGTAGTTATATTCCTGTACATAGGAAGGCAGTATTATAGTAGTTATAACCTTGTACATAGGGACAGTATTATAGTAGTTATATTATTGTACACATGAGGCAGTATTATAGTAGTTAGATTCCTGTATATATGGGTAGTATTATAGTATATTTTTATACATTGGAGGCAGTATTATAGTAGTTATATTCCTGTATATTGGGAACAGTATTATAGTAGTTATATTCTTGTACATAGGAGGCAGTATTATAGTAGTTATAACCTTGTACATAGAGGCAGTATTATAGTAGTTATATTCTTGTACATAGGAGGCAGTATTATAGTAGTTATATTCTTGTATATAGGGGCAGTATTATAGTAGTTATATTCTTGTACATATGAGGCATTATTATAGTTATATTATCCTGCTGTATAGCACGTACTCATAAAATTAGCATGGAATTTTTTTTATATCACTAAAAAAACCTTCCCTGCCATCCACTGAGTGGGACCGGCCATTGGCTCCTAAATACATCTTACAATGAATCGTACAAAACCTTATATCGCTTTGCTCAGCTCCTCTTTAATTAAATATTAACACTTTAAGAAAACGTGTCAGGCTTTTCATCCTTTTCTGGTATTATAGGTCATTACATCACCCACACTTGACTCTATATAAAGTACTTTGGTGTGAAATTTTCTCAGGTAATTTGTAGTACAACCCTTACATGCTGTTAGATAGAACCTTATTTATACAAGGCAATTATATTTATACGTGTAGTGCATCTTTCAATGACAGGGTAAATTAGCTATAATTAAAGGCATATTAGCATTATTTACTATTTCTATGTTACAACGACATTTATTTTTGTATATTCATTTATGGACCATAGCATCAGTTTATCCCACAGGTTCTATTAGGCAAAACATGCTGCACACAGTGATGTTCTGGATCAGTAATATTGTGGCCATGGAAATTTACAGGGATGATCTTCTGTGTAATTGTGGAGCTGCACTGGTAGATATTCTACTTAGGTGCACCCATATCATACAGGAAAGAAAGGGAATCTGCCTTCCGTAATGGTGCCCACATTTGAATTGTGTTGGGGCGAACACCCTTGCTTGTTGCAAGAAGAGAAGGTCTGACTCAGGATAAGGCTATGTTCACATCTGTCGATTCAGTTACAGGGCTCAGATGCCAGTAAATATATTTACGGGACAGAATTACGTAGACCCCATTATAGTCAGTGGGGTCTGTTGAGTGCTGTTGGTGTCCTGCATCTGCTGCATCAGCACTTCCATTTTATCGTTTTGGGTTTTTTTTCACAATGTTTTTTTTTTTACAATCTTTATTTAGGTTTTACCAAACAGAAAAACACTATAAAGAACATAGTGAATAGTAATATAACATACATAAAATGGCATAAATGCCAACAAGGTCATGAGTACAATAATGATGCATATGATCAAAAGATAAATATATCCTTATCAGAATACATGTATAAATGACATGTTATTACGCAAAATAAATACTTTTGATTGAAACATGGCTGCTATGCCCAAGCGTTGCGTCATTCTGTGTATTGTCTTACGCTCTTAAGAGAGAGATATATTAGACTCAAAAGGGGGAGAAGGAGGAGAGGAAAGGGGGAGAAAACATGGAGAAAGAGATAGGGAGAAGGGCAAAGGTAGAAACTAAGAGGGAGATTTATCAAACTGGTGTAAAGTAGAACTGGCTTAGTTGCCCATAGCAACCAATCAGATTCCACCTTTCATTTTCCTAAGGAACTGTCAAAAATGAAAGGTGGAATCTGATCAGTTGCTATTGGCAACTAAACTTGTTCTACTTTACACCAGTTTGATAAATAACCCCCTTAGTCTTCAAAGGTATCAAGTGTAACAAGAACTTGCTTATTGCTTAATGGAGTCTGGCTTAGAAGATAACCACTTCGACCACGGGGACCAAAGATCCATAAAACTATGATGTGAGTGGTTTTCCCAACTGGAGATTTCCTCCAATCTATATATGTCTTGGACTTTTGCTATCCATTCACCTAGTGTGGGAGGGACTGGACTAAGCCAGTGAAGTGGTATGAGCAGTTTTGCAGCCATAATGAGTAATGAAGGCAGGTTATGCTTAGAGGCAATCCGAAGGATTCAGTAAAACTAAGGAGTGGTTTTTCACATTTTTTTTGTTCCTAGGCCAGAAGACGGAAACGCTCCACATATGTGAACCTAGCCTTAGTGTGCCAAAATAAATACCGTAACTCTCTCTCAAGATCTGTACTGCTATGTCCTGAAGGAACCTGTCCCATGCACACTAGCCAATGACTACCTGCTTGTCGCTATATGTATAATGAGGTTAGGTGTATTGAGTTGATTTGGCCATGCATGGTTTCTCTTCCTTTAAATATGTCTTGGAAAGCAGAGAATCACTCATTAATTTGAGATATTCCAAGATTCCGCAAAGTTTTTTATTGCTGCTATATAAAGTAGTAAAGAATTGAACTTTTTACATAGTCTTGATTAAAACACAATGCTATTTTTTTAAATCAAGTATTTTTTTTATTTTTATTTTTGGCAGAAAAACCTGGAGTACCCATGCAGTTTACACTTTTTTTTTTTTTTTTTTGTTGCAAAACTGTGTCTCTATGGTTACAGACTGCAAACAAACCGTGTGTAGTCTGATCATACAGTCAAATTCCCTTCCATCTGTTCCCTACTCTTTGCATATCATATGGAGTGTGTATTAGCCAGAAGTAGGCAGAGCTGGAGTGAAATTGGGGCAAACTGGTCACTAAAGCGGCCCCCTACTTTCAGCACTGTTCTTCGGCTGTCCATTCGAAGAAGGAAGTGGACAGGCAGCTGAAAAAGCAGTGACAAGTATAGACTATGAGCTTATGACTCTAGGCTTGCCCTCTTGGCTCCCCTTCTGGTGCCACTCAAGCTCTTGCCGTTGAGCATCAGGACGTAGTACATCATAGTGCACTCTATGGTCTGACTCTGGACACATTAAAGGGGTTGTCTCACTTCAGTAAGTGTCATTTATCATATAGAGAATGGAAAGAGCATATTACTGGAGGGTCAGACTACACAGTGTTTGTTTGTAGTCTGTTACTATGGAGACACATAGGTTGAAGAGGATTTTTAATCAAGACTGCTTGAAAAGTTGTCTTATCTTTTTTGGTTTGTACGCACTAATAAAAGTGGTGCCCTCTGTATGATGATGAAAAGATGAAGTCACCCCCTTTGTGAAAGCATGTCAAAGTTGTGACAAGTCCATGACAAAGAAACTTCATGTCTTAAGGAGGGGAGTTTAAACTGGTGACATTTTGCTTCTGGGACTGTTTGGTATTCTTTGGATTTTGCTCTTTTTTTCCTATAATCACTCAATGTGCATTTGATTTTCTTTTTATTTCTTCTTTTGTCATAAAACGTCGACTTCCTCTCCTTTCCTCTAGTAATGATGCGCGTTAACGAGCTCCCTCTTTACATAATTAGCTTTGGTTAGTTTTCTTCTGTTTTGTCTGGATTCATTGCATCTTACGTGAGCTGAATGAGGGGTGCCAACCTTTTAACCATTGAAAATCCTTAGCGGCTTCCTGCCTGCTGTGTTTTAGTTTGGTGGGTGGGGGGTATAGGGTTAAAGGTGCTTGCACCACTGATGAAGATGAGCTGGAGCTGCTGCTGATGGGTTACTTGGAGGGGAGTGGTTGTGGTATATTGAGCTCTGAGCTGCGGTAATAAAACTGTTGAGAAATTACGCAAATTGAATGAGAAAATCAAACCTCAAACAATATCCGAGTCTATAAGATTCCGTGCGATTTATTACCCTCCTGGTATATATATTAACATGACAGTGACATTATAATGGGATAGTTCCCCTGCGCACATACACGCAGGATCCTGTATCTCTGCTCATCTGAATTTTCCTTTTCTTTCTTTTGTAGGATTAAGCGATGAAGAGATTGAGTTGGCGCTCCAGCAGTCTGGCACTGCCCACGATGACCCACCCCCTTTGGGCACCCCTGGCTTACCGCACCCAGGTCCACCTCATCAGCTGACAGTCCAACCCTACCGTGAGTGTCTAGCCAATCTTCACATGAACACTTATAAGCAGCCTCTTTGCATTCATATCGAAAAAACGCGTGTTTCATTCCTAAACATTTAACATCCTCCAAAGAAATAAAATTTGCAGAGAAATAACTTTTATATGGAGTGAGCCTCCACCGCATAAAATAAAGTCATTATGATAATGAAACCGTTTTATCGCCCTTTTTAGGTTATTGTTCTCAGAATTCGGTATTAGAGTTTGCAAAATTTAGGTTTTTTGCTTGGTAAAGTGGCCACTGGATGGCGCCGTCATATTTGAAATTATGTGAAGGTATTCAGATGTGTATATGAATGGCACTCTAGAAGTAAGCTATTCCTTTTAGTTTAGATACTCGTCATATATAAGCACAGGTTGAGTCTGGGGTCTTGTAGCTCAACCCCATTGAAGCGAATGATACGCAGATGCAATACCACACAGAGCCTGTGGACAGTTGTGGTGCTGTTTTTGCAAAAAGCACAAATGTTTTTCCTGGAAACCTCTGTACTATTGTAATCTATGTAAGATCTTACTGATAGTCCCCTAAAAGCTAGGTTCACACCATGCGTTCATACTGTTTTCATCCTGTTTCTTTCTGACGGTGGAACTGGATGCCTGTTCTGTAGCATCCTGTTGTCATAGACTAGCAATGCACAAAAAATGGATCTGTTGAGATCTTGTCGTTCCATAGGACATAGGACCACCACCATCTTGCTTTTTATGGCTGCCAGGACCTTATGTAGAGCACACATGGGCAACTGGTGGCCTTCTAATGACACATGGACAACTGGTGGACTTCTAACTCCTTTTGGTTCTGATTGTGACCTGCTTCATCTTTTCAGTTTTCTCAGCGGCATCAGAGGGGGTCCGCTCTGCTTTCAGACTTTGCAAAAGTTTAAAGTCTTGGGTAAAACCAGTGGCATAAATTTTTTGAAAACCCACAGCGCAAGTACGTTTACATTGCTGGTTTTCTCCGCCAATTGTGGATGCGATTTCTAAAAATCTGTGGACGTTGCGAATTTTCCTCATGAAATTCTGCTGCGGAGGATTTACCCCGCTTGTAAACCCACCCTCAGTCTGTAACTTCATCAGAGTTTGCTGGTAACAAGAAACCAGCAAACATGTTGGGTGTGAATTGGGTGAAGACCAGATTAACATATATGGCAGGGATCAGCCACCTTCAGCGCTCCAGCTGTTGTCAAACTACGGTACAGCTCCTATTGTCCAACATGCTCTACTGTTCTTCTAACTCCCATAGAAGTGAATGGAGCATTCTGGGAGTTGTAGTTTTACAACAGCTGGAGTGCTGATCCCTGATATATGGGATCACTTACTGAAGGCTGACGGTCCACCCACCATTTTTAGTAAAAACCTTGCAGAAACTTCCAAAAGATCCTATCAATTTATTAAGAGGTGCACACATTGTTTAATGAGTGGGGGCACGGAGCTCCCACCGACGACCTCAACCACTTTTTGGACGGGTGTCAGAAAAAGCTGGAAATACTTTTTTACGCAGAAAACTGGTATAGAGATATGGCAAATAGCCCCCATGGTATACAGAGAGTGACTACAGTTGATTTATATAGAGGATTGCTATAAATGCCGCCGAGGTTCCTGAACATTGAGGACTTTCTGGGGAAGGGCAGGTTTATGAGCAAACTCCAAAGTCCCTGGTCATAGAAGGAGTGTAGCTTTAAATCGTGACCTTTTCCAGCACTTTTGTCTGATGCGATGTGCGCCGTTCAATAAAGCCCTGTCAAATATCATATCCTGACCCTATTAATTAATTGTAAATCAGGACTGTTGTTTGTGAGGGGGGTGGAAATCATAATAGATGTGTTTTTACTAAATTAAAATGTAAATGTAATTACCCCATAGATTGTGAGTGAGGGAGGGCGGCGTTATTAATATTCTGCTTCACGGTCTCCTTGGCAACGACCTCGCCCAATCCTCGGGTGTCTATCAGAAATATTGCAAAATTCCTTTCGCTTTTTATTTTGAATATTTCTTCCTATTTTATACAGTTTTTCTGCATTTAAAACGGAAATCTGATATAAATTGTTTCTGCCTCTTTTTTTTTTTTTTTTTTTCCCCCTGACGGTTCTGCCGTCCACTACTTATTAAAAGCTGAGGGTTAACCCTTTGGTTGCTGGGTGCAGTGCCGCTCTACCGAGGGCGCAGGGTTTCTCCCCAGTACGACATGAATGGAGTTAAAAGAAAAAATGTTGATTAATCCCGAGAAACAGGACTGATAATAATGCTGATAAATGACACTGAAATTACTTTTTGCCTGTAATTTATTACATAAAATATCTTGTGTTTGACATGCGATTAGTTGCCGGGTGCATCAGTCAGACTGATGTGGATCTGAGGAGGAAAGTCTTAGCTGTCACTCCGAGCCGGGAGAAGCTTAAACTGTGAGGAAAAAAAAAAATCACATTAATTTCCTCACAGATTCGCCTAATTGCCAAGCAGTGAGAAAAAAAAAACTCACAAGGTATTTTTTTTTACCCTATCCATTTCCCTTACACAAAGCTTGCAATTTCTGCAGTCCTACCCAAATAATAGATTAAAATGCATGCTCACCTGTATAGCCAATCCTTTATTGGTCCAGTTTGTCTAAAAATAAAAAAAAATTAAGCAACTTTACTGATAGTTTACATTTAAAAATTGCCTGCCGTTTTGTGTATACAGCTCCAATATGGCCTTCTGCGTCTCAATGGATAGTTCTTAACTAAAGGCAATAGGGAATCTGTTGAGGCTGATATTTTGTACGGCAGTCTTAATAACATATCTGCGGGTGTATGATGCCGCAGAATTACTAAAAGGCAGTAATCATGGTGTATCTTTAGGAGGTCTGTGCACCAGGAAATTAAACCTGTGGTGTAAGGTGTAATCTACATGTTGTTAATGAGGGGGCCGCCTCCTTCAGGCCACGTTTTGTAATTGTACAAGGAGTAGGAAAGAGTAACGCAGGACTGCGGGACCAGACTACAGAAGGGTTTGTTTGTAGTCTGTCACCATGGATATACATAGGTCTGCATAGACGTTGTAGACACAAGATGGTAGATTTGTAATTAAAGGATTATTTCCCATCGTAGACATTTGGGGCTTATGGGTAGAATATTCCCCCAATGTCTGATAGGTGCGGGTCTCACCTGTGGAACCCGGATCTATGCTTAGAGCCCACAAAGTGGCAGAGGGAGCAGCCGACCAACATTCATTCCTACGGGAACGCCAAAAATAGCCAAACGCTGCATTCGTCTATTTTCAGAAGTCCCATTGAAATGAATGGGAAGTGCACTTCGCAAGTGCAGCCACTGTTCTGTGGGGCTGACGGAACTGGAACGGAGCCCGCAAATGGAAGGTGCACTGCCATTCATTCCTATAGGAGTACCGAAAATAGCTGAGCACATAGAATAGAAGTGAATGGAGCAGTGGCTGCGCTTGCGCGGTACACTTCCCATTCATCTCAATGGGACTTCTGAAAATAGCCAAATGCGGCCCTTGGCTTTTTTCGGCACTCCCATAGGAATGAATGGAGGGCGGGTGCTCCCACTTTGCTGGACCTGCACCAAACAGACATTGGAGGCTTATCCTAATGATATGCCCCAAATGTCTAAGATGCGAATACCCCTTTAAAACAAAACTTTGGGGGTCATTTATCAAACAGAAATAAACCTAATTTAGGCATATTTCTGATGCCGAATGCGGCGCAAATCACTCATCCTAGGTCTAGAAAAGTGGGCAGGGAAGAGGACTGGCCAGCAGGCCCATGTCATTCATCATTTTTTCTCCTGGTCTAAATGTAAGACAGCTAGGTAGCATTTAGAAGTGGCAGAGGATCCGTGGAAGTTATGAAGAGGCCGGCGCCTGTACATAACTCCGGCGGATCCACCACCAGGTATAGGGATTATTAAGATCGGCGTCTAAAACTTTGGTCTTAATAAATGTGCCCATTTGCTTTTGCAAAAAATTCTATTTTTGAAAAGTAACCAAACAGATTTCACAGTATAAATCCCCATAAACTGTATACAGGTTGCATGTCTGACGTGGGATCTACAAATTTACTCAACTTTTATTCAACTTTAAACTGTTACATTTTGTTAAAAGTCACCCTTTAAAGCAGTGATTTTCAACCAGTGTGCCTCCAGCTGTTGCAAAACTACAACTCCCACCATGCCCTTCTGTAGGCTGATAGCTGTAGGCTGCCTGGGCATGATGGGAGTTGTAGTTTTGCAACAGCTGGAGGCACACTGGTTGAAAATCACTGCTTTAAAGGGTATCACCCATCACCACAGTCTCGGACATCTCCCCGGCAGTCTTATAGGGTTTGAATGGCGCTCAGGGCCCGTGTTCAGCCTCTGCGGCTTTCACACAGGGTCTCTCATCGACCACACGCCTGTCCTGAGGATACGTGATAAGTTTTGATTATGGAAAAATGCCATTGTTTACTGCTTTCTGTGTGCAGGTATCCAGTATGTCCTCCTCCCCTTCTGCAGTCACAGCTTTACACCACACTTCTTCTTGTCTCTTAAATTCCAACAACTCTTACCAAGTCTTATATATGTGACCGGTGTTGCAGGTTTCCTGTCCTTTTCATCAGAATACCTCTTATATTCAGCAAGACTGAATGTGTCACATTTAATACTAAAGAAAACCACTACTAAGGCGGGTTAAATAAGTTGTTTTTGACATTTTTCCATGTACCAACACCCTTGGGTGTGCCACACAGATTACCTAGCAAGAAAAACTTGTGTTTTGCATCCTTTACTGTTTTAGGGCTGTCCTCAAAATGGATAATAGAGAGCAGGGAGAACAATTGCCCCTAGATTTTCATCTGATGCGGCTAATATTATATGTGTGAATATATATATATATATATATATATATATATATATATATATATTCCAAAGTGACGGCTGCCGAGAATTAGTAATGTGGTGGTGCCAAGCGGCTCCTGAAAGGGACCTCATCTGCTCTCCTCAGGTATTGGGTATTGTATTCTCAGTCTCTTGCTATGATATTCAGCACTTATGTAACCTTCGGGCTCCTACTTTGTGTGGTCATATCCAGCATGTAGATTCCAAGTGTATGAATGAGTATAGTTTGTCCCTGTCAGTATGCTAAGGAGAGAATGGAGAGACTGATTAATCAGCATTATACTTACATAGAAAGATAGATTGCCTCGGCTGCTGGCCGGTCACAGGAGAATAGAGAATGTCACCTGAAAAAATGTTCTTTCAGCTTTTTAATGGACTAATCCTTATAAGTGTCCAGTTCTAAGCTCGGCTCATGGAAGGTATGAATAAGATGTGCTTACAAGCAGCTGGCTGAGGCTGGGGTTTGGCGCTGTGGCAGTGTGCTGTAGAGACAACGATCGGCCGCTGCCCATGGGTTTGTTCGTAGTGACGTTCCCACCAGCAACATGCCAGACTAAAAGAAAGGACTTCTTGGTCCAATTGATCGGTCGTATTCGGCCAATCATGCCATAAACATGCAGATGCGGTTGAAATTTTCCATCATGGCCGAGTATATTTTCAGCAGATTGGAAACAATCATTTGTGCTAGGTTTTCTAAAGATAGTCGGCTAAAAACGACTATTCTGGCCAACTTCTATCTCATGTATGATCAGCATAAGGCTCCATTCACACGTCCTGTTTTTCTTTCCTGATTCGATCCTGATTTTTTCAGGACCCATTGAAATGAATGGATCCAGATCAGGATTGAATCAGGAAAGAAAGAGGATGTGTGAATGGAGCCTAAGACCACCATGCCTATGACTGGGGTGGAAATTCCTTTAAAGGGAGCCTGTCATCTCCGAAACACCCCCTGAGCTAGAGTAAGCGTTGTATAGTGTAAGTGGTGCTGAATCCGAATATGTAATTTTTATCTTCATACTCACTTCCATTCTGACTCTGTGCTCCCACAAACCGGCAGTAAAATGCACTCACTGGACTCCAGTGCTCACTCACATAATGGAGAGGACTCAAAGAAGAGTCCTCTCAATGTATTTTACTGCTGGTTTGTGGGAGAACAGCGTCTGAATGGAAGTGAGTATGAAGATAAAACTTACATATTCGGATTCAGCATCACTTACACTATACAACGCTTACTCTAGTTCAGGGGGTGTTTCGGAGATGACAGGTTCCCTTTAAGCTGCTTTTTGTAGACCTAAGGATTTCAGGATGTGCCAATAGCCAACAACGGGCAGTTACATGAACGGCTATTGATACAGCTGGTCTTCTGTGGTCCCAGCAGCAGGATCAACCCATAACTTTCTCTGATTTTCTAAAATAGTGTTTGTTTCAGTTCATCAAACCATCAGTATCAAGATATCTGCTTGATTTTAGAAGATCAGAACTTTTTTTTTATATCCAGAGGCTAAAAACCTGTCATGTTCATGTAATGACACTTGTGCATGGCTTGTTACACGAGACCGCTCTGGATGTAATCAAGAATGTTTCCACTCATTGACTGCAAGCAGAATTCTTTAATTCTTTAGGACTTCAATTTCAAAGCATATTAAAAAGTTGTGAGACGTCATTATATGAAACCAGAAGACCCCTTTGAATTTAATGCTGTTCATTGCCTCTGTAAAATAAAAGTTGTCTTTCTGCCCCCTCCCTCTCCATTCCTGCCCCCCTTCTGATGTTCGTTTTTCTTCTTTAATTTTGCCACGAGACAGACTTGTGTCACTTAATGTAAAACGAGTGAGATGGCATTTCAGCTCTGAGGCTTTATAGACTTGCTGAACTTTTGTGAAAGATCATCCCAGTCCCGTTTCATTAATAATGAAAAGGAGGGGGCAATAAAACCGCTCAATTCCAGGATGCACCATAGACTTTGAGCGAGGGGTTAGCCTCGACTGCTCATATTAATGCCGCCCCCTTAACCCCTCTGCTAGCTGTGGGTCCTATAGCTTCACCTTTTTATGATTGCTCCCTATATCCCCCAACACCTCCTTCCACGTGTGCAGGTATCATCAAGTATTAGGGTGCAGTGAAATCAATCTGCCCTTTCTTCCAGCCCTGGCAGTGGAATATTAAAGGGTCACTGAGTTTGGGAAAAATTTTGTTATGTCATAGAGACATATCGGAAGTTTTGATCAGTTTGGGACTGAATGCTGAGACCCCTGCCGATCACTAGAATAAGGAGAGAGAAGCACTCGCATATCACATTCTCTTTCTTTGCTGCAGAAGATGGGCTCAATAGTCTAGGGGCTCATCTTGATTCCAGCAAGTAGAGAAAGCCCTATATGCCTGCCCTTCTCTCTCCTCGTTCTAGTGATCAGTAGAGCTTTCAGTGTTCAGACTTATCACTGATCAAAACTTTCGATTACACAGTAAAAGTTTTGCCCAAACGTAGTGGCCCTTTAAAGGAGTTGTCTCACTTCAGCAAATGACATTTATCATGTAGAAAAGGTTAATACAAGGCACTTACTAATGTATTGTGATTGTCCATATTTCTTCCTTTTCTGGCTGGATTCATTTTTCCATCACATTATACACTGCTTGTTTGCATGGTTTTCGACCACCCTGCAATCCAGCAACAGTGGCCGTGCTTGCACACTATAGGAAAAAGTGCAGGCCTCTCTGATGACTGGGACCCTGGGGGTGTGCATAGTCCAGCAGTCTTTCCTATAGTGTGCAAGCACGACCACCTTTGCTGGATTGCAGGATGGTTGTAACCATGGAAACTAGTGTATAATGCAATGGAAAAATGAATCCAGCCAGCAAAGGAAGCAATATGGACAATCACAATACATTAGGAAGTGCCTTGTATTAACTTTCTCTACATAATAAATGCTACTTACGTGAGACAACCCCTTTAAGTCAGTCCAGCTGCTAGGGACCCGTTGTTAGGATAGTGAGCGTGCACAGTACCTCTCATAAATGGAGCGTACCTGCAGAGTGCTGTGGTTATGGGGTCCCGCAGTCAGCGGGGGTCCCGTTTTGTCAGACTGCAGTATACCTTTAACATATTAATCCCATGTTGGGCTGTATGACTACGGTATGATGTCTAGGACAGCGGAGTGACAACCAGTGTATGTGAAACATGAAGCTAACCTATCTGTCCGTTCTCTCCACAGAACCCCCTCCCTCTCGCTGGAGGGAATATGGCGCCCTCGCTGTTATTCTGGCTGGCATCGCCTTCGGTTTCCACCAGCTTTATAAAGTAAGACCTTTATTGGTATAATACATATTTATCAGGGCTGAAGTTGTTATGTCATAGTTTTCTGTACTATGTAAAACCAGCCGACTGACAAACTCGTCACTGCTGCACCACATCACAGCCTTCGTGTCCGGCTCGGGCGGCCATAGTGCTGCTCCTGTGGTTGCGCTCTCTTGTTCTGATTTTTGTGTGTTTCATCTGTAGTTATTCGGGTTCTGTTCCAGCTTGCATTCTTTACACTGGTTATTTTATGCTGCCTTTTTTCCAAATGTCGTTACACCCAAAATAATCTGATTAATCACCTGAGTAATGTCTTGTTTTTCCTGTAATCATTCTTTCTGTCGTGCAGAACCTCAGACTTCTGACGTTTTCTCACAAAGGGCGATTAATAAGAAGGATTCCTTAATCGGGTTGTCCGAGTTACGTAAACATCTCCCCGATGCCCCTGAATGTGATAAAGTAATATGACCGTTTTGGTCCTCACCTCCAGCCCATGACCCCTGCAGCCAATCAGTGGCCTCAGTGACCCTGTGGGTTATACTGCTGAGGCCAGTGACTGGATGTAGTGGTCACTTGCGGTGCACAGCCACATCGCTGCTGCAGCTTGTGCAGCGTATACCATCTTTTATTATTTTATCACATTTGGTGGCACCGTGGGGTGTTTATATAACTGTCCACTCCATTAAACTGTGGGACCGGTTGATCATCTCAGGCGTAGGGGACCCCCAGCTCCCTCCTGAGGGTTTGAGCTGTTTGGATTTCAGCATGCCTTATCCCTTTGACCTCTTTGGGAGATTAGCTGCTGCAAGGGGTGTCTGTCAGTGGCTTACTTTTCCCATTGAGAACCCATGCACGCTCGGCCAAGCATGCATGTGTTCAGGAGGAATTCACAGTCACACAGTGAAAGCAGTCATGTTGAGGGTGCTGACAGCAGGAAATGGCAATGGGACAGCCCAATTTCTGGTACTGATAGGTGTTCAAGCGTTGGATTCAATAGAGCAGACATTTGTGCTTATCCATCATCAGTGTCTGATCGGTGGGGCCCCGACTCCTGGCCACCTCACAATCAGCTGTTTGAAGGGGCTGCAGTGCTGAGGACTGAGCCCTGCGGCCTCCACATAGCTTACCAAGCACAGCGCCATTCATTGTATAGTGGCTGGGATTGGTATTGCAGCTCAGGTCCTTTCACTTGAATGAGTCTGATCTGCACCTAGGCCTTGTGACTGATGAATGTGACAACGCTGGCCTAAGGTGAGGCCGCAGTGCTCACCAGAGCGCCAGGACCTCTTCAAACAGCTGATTGGCATTGGTCCCGGGAGTTGAACCCCCACTCAAATGTGGATGCCAGGTGTAAAGTTGATTTCCTCCAGGAAACACTGGTTTCCACATTGTAGCATCTGGCTCCTGTGACTACAAATACGTTCCCAAGCCAAACTGTTATATTCTATAGTACCTAGTGCAGGGCCCGTGACGGTGGGGCATGACACAAGGATCACCAAAGAGACGATCCCTGTGTCAGGCCCTGCCCCCTCAATCTCTGCACTCTGTGTCAGTCTTGTGTGCAGTGTCCCTTTAACTTTCACCTATTAAAATGGCCTAAGTGGTGTAAGCTGATGTTTCTGTCCTCACCTGGCAGAGGTACCTGCTTCCGCTAATCACCAGCAGCAAGGAGAGCCGCAAGCAGCTGCAGCGCATCGAGTCCAGCGTGTCGGAGATGAGTGGCAGCGTCACACAGACAGGTAACGATTAACGACTCCATCCCAGCCCGCTCCCCCCCCACCTCCACCCCGTAGTCATAACTTCATTTATCTGCTCACAAAATCTGTTCACATTTGCAAATGAAGACGCCGTCATTTCGGTTTAATTTGAAATTGCTTGTTTACTGTCGCTGCGGCCTCAATTAATTATGTTTTTACGGAAAGGATCCCAACCTCAGAATATTAATAAGGGGCTGGAGTGACAGCCCTTTAGTGTAGAGGGAGGTTTAGTCTCCCCAGCATGACAGCAGAAGGGCCTGCGTGTTGTGCACATGTGTCGGGTACCATGTGCAGACTGATGTATACGGCGTATATGCAGAGGGATGCTGAGTGATGACCCTATAGCGGCTGTAATGGTGGCTGTGCTGTTTGAGACCTAGATTTTCCAGAAACAGATATAGCTAAGAAACTAGAAGTTGAATTTGTAACAATTTACAACTCAACGAATTTCATTTACTCTGATAAGCTTAGCTTGTCTACATCTGGCGAGCTCAGCACTGCTACATCCAACAAATCGCTAATATCTGTGGCCAGAACTGCTCGTCGGCATCTCACAAACTTGGCACTGCTACATCTGGCAAACTTTGCACTACCACATCCAAGAAATCACCAATATCTCTGGACATGCCAACTCTGGTGCATCTCACAAACTTAGCACTGCTACATCTGGCAAACTCGGCGCCTCCACATCCAAGTAATCAATAACATCTCTGGTCTCGTCAGCTCTAATGCATTGCACAAACTTAGCACTGCTACATCTGGCAAACTCAGCTCTACCACATCCAAGAAATCACTAATATCTCTGGTCTCGTCAGCTCTGCTGCATCGCACAAACTTAGCTACATCTGGCAAGCTCAGCCTACTACACCTGTATCACAGACTGAACATAGCAGAGCCGGTCGGTGGTCATAGACTGGGCCCCTAGGACATAGGAGAGAAGTTATTTGTCTTTTAACCCCTTCCAGGACCCGCTCCTCTGACACAATGGAGCGCCAAGAAAAATGTGTACGTTTTGTTCAGAACAGTCACATAGTTCCACCCAACTTTTTTTCTTAAATTAGCTATTTTTGTTGAAAAAAAAATCCACCTTTTCAGGTTTTTGTCATTGTCTCATTCAGGCAGCCAAACCCTAGAGCGTCAGCTCTGACAGGGCTTAAGGTGTCATTTCAGTGAATGGGGGTGGTGCGGACTGTGTGGGAGGCTGAGGGTTTTCCCCCCGGGATCCTTCCTTTGTAAATCTGTGATTTCTACGTAGAGCGATTCGCACTGATCATGGCCCTGTCCACCCCCCACCCCCCCCCAGCGGCCGCTGTCAGAGGGATGACAGCTCAGGATAGATGGATAAAGCAGACAGCGCCGGAGATACAGAGAGATAGAGCCTGTGATAAATGGCTGTCTGTGATAAGGGACACACACAGCTATACTTTTCAATCCAGTCAGCCCTCCGCCACAGTGATACATTGCAAATCCCACAGATGAGATGGGAGGGGAGAGATTAGATGGGGAAGAGCATAAATCCCGGGCAGAGGAGAGGCGCACACGGCTGGGGCTCAGTGTAGACCGAGCTGGAAGCTGCCACCGAGCGCTGAGCACATGATTAGGCCTTTGCTCAACTGGTTGATTTCCGAGTGTCATTCATCACATTAGCGAGCAGCTTGTAAAGACACAGGGTGTGCGCCCTGACAGGAGTTTATTTCCCCTTTCTTCTGAAATCCATCACGTCGTAAGCGCAGTTATAGATGGATCCTGTAATAACATTCCAATCACATGAATGGCGGTTAAAGCGACAAGGAAAATTGTCACATTTGTCACATCGGGATTAGAAGGGCAGATACTGCCACATACTCGCATATTATTTACTGGTTGTGGCTTATGTAGCACCAACTTATTCTGCAGCACTGTACAAAGATCACTCTAGTCAGGCCTTTAGGCCTCGTTCACTTTTTCTTGTCCAAAAAACGATCCGTGTGCCTGTTTTTTGCCCTCCGTGTGTCACGCTGCTCCGCTGAAAATGAATTCCCAAAGCATCTGCTATCAATGGTTAGTGAAAATCGGACCAGACACAGACCTCATCTTTGTTGTGTCAGTGTTTTTTCACGGATCCATAGCCTATAATGGGAGTGTTTTGTCTGCATCATAGACCAAAGTAGTGCATGGGCAGTTAAAAAAAAAAAAAATACTGATGTGTTAACAGACGCATTAAATTTTAAAGGGTATGTGTGCACTCTGGCAATGTGGACAGCAGAAATGTGAACAAGGCCTAATCCCACTAATTTTATTGGTTTCTGAGTGGTAGAAAGCTAGAATCCATGAGAATCTTGCCTCTGGTTGAATTTGAACCAAGGACCCTAGTGCTGTAAGACAACGCTGCTAACTGCTGCGCCGCCATGCTACCCCCTATTTTGGCAGAAATATGATATAAATGGCTTTAGCTGCTCTGCAGTGAACACTGGGCAAAAAGCAATTTCAATTAGATGCCCTGCAGTGAACAGAGGATCACTATACAGAGACCTGACTATGAGAGTGTGACAGAGCATATGTGACCAGCCAAACTCCGTTTAGTGCATGGACGTGCACATTGCTATACATTTTGAACACCAGGTGGCACCATACTATGTCTAAGTCTTCAATGACTTGTTTGTTTGTTTTTCCACAGCAAGTAAATGAAAATGTGCTTCATGTTTTATGTTCTGTATAATGGATATGATATGTAAGGGTGGGATTATCCCTTTAAAGACTTCTTCTGAATCGTCCCTTTTATCTTTTTTTTTAGTGACCCAGCTACAAACCACTTTGGCCGCTGTGCAGGAACTGCTCCTACAGCATCAACAGAAGATCCAGGAACTGACCCAGGAGCTGGCCGCCTCTAAGGTGACACTTGACTCCTCTCTTTTTTTGTACATCTCCTGCCCTATTCGTTTTTCCTATACACTGCAATAGAATACTATTGTAGTCTGTGGTATTTTGACAGGCTTCCTGTCAGGCTCTGCATCGATCATAGCTTTTCAGGCAGTTCGCTATGACAACGCTGAGAGCCGCTCCTTACCCCTACACTGCACCAGCATTTACTTTGTGGTGCGTGTAAGAGTAAAATGTGTATATATTCAACATGTCTTAGATTGTAACCTCCTATGGGTGGATTGTCTTCTGGTGTGTCTTGGGACCAAATGAAAAAGTGCCATCTTTGCACAGCTACACTCACCTCATAGCTCCAACCCTGGAAGTGTATAGAAACCCTAAGTGGAGATGTTTCATTGAATATTTTGGCTTTCACACACGTTCCGGCCCAAGTGTTTACGTGTAGGGGTATGGCAGCAAAATTCAAAAAGAAAGGGGTGATGGAATGGAAACAAGGAAGTGTTTTTAAAAATTTGTAAGTGACGGAAGACATAGGCTCAAAACCTCCAAAATGCTGACTATGGTTACAGCTTCCTCTTCCAGCTATGTTTTATTTTGTCCTTTTTTTCTGCCTTTTTTTTCTGTGAACTTTACATTTGTTATAAATTATTTTTGTGGTGTACATGTAAATATCATATAAATATTGTGCAGTCTGTAGTCCTAATGCAGTCAGGTCAGAGGTGCTTTGTCCCAGCAGTTGCTAATATAGCCAGGTCTCCTACTCCCAGATTTCAGTTATTTATGGCCATCAAAACGCAGAATGCCTAGTAACATTTACTGTTTTCTCCCGTCCCTTTATAGCCTTAGCCTTATGCACCGGGAGTTAATCGACCCTCAGCTCTCAGGGAAAGCAATCAGCCAGGCGGCACCTTGGCGTCTTAATTTCTTCTTCCCAGTTCTCTGACATCCCTGAGCCGTGGTGCACCTAATGTCTTCGTATTATACTATTTCCCAATTGTTGGGTTGTTTGTTTTATAGCATTGCTTCTGTCTTTTCCTTCTAGGCATCCAACTCCACTAACTCTATTCTGGAATCTCAAAGCATCCAGGAACTTAAGTCTGAAATTTACTCGCTGAAGGGGTTGCTTCTAAACAGGTACCCGGGGCCATGTATCCTTTAGGGGGAATATAGGGCTTGTTAAACAGGGGTATGTGCACTGTATCCTCCAAGCATTTGTCTGCTGGATAGGGCCTCATTAAATTTGAGTTTTCAGGAGCCCTATACAAGGCATGAGCTTAGATGACATGGGATGCATCATTTAATGGCAGTATATGCATCAAACACAAGGGCCGGGCTGCTGATATATAAGGATTTTATGGTTTATGGATAAAGTGTGGACTTTTTTATTTTTCACTGGATGTTGGATCTTACTGTCCTCCTGGGGTGGAATATTGCGATATAACAAGATCACATACTATATTAGCCAGGTCATTCTGTCACATTTGTCTGTAGAGAGTCAATATGGCTGGGTCTTGATAGTCCACTCATCCATTGCTTTAATTCCATTGTCTCACAGTCTAGGTCAAGGGTCAGCAACCTCTGGCACTCCAACTGTTGTAAGACTACAACTCCCAGCATGCCCCATTCACTTCTATGGGAGTTCTGAGAACAGCCGAGCGAGTGTGCATGCTGGGAGTCGTAGTTTCACCACAGCTGGAGTGCCGAAGGTTGCTCATCCCTGGTCTAGGTAATGGCAATCAGACCTCCTCGCCACCACTACTGTAGCAGAATCATATGGTGCCAGTGTAGGTAACATAGCTGCATGTGACACACGTAGTCCTGCAGTCCTTACGATATCACCCCCATATCTCTTCCTGGGCATGTCCCTCCATTATGCTGAGTGCTGTACTTCTGAACCTTAAAAAACAAAACAAGTGGCTTTAAGTGTTAATAATCTTATGTGTGCGCCGCTCAGCTATTTCTGACACTTCCATAGAAATTAATGGAGGATGATTGGCCACACATATGCACGGTCCACTCTCCTTCACTTTGCAGGCTCCATTCTAGAGATAGTTGCAGGTCCCATAGGTAGGATCTGCACCTGTCAGACATTGGTGGCCTATCCTAGCGATAAGCCACCAATGTGTGAGATGGGCCAGCCCCTTTAAGTATTCCCATTGCACCTTCATGCTGGCTGCAGTAGTAGGATGTCACCCAGCAAATTTAGAGCGGTAACTTAAAGCTCCTGGCCCACAATGCTCAATTTATGTGACACTGGTGTCACTGGTTTTATGTTAAAAATATGTATTAAAAATTTTTGGTGATTTTTTTTTTTATTTATTTTTTTATTTATGTTAATGAATTTTCCATGTTACTATATCTGTATTAACAAAAATAAAATCCTGAAATAACGTGGCTTTCCCCCTGTCCACTGAGCTTCCTAGAAGTCTGACACGTTCTTTTCTGCTTGGATCCCTTTTTTCTAGTCCTCTTGTTATACATTCATTACCTGAGACTCAATCAGTGTGTTTGTTCTTTCCATTACTAGGCGGCAGTTCCCTCCATCTCCATCTGCACCTAAAATTCCAGCTTGGCAAATCCCAGTGAAACCTCCCTCTTTACCCAATCAGGCAACGTTAAACCACAACAGCAGCAGCGACATATCTCCAGTCAGTAATGAGTCTGGTTCTTCTTCTCCAGCGAAGGAGAATCACAGCCCTGAGGGCTTGAAGGTTAACTCCCACCACTTGCCCACCACTCGAGAGGAAGATCCTGAGATTGACGTGCAGAGTCAGGTGCGCATGGAAGTTCAGGGTGAAGAGGAAGGAGAGGAAGATGAAGAGGAGGATGTTGGACAAGCTGATGAAGAAGACTGCATTGGAGTCCAGACTGAAGACCGAAGAGGCGGAGATGGACAGATCAATGAGCAGGTGGAAAAGTTGCGTCGACCTGAGGGAGCCAGTAATGAGATGGACTGATGGTTAAATGTTTGAGGTTCCAAGTATTTCTCCTAGCTGTTCCCAACCCTTCAGAAGTCTCTTTTGGGGGTTAGCCCCCTACACCTGTCACCAGGATACTGTGTGATCTTCTGTGGTACATTTCTAAATATGAAGAAGGATCTTGCAGACCATTTTTTTTTTTAGCGCCCTGAAGTGTCTATGTTGATCCAGCTATCCTATACTGCACCATATGTGTAAATACATAGCCCAAGTTCTGTTCACTTTCACAACCCTCAACGTCCAGGGCACTTGTCAGCAATCAGCTGGCACACAAGGAAATGTGACAATGGACTGCCGGATGTAACTTATATCCTCAGTTTATGCGAAATACATCCCCTCTTCCAAAAATAGAGATGAAACAAAGAAATGCTCTTTTGAATTAAAGTCCAATCACCTCTTGATTTGCACACAACTTGTTTAGCACTGGTCGGCACACTATAAGCGTGCGTGCATGCGCGTGACACAGACTCCAGACAGGCACTTCTCATGTGAGTGCTACCGTGTTAAAGTTTCCAGTCGCATTGGTACACGGAGACATACAGAAAACATACTTTACCGTTTAATGCCATATTATTATGAGTTTTATATCCTCTCACTCTGACCATGGCTGTAATCTTCAGTCATTTTGTTACCTTAATCATTCACGTCTTACTGTCTTATTCGCACGTTATTGCTCAGTATTGGTTGTAAATCAGTTCTACAACCAGGCTGGAGGCATGCCAGGCACCTCACTCTTCACTGCCAGACATTCAGAGTCTTTAAATACTTGTAGTTAGATATTCCCCTGTATTGCAGCAGAACAGCCATTGAAAGTACCGGTAACTCTTCCAACCTTACATATTTCATTTCCACTTATTTCACCATTCTCTCCAGTGATTCCAGCTCTCCTCATACATTTCCTTATTCCATTTAGAAGTTTTATCCTATTTCACCCTCACAGATAACATATTTTCTGTAATCGTCCCTGCAAGTTTCTTTAGTCGTGCATTTAAACCAACCCCAGTTTCACAAATTGACTTCACTCTTTTTCTTTTTGTTATTTTATATTCTGCAGTGTGTAATCATTGCTCCACTTTTACTTTTCTTTTCCTCTCATACTTTTGTTTTCCTTTCTACTCCTCCTTCCCTTTTAACTTTTCTCCCTGTACCTTCTTATCTTCCTTTCCTTCTACACCATATTTCTCCTTAGCTTTTTATTCATTTTTCTTGTTATACCTATTCTTACCTTCTCATCCATTCTTCTGCGTAACTCCACACTTGTTCTTTTTCTTTCCTAACCCTTTTAACCTTCTCATCTATACTTAGCCTTACATTTCCATCTGTTCTTATGTCCTCACTTGTTCTTCTCCTTACCTTCTCATTCATTCCTCTCCTTAAAAGGGTTTTTTCAGGATTTTAATATTGACCTATCCACAGGGTAGGTCATCAATATCAGATAGATGGGGGTCCAGTACCCGGCACCCCCACTGATCAGCAGTTTGAAGAGAAGGCTGCGTCCGTTGAGAATACAGCCTTCCTTTCAGTGTTTAACTGCTCACCATTGAAATGGCAGCGGTGAGCAGGTGTAACTACAAGAAGCCGCCCAATTCACTTCTATGGGATGGCTCATTGCTGTACAAGTCTATATGAAGGAGCCGTCCCTTAGAAATGAATGCTCACACCTGCTCACCGCTGCGATGTCGATGACGAGCAGGTAAACAATGAAGAGGAACAGCACTCACACAGATCAGTTTTTAAATCCTGGAAAACCCCTTTAAGTTCTCATTCTTCTCCTTACCTTGTCACTCATTGCTTTCCTTACCCTCATTACATTATTCTTTTTACCTCATTATGCATTTTTCTGCTGCATTCTTCTTACCTTTTAAACCCCTTCTTCTTGATACTGTCTCACCTGTTCTTCTTATTGTCTCACCAGTTTATCTTCTCATTGTCTTCTCCTTATCATTTTACCGGGTCTTCTTCTTACCATCTCCTCCATTCATCTCCTCACCTTCTAAGGCTACTTTCACACCTGCGGCGCTGGGCTCCCACCCACCGGATCCGTGCTGCTGGAGGAACGGGGGCGGGCCACGGAACTGCGCTCCGGCCCCATTCACTGTAACGGGGGCGGGCCACGGATCCGTCCGCAGCACGGCAACCCCGGTTGTATTTTCATTCCGGCCGCCTCTCAGCAGGGGTTGCCGTGCTGTGGCCGGATCCGCGGCCCGCCCCCATTACGGTGAATGGGGCCGGAGCGCAGTTCCAGCCCCACACATGCACCTGCGGCAGCACGGATCCGGCGGGCTCTTCACCCACTGGAACAGCCTGCCGGAGCCCCGCACCGCGGGTGTGAAATGAGCCTTATGCATTCTTTTCGATCTTGCTCAATTCTTCTTACCCATTCTCTTGAACTCACCCATTTTATTCCTTTTTATGCTCTCATTTATTCCTTTATACCTCCCATGTCATTAAATTTTGCTCTGCATATAATTTATTTTTTTCTCTACCTTCCATCCTCAAAACCTAGGGGGGAATTTATCATGCCCTGAATTCTGGCTTCAGAAAGTTGCAAAATAGGGGCTTTGTGACTTTTTTGCACATAAAAAAAATTGTGACTTCTTACATACTTACACCACTTATTCCAGTTTTGAAAAGTGGTTGGTAAAGTGGGCGGGGTTAACTATATTAATGAGTTTCACTCCAGATGATATTTTTTTAAAAAGTTGCTAAAAGACATTTCAACTCATTCCAGTATTCGGGTGGTGTAGGAAAATTGGAGTAACATTTCTAGAAAAAAAAGTGTTAGGTTTAAAGATGCACCGACTTTAACAAGCAACGTATGACATTTGATAAATTTGGTGCAAAGTACAACACAGACTACTACAAAACTGACTTCAAATTTATCCATGATAAATCCCCCCTAGCCTTTTTATTGGTTGCTGCTCTATATCATCTGCTCATAAATAACGGGGAAAAAATTGCATTTTGAATAACATCACCTGAGCAGTTCATATTCTGAACTAATAAAAAAAACCTGCACAGATTCAAAACAATGGCAACAATGACATATAGAACGTATATATCTGCTTCTATTTCTGTGGATAGATTATTTTGCTTCCCTGATTTGTGCTTTGCTGATTGCTCCCTGGAAAAAGACAGATCAGACCATATGTTTAGCTGCTCAACCTTTTATGTCTGGGACAGAAAAACAAAAATCCTTACTCACCGCATGAAAGCAACGCCGCACATCTTTAATTTCATCAGCCAACTGTGCTCATTAGTGTGCTAATGTATAGATTTCCAGTAAAAATGATAATTGTACATAATTGTAATAAAGATGAGTTAGACTATTTAATCAGGGCCTTCCAGTGTTTTATTTCTTGGGTGTAATTTATACATTGGGGTTGTCTTCAGGATAATTTTTTCTGGTAGAGGTAATAATAGGTTCTGTACTCAAGATCCAGCTCACCCTTCCTCCACCATCAACAAGGGATCATCTGAAGAAGGAGAAGGGATTGTGATTCACATCAGCAACAATACAGTGCACAGGTATGTGACTAAAATACACTGCCCAGCATAGTCATCTCCATAGAGGAAAGCTGCACCCTGGAATAGTTTCACTGCTTACATCTACATAATGTGTTGACTCCCTTTACATACATTGTACTGATCTTGAGTTGGATCATGTTGTCTACTCCACCTCCAAAGTACAAACAGAATTCTGCTTACTTTCTACCTTCAGAGGACACTCCTGTGACATCATAAAATGCATCTCGGCATTATTATACCAAAATATGAACATTTAATGAATGAAATTGCAATATATTTTGTTACTTCATTGATATGTTCCCATTGCTCACTGGTGATACATGTGAAATACAGATCAGAAATACCTCTTCTTTTTGTTCTAAATAGAGGGGTGCACTGTAAAGCTTTTCCCTACAAGAAAGCCATCCATGAGTTAGAGCTTGGAGGCAGCTTCTGCCTTGTCTAAGGGCTCTGTTAGACCTGCTAATGGTCATCCAGATCATCGCTAATGAGCGTTCGTAGGAATGCTCATTAGTGATGATCTGACATTGTAATATAAATGCCGCTGATTACCTGGTGAACGAGCAATTGCTTGTTCATCGAGCAACAGCGATTTTTTTTAGGTATGCTTAAAAATTGTTTGCTGGAGGGAGATCATGCTGTCTAATCACGCTCTGCTGCAGGCAAATAACAAGTCAGGATTGGGAAAAGCGATTAGCATTAGCAATCCTTCCTCCTCATACTGTAGAGGATGTCGCTGCTTGTAATAGCAGTGGTCTCCTCCACTAATGAGCGATTGCCGGGAAGGTTGCAGCATTTAGGACCAACTAAGGAGAGTTTAGTGAGGGGAAGACCAATTAGTAATGAGTTACAGTAGTCCAGACAAGAATGAATCATCACAACAACAAGAGTTTTGGCTATTTCCGCCATGAGAAAAATGGCAGATTCTGGAGATGTTCTTGTGGTGCAGATGAAGAAAGGGTGAAATTGATTGAATATGGGAAACAAATGAAAGATCCGAGTCAAACATAACTCCAAGATAGTGGGCATGGTGTCCCGTTATGATAGCACCACAGACTGCAAATAAAATATCAGGTTTAGGAAGGTTAGCAGATGTCGAAAAGACATGAAATTAATTTTTTTGATAGATTCCCTTTCAAGCGTAGAGTTGGCGTTTTTAAAGACAGCTGACAGACAATCACTGGTATTTTGTAGCACTGCTATAGTTGGGTGTTATCAGCATAGATACTGAAAACCAAATCTGCTGATGGTCTGTCTGATAGGGGCTCAGTAGAGGGTCTTGGACTGAACCCTAAGAAATCCCAACAGTGAGAGGATGAAGAGAAGTAGAACCAGCAATTGATACACTGAAAGAATGGACAGAAATTTAGAGAAAAAAGAGGAGAGAGCAGTGTCCTTGAGGCCAATAGAGTGTAGCATACTAAGGAAAAGTTTGTGGTCTACGGTGTCAAAAGCTGCAGAGAAATCCAGAAGAATCAGTAGAAAGTGGTTACCATTCAATTACCTGTCAGAAGATCATTAGACACACACTAAGGACAATTTCTGTAAAGTATAAAGACAAGATTGTAAGGGGTTAAGAAGAGATTTAGCAGAGAGGTAATTTATTAGGTGAGAGTCAACCAGATGTTCCAGGAATTGAGACAGGTTTGTAGTGAGAGTGGCACAAGTCGGGTCAAGAGATGTTTTTCAGTAGTGCGGTTATAACAGAATGTTTAAAAGAAAGATGCCAGAAGAGAGAGGTTAAATTTTGAGGTTGGGTGACAATTGGGGAGAGGGAGTGGAAGAAGTGTGAGGGAATAGGATCAGTACTACAGGTAGTTGGTTGAGAAGAAGATAGAAGTAGTAGTCTTCAGGCTTCTGTTATAGGGTCAAATGAGGAGAGAACAAAAGGAAGTGTTGGAGGGAGGGGGAACAAAGCTGGTTGGTGACTGGGAGATTATTTCCTGCCGGTTGTTATCAATCTTATCTTTGAAGCAAGTTGCCAGGTTTTCAGCACAGAGGTCAGTGGTGGGCACCTGCACTTTAGGGCTGAGGAGGGAGTGAAAAGTATCACAGTTGTTTTGGCTTATTTGAAAGTACTGTAAGGAGATGAAAGAAGTTGAGTAGGCTTGTTTGGCAAGGTGAAGAATTATAGGTTTTAAGCATAAATCTGCTGATGTATTCAATTTTTTCCATAAATGTTTGTCACACCCAGAGCACCGCTGAAGAAAACGTCTCAGGCGTGTGCCAAGTTTGTGGTGGTCTGTCGGAGGGTAATGGGAACTGCTTCATCCAGGTAGGGTTTTGAGGGTATGGTTGTAATAATTGGCAGCCAGTTCCAATGGGGTAAAACAGAGGCGTAGTAACATGGTGCAAATCTTTAAAAACGTTAGACACTTCTCTCCTTTCCCACTGTCTGTCACCTCTGCCCTGAGTGACAGTTCTAGCAGTTTCCTGGTTGTACGCCACAGCTGTCACTCAGAGTGAAGGGGGTGTCTGTCAAAACTGCTGACAGACACCCTTTAACACTTTTCTGAACAATGGGGGAAATTTAAGAGTGCTTCTATGCCCTAGAAGAGCTGCTGTTTTTGGCTCAAGCATTTTTCACACAGAAATTTGCAAATCTTCACATTTTTTTTAGAAAAGTGGCAAGCACAGAATAAAATGTGAAGGCGTGGACAGATTTAGTGTAAATCTACACCAACTTTCTGGTGCACAGACCTTCTGAGATGCGCTAAAAGAGGCATACATCTCTTAATAAATTTGCCTCAACTTACAACAGTGTTTTTTTTGTTTTTTTTTTTTTTTAATTACTGTAGGCTGAAAAAAAGTTCAGACTCTCGGCACCCGCTCAGCTGTTTGAGCGCTGCAGCCCGCTCGCAGTTCACCAAGCACAGAACCATACATTGGAGACTTTCGCCAGTATATCCTTATATCAAAGACATACCGGAGCCCGAGCACCACGTCAAGGTATCTCAGTTGGCACGGGACCTAACGCTATCCCTACTATCCCTACGTCATTATCTATACTATAGTAGGGATAGCGTTAGGTCCCGTGCCAACTGAGATACCTTGACGCGGTGCTCGGGCTCCGGTATGTCTTTGATATAAGGATATACTGGCGAAAGTCTCATTTTAACATCAGAGTGAGGGTTTAGCCATATATTGTCAACTGCATTTTCCGCTGTAGTGCACCATTTTCCGTGAATTATTTTTCTATGTAGATTGTCACATCCGCACATTTGTCTACCCTGTGTAGGATGTCTTTGTGGTACATGTGGTCCGCTGCAGGCATCCTCCATTGTATGCATTTTTTGCTGGGGATTACGTTCGGCAGCGGGCCACATGTGCGGGATTTGCTCCCCCGGTTATATATGCGCTACAGCATCGGGGTTTTTGAGCATGTTCTGCCATTTGAGTCCACTTTTTTTTCCGTGAGTTTGTTATAGCAGGATCCCAGCTCTCATGTGAGAGCCTAGTCCCTGCTTCCCGCTGCATGGGAGGCCTTTTTATGGCGTCCTAGCCTAACGCCTATTAGTGATCAGCATAAAAAACACATTGGTGGTCACAAAGGGATATATAAATCCTGAAAAGCCCCTTTTTAAATAATTTGCCCCTGCAACACAGTGCTACCATGTTACCTCTACCTATAGGACATATACTGTGCATTTTGGATGTATGTATGGCCTATATGATTATAGAAAGGAATTAATAAACTTAGTCTTCTCCTATTTGCACATTTTTCTTCCCTAAAACATCGTGAATTACGATAAGTGGTTAAGTTGTGTCAATGAAATTGCGTATAAACAGCAGAATTAGGTGATTTTCTTCCCCTCATCCATAAATAGTCGGTCTTGTATGAGAACTCCGCTTTGAGGTAGAGAGGAAAGCCAGAGCCTGGAGGTATAAATCCTTCTCTTCAAGGACAAGATCCCTCGAGAAAGCCAAAAAAGCTCTAATTTAAAAATAAAAATGAATAGATAAAAACTGTTGTTATTAAAACCTGTCAGTTCTGTGTGGAATGGACTTATAAGGCAGATAGATCACAGGAATGTTTTCCGCTGTGACTCACGACAGATTTTCAGAACATCTCCATACAAATGCCCAATTCGAGGCGAAACACATTCTGTGTGCAGAACGACGGCAAATATATAAAATATACCTCCTATTTATAAGAGCAGCGTCATTTTTTAAAATATTAATTTAGTTTATTTTTCATGCTATTTTACGGAGTATCCAGCGGACAGTATATAACTTTTTGTGAAAGTTTATCATGTTGTGCCAAGTTAACACCTATTCCCTGCATAATGTATAGGTGGAGTCTGATCGCTAGGAATAGCAGGGTACAGGGCGCATGTCTGGCCTGCCACTTCATCAGCACTTGAGCATGGGACCCCCCTTCATGGGATTTGTGGGGGGTATCCCCCATGTTGTTGATAATGCTCACGTTTGGCACAACCTCTTTAAGCTTTATGTATTTTTTTTAGCTCTGCTATTCAACCTGTTGCTCATCATCTGCTGCACATGTACAGTTCCCAGCATGCGCTGACAACTGCTGGTAAATGCTACCCATCCGACATCTACATTTGCTGTACCTATGAGACTACAATAAAACATGCATTATCAAAATGGTGCTGTATGTATTATGATCATAGCATTGTAAATGTCATATACTCTTTTTTAGTCACTAATTGCTGACTGGTTGTTGGTTTGTTGTTTTTTTTTAAATTAAAATACACTACTCACAAAAAGTTAGGGATGTTTGGCTTTCGGGTGAAATTTACACTACAGTGGTATTATATCGTGAAAGCAGGGCATTTAAGTAGAAGCAGCGATGGTGATCTCCTCATCGCAAACAATTTATTGAAACAAAAGCCAACAACAGTGGTGGGTATGCCCCCACAAAAATGTCAATGTCTCAATAACTTGTCACGTGGCCTTGAGCATCAATTACAGCTTGACAATTATGTCTCATGCTGTTCACAAGTCAACCTATTGTGTCCTGAGGCATGGTACACCACTCTTCTTAAAGGCGGCCCTCAGGTCATTGAGGTTCTGGGGTACAGAGTTACGAGCTTCTACATGGCGCCTCAGCTGATTCCATAGGTTTTCAATGAGATTCAGGTCTGGAGAAAGTCTGGAGGTACCCCAGTCTCCAGCAGCCGTTCCATATTGATGTGACCTCGATGCGCTGGCACATTGTCGTTCATGAACGTGAAAGTAGGCCTGTGTTGTTTATGCAGAGGCACAATGACTGGATTAATGATGTTATTCAAGTAGTATGGGCTTGTCACTGTACCATTCACAAAGTGTAGGGCAGTTCTGTATTGACTAGACACAACTGCCCACACTGTAACACCACCACCACCAAAGGCTCATCTGATGACAACAGTGGCTGATGCATAGCGCTCTCCTTGATGTCTCCAAGATTATTTCTGCTCAGCGTGAATCGACTTTCATCAGGGAACAGCACTGAGGCCCACTGGTCCCTTGTCCAACCGAGATGCTCCCTGACCCATGCGAGAGAATGATGAGTGAATCGGCTTTGGATGAAACATTGGCTCCAACTGACTTTGCGTAATAGCTTCATAAATTAATTTTTACTGTAAAAACAAATTTCCCGAACTTGGGTTTGGTTCCAAGGTACCGTGAGACTTCGCGAAGCAATAACTTCAGCTCATCGGAGGCAATGCATTCCAATGCATTCTGTATTAGAGCGAAGTCTTCCATCCAAAGTCGATTTGCTCATCCCTAATGCCTGTGGTAAGGTACCCTTGCAGGTCGTCTAGCACGCAGACCACGCTGATGATGTAAACGGTTTCGAATGGTCTGATGTGCCTGGAGTTGTGTGTCATTGTGGGGAGGGGGGAGGGGAACACAATGCAGCTTTTAACTGGTCATTCCATTTATTGAAGAGAAAGATTTATTCAAAACCTATAGCACCCATGTGGAAAAAGTAAAGTTGTCCTCTAAACCTAAGAAGAACTCGTGCTACCCTTGAAAGTAACAACTGCAATCAAACATTTATGATGAGCGTTTTTTGTATCAGTGTGGAAAGTTTTTCATCCACTGTTTTTTGAATAATTGTTTTAAATTGGCCACACTGGATGTTTTCCAGCATGAACTGGCCATTTCAATGGGTTCTCCGGTAGTTATATTAGTTGGTCTCCAGCAACCTGTCCTAGTATGTGAATAAGACAGGTTGTGTCCTCTTGTATGGGATAGAGTGAATGTCTGTGCTACCCACTCTGCTCTGGAGCCTGCCCTCACTTTAAACGGCTGAGCTTTCCTGTTATTCTGCTTAGACATGATGTCATATCTCACAGGATCCCATCATTAATATCTACTGTAGAGTTTCTGCTCTAGCTAAGGGGACAATTACTTATTCATATAGGGCCAGGTAGAACTGAACAGCATTGTTCCTTCAAGTAATGAAATCGTCATTTAAAGCAGCATTTTGTGTTCAGTTGAATTATCTTTGATCTGAAGTTTTCAGGTGTGACAAACATGCAACAAGAACTTGGGGAGGGGGCAAATGCTTTTTTCACAGCACTGTGTACTGTCCCTCATAATATAGTATGCTAGTATGCTACAAGTTAAAAATATAGATCAACTATTGGACCTTTAAACACCTAGGGTCACTATATCTATCTATCTATATATATATATATATATATATATATATATATATATATAACTGGTAATGAAATGGTTAAAGGATTTTTCTGAGACTTTAATACTGATGGATAGGTCATCAGTATCATACTTTGGTCATACTTTGGATAGGTCATCAGTATCTGATTGATGGAGTCTAACATTTGGAACCTCCGCTGATCAGTTGTTTGCGAAGGCACTGGTGCTAGCAGTAGCAACACTGCCTTCTCATAGCTTAGCCTAGGCCATGTGACATCACGTTTATTGGTCACATGACTTAGGCGCAGCTCAGCCCCATTTAAGTGAATGGGGCTGTGCTTGGTGAGCAGGGAGAAGGCCCCGGTACTACTGTCAGTGCAGGTGTCTCTTCAAACAGCTGATCGTCGGGAGTCCTGGTTGTCGTCCCCCACCGATCAGATACTGATGGCCTATCCAGTGGATAGGTCATCAATATTAAAGTCTTGGAAAATCCCTTTAGTGATTTTGGTAATCAGTTAAATACTCTCTAATGCTTGCAATATATTTTAGGCCTCATGCACACGAACATATTTTTGGTCCACATCTGATCTGCATTTTTTTCGAGTCAGATTCAGACCAATTCACTTCAATGGGGCCGCACAAAAAAATAGAACATGTCCTATTCTTTTCTGTTTTACGAACAAGAATAGGACAGTTCTATAGATGGCAGGACGTTCTGCTAAATGCGAAATACACACGCCCAGTATCCGTGTTTTGAGGATCTGCAATTTGCGTACCACTAAAAAAAAAACACCAATGATCATGTGCATGAGTCCTTATCGAAAGATGGTGAGATTAAGGGACTTCTAGAACACTAATATAACGGCACAAATCCTGTGAAACCCCCTTCCAAACTCCCTGACACCAAGAATCAACACAGAACTATATTGATTTTAACCTGATGAGGAGACCAGGCCAAGAGGGGAAAAACCTCATGTTTAAAGAGATGCCTTTCTGTAAAAATATAATATATTTCCTCCTAATAAGGTAAAATATTTGCAGAGGGACGAGTGCAGAGCAGAAGCTCCTAACTGTCTTCTGAGGCTTGTTTATTCATTACAGGCTGCAGATTCTCCTACCAACACATACACTGGCTCCTGAGAGCTTCTGCTCTCTCCTCACTTACTGCATGTGGTGGGGTTTACAACTCACTAATAGGAACTTGCTGTTAATATGGTGTAACTAATTATCAAATTAAAGAAACAGAAAACACACTGCCTCGTCTGCAAAACCAATCCTTTTAGAGGGAAATCCAGTACTCCAGCTGTTGTAAAACTCCCATAATGATCCATTCAGGGGTGCGCCTAGCCTTTCTGCTGCCTGAGGGGAAAACTGAAATGCCATCAAGCCTAAAGTGGGGAAAATTGGCTTCTACCTCACAGGGTTTTTTTTTGCCTTCCTCTGGATCAACTTGTAGGAAAACAGGCTGAACTGGATGGACAGATGTCTTTTTTTCGGCCTTAAAAACTATGTTACTATGTTACTAAGTATGCATGCTGGGGAATGTAGTTTAACAACAGCCGACCCTTGCAGTAGTTTATTACTGTTCCAACACTTAGCAGGACTAGTTCTTACACAATTTGTATATTAAGGGATTGCTATCTAAAGGGGTATTCTCATCTGAGACAAGAGGGCATATCACTAGGATATGCCCCACACCTATATTGGGAACGGAGACCCGCAAGGTGGTGGCTGGAGGACTCTGGTCCGGCCATCACCAATCTCGCTCCCCAAAGAAGTGAATGGGATGCACCGCGCTTGATTTGCCACGGCTCCCATTCACTTCTATGGGCCCGATGGAAATAGCCGAGCCAGCACTCAGCTATTTTCGGCAGCCCCATACAAATGAATGAAGGGTGGCTGCACATGCACAGTGCGCCCTCCACCACTTTTGGAGCTCTGTTTAGGAGATAAGGACCCGCACCTATCAGACAATGGGGGCATATCCTAGCGATATGCCCCCATTGTCTTCGATGAGAAAAGCCCTTTAAGCATGTCCAGACGTGATCTACTGTAATGTCGTCTTATGATAACCAGACTCCATCTAGGGTCCCTTTGGATGGACCATTGTGGGGCCATAGTGAGTGCAAATGAACAATATAACATGTCAGTTGGCACTCATTAAAGAGCCTTAACACTGCTGATGGTTACTATTATTGCTTGTCTCCTAAATACCTTTAGGAGACTGATTTTACTGATTTCACGGGGACATGTTCTAGCAAGCAGAGGGTTGCGTTAGAACAGAAGGAGCAAAAGGTCCATTAGGTGTGAGTGTCTTTTTTTTTTTTTTTTTAATTTTTATACATCATTCTTAGTAGCTTTGAATACATTTTCCGAGGGGCTGGAAAACCTCTTTAATATCAGTCTATTCATTGTTTATATCCATTCACTATTTTGCTTGTGATAATGAGTAATTTGTGTAAATTTAGATATTAAACCTTTTATAAATTTGGTGAATTAGACTCTGCGACAACACTAACAAAATTTTAGATATATTCCAAGATAAGTGACACTTTTGTAAATCCTGCATAAACACTACTTAAAGTAAGGCTTTTAGGGGGTGATTTAAACAAACAGGAGATGGAAATGTGCAAATATCACTACTAACAAAAACTGCTACCATGACTTTAATCACCTGCAAATTAGAAGAGCCTGCATTTTATCAGTGGAAAAATTATAACAAAGCGTTGTTTATGTCAGCTATAAATATATAGGTTTCCATGTATCAGGCGATTCAGAAGCGTGTGCTTCTCTCTCCAGAACGTAGGGCTTTATTTTATAATTCGGTGTCCAGAGCGGTATCCTTGTCTTTACCATTTAGGGTAAAATGGAAAGTATACCAGTCCAGGCAGCAGAAATGTCAGGTAAGGCTTTAGATTTTATACAGGATGTTGTAGACAGTCTTATTATAATGTACCGACGGCAATATTGCTTAAAGGGCAACACCACAGTTTACAATAGTGTGCAGAAATAGTCTATACAGCTGTGTACATACGTTGGTATACTGATTGTGAATTACTTGATTTTTTTCTAATCTGTTCACACTCAAAGCTATATTCTTTTTTCTATGCATTATTCCTCCGTAGAAGAGGCTCATCACCACCTGCCTTGACTGCTCCACCTCCCCCCCCCCCAAACACCGGATGTTTTCATCCATGCACATAGAGAAGCAGCGGCGGCGGTGCGGGGACCCAGGTAAGTATATTCATGGTGAGGAGGTCCTTTTATAGAACTGGATAACCCCTTTAAGGGATGCGATCCAACATCACATGAAATCAGATACATACAGGTACAAGTACAGTAAAGTCCTGTAGATTTCTATGGGTGTTTCATTATAATTTGGTACAACAGGATGTGTATGTGTATATTAACATTATTGAAATCGGGGCAGACTGGAAACTTAAAGGGAGTCTGTCACCTTATTTTCACCAATATAACTAAGAGCACTGTCCCACAGAAGTGCCCAGCTGAAAGTGAAAGTAAAAACAAGTTTCACTGCTGACTTGATTTCTAAGAGCTATATCTTCTATAATGCTATGATTCTGGTATGGTTTGAAAGGTTGGATTGCCAGCTTTCAAACAAGGTCAGATTCATATTTCTAGTGGCTACCACTAGATATCCCAAGATCCCAAGATATGAGTAGCTAAAACAGCCCTCCTCTCTTCAGTCTGGTTTGCTTTGGGCACTTGCAGCAGCAGAGCTGGGCACTTAGGAGCTGTTCTCCAGCAGAATAAAAGTGCTTTTCCTGGACATGGAATAAAGGCATAAAGTGCGCAAAGGTATGTTTGGGATGTGTCTGCAATCTTCTATGGGACAGTGCTCCACTATGCCTCCACTGCAGCCAATTGCTTGCTCGGCACTTGACTATCTGTCATGATGCCAGGGTAGCAGGTCACAGCTGCAGCGGTGTCAAACAGGAAGTTTAAAGGGTTATTCCCATCTCGGACAATGGGGGCATATCGCTAGGATAGGCCCCCATTGTCCTATAGGTGCGGGTCCCACCGATGGGACCCGCACCTATATCGAGTACGGGGACCCGAAAGACAAGGAGGGCGCACTGCGCATGCGCGGCCGCCCTCCATTCATTTGTATGGGGCCGGCGAAAATAGCCGAGCGCTGGCTCGGCTATTTCTGTCGGCTCTATACAAATGAATGGGAGCTGGGCCACGCATGCGCGGTGCGCTCCCATTAATTTCTATGGAGCCAACGGAAATAGCCGAGCCGGTGCTCGGCTATTTTCGCCGGCCCCATACAAATGAATGGAGGGCGGCCGCGCATGCGCGCTGCGCCGTCCTTGACTTTCGGGGCCCCGTTCTCGATATAGGTGCGGGTCCCAGCGGTGGGACCCGCACCTATAGGACAATGGGCGCATATCCTAGCGATATGCCCCCATTGTCCGAGATGGGAATAACCCTTTAAATCCAGAAACCAGTGATTAGACAAGACCATGGATCAAAGAAGCCAGGAAGCAAGAAAGTATGCTTTTCTTTGCAGATCTGCTCAGGAGTGGGGGTTTACCATAAAACCCTCACACACACCCACACCCTCCCCAAAGGTGCACAACTCCTGTAAAGGGTTGCTAAACCTTGAAAAAACTTTTGATATGTCATAGCAACATCTAAAAGGTTTTTGTTTTTTTTTGATCAGTGGGGGTCTCAGTGCTGAGGCCCCCAATGATCGCTAGAATGAGGAGGGAGAGGTGCTCACAGAGAGAGCTCTCACCTGGCGGCTGGAAACTGAATGTAAATGAGCCCATAGACTTTCTTTTGAGGCTGCACTTCCTTCTCCTGATTTTAATGATAGTTGGGGGTCTCAGCACTCAAATCCCCTCCCATCAAAACCTTTTCATATGTCACTATGATATATATATACACAGCAAAAGTTTTTTTCAAAGTTTAATGACACCTTAAATATTGGTGACCTATAAATTGGTTTAGTCAGTGACTACTGCTGCGTCTAGGAGCGCTATCACAAAATAAAACATTGACGATGATATTGGTGAAATATACGTAAAATAGACTGCTATTCTTTCCTGCGTGAGATTTCTGAGATCCCATCGTAAAGACATGTCAGAAAACCGCGGGATTACGCTTAATGTTATACTAATCTGACTCTCAGGAAGGGCAATGTCTTATTAAAAAGAATGTGCGATAGTTCCCCTTTAACAGCCTTGAATTAAAGTCTGGGCTGTGAGCACATGTAAAGAAGTCCCACATTAATTACAGAGGACACGTTTAATATGAACATTGGGAGATGATTTAACTTGTGATCATTAATGTGGACAGAAGTTATAATGATTGAGTTGGAACGTTCTGCAGGATGGTGCTGCAGGGAAGCAGGTCCCAGCTCTGTACTTCGGTTTACGTCTCTCCAGACTAAACGCGTTTTGGACGAGGAAATGCTTCATAGTGCAAACCTTTCAGCGACAGACATATGGACAGGGTTCTGACGGCAAACTCAGCTAAGCGCTTCTAACTCCTCGTTTTAGCGATTGGTGGAGATCTCAGCACTGGGCCCCTTATCGATTCAAACTATTGATATGTAAATAACTTCGGTATTTGATTTCAAGTTTCTTAAGAGCAGATGTTATATTGCCTATAGCAACCAGATTGTAGTTGTTGGGAGTTTTATTTGTTGTGATAACAGGCAACACGATTACATTTTTTATTTGTCTGACATAATGTATACATTCTCCTGGTAAGTATGGGAAGAGCCAGACAACAGTTGTTCTAATCAAGGTCCAGCGCTCTAATCCTTCTATTCAGCCAATGAACTGCGGCCTTACATAGCAAGTACACAGAACTTTTACCTCACAGTGTCTGGGCAAGATATCATCCAATGGCAGACCACTACACACACAAGCGCTCTGCTGAGAGAGACAAGTGTGCCCGAGGGAAAACATGTGACATTAGGCATGGCTGTGTAATGGCGGAGTATGTGACCTGCTGCCATTGCTTCAACATATTTGTTTTCTGAGGTAAATAATTTTTTTTGTGCTTTCTGTTCTATCTGTCTCTAACTCCACATGGATAAAGCTCTATTTGCTTGGGTTCAGGGGGATTGTCATATGCTGTAAAGTGTTGCAGAGAGAGCTGAACCTCTAGGTGTAATGGCAACACCCCTGTTTCTCCTAGAGGCTCATTTGCATATATTAAAACATAATTTTTCTCAGCAATGTAGGAAAATATGAACATGGGACCAACACAGATGTCTTCAGCTGCCAAGTGCACATGTAACAGGTCAACCAGTGTCATAGGTACAAATCTGCTGGCAGATATCCTTTAACATTTTCAAGAAAATTTCCCAAATCCACTTTGAGAACCAATACAGTTATGAAGTCACTCTGTATTGCTTACATTCAGGGGCTGACTGGGAGCTTAAAAAACTAAGTGGCCCCATGTTGTAGGCAGGGCCAAATTGACAGAAGGCGGAACAACACAAGTCGGCAATCCCATTGCTCAAAACACAGCAGAACAATATACCACAGTGCAACATCATATACTGTCCCTAAAGCTGTCCCTCTGTGGTGGCCATCAATAGCTGCCATTTTCCATCCTCCTCCAGTTACCTCTGACTAAGGGGGCACTAGGGGCTTAGCAAGACACAGCAGTTGAATTCAGGAGGGCATGTGAGGTCGCAGGCTGCGTACATGGGTACCTGATTCTTGCAGTATTAATTACTGAGCGTTTTCACCCCATAGGTGTTTCATAGAATTTAGAAACGTTTAGCAGTGAAAATGAAGATATTGTTTTATGATTTTTTTTTTTTTTCAAAATGGGTAACAGGAGAAAAAGCTCCATATGACTTGTTACACATTTTCTCCTGAATACAACACCCCCCTTTAAGTGGCTGTAAACTGCAGGGTTCAGAAGAGAAGGAGCACCATGTGCATTTGAGGCCTAGTTTGGTCGTATATACAGCATTGATAACTGCAGAGGTTCTGAGGTGAAATAAAACAGAAACCCCCAAGAAGTGACCCCATGTTAGAAACCACACCCAACATATAATTTACCAAGGGGTTTAGTGAGCAATTTGACTCAACAAGTGTTTTTCAAAAATTAATTCACATCAGATGGTGCAAAGTGAAAATTTTAATTTTTACATAATTATACAATTTCAATGGCCCATATGTTGTGCCCGTCATGTGCCAGTGTGCAAAGCAAGTCTTCTTATTATACCTTCCTTCCTGGTTTTAGAAACACCCTACATGTGGCCCTAACAGAGCTCACTATAGCGCCTCTTTCCTGTACACTGGTCCTGCTCCCTGCCCTCATGACGGTACACTGCACACATGGACACAACTTCTGTATATGATTCTAGTCCTGCTGCCTGCCCTCATAACTGTGCTCTCCATACATGGGCACAGCTTCAGTATAGGACACTGGTCCTGCTACCTGCCCTCATGACTGTGCTCACATGGGCACAGCTTCTGTATAGGACACTGGTCCTGCTGCCTGCCCTCATGACTGTGCTCACATGGGCACAGCTTCTGTATAGGACACTGGTCCTGTTGCCTGCCCTCATGAATGTGCTCTGCATACATGGGCATAGCTTCTGTATAGGACACTGGTCCTGCTGCCTGCCCTCATGATGGTGCTCTGCACACATGGGCACAGCTTCTGGCCATTCTCATGTAAAATATGGTCTCACTATCAGACCTCCCAAGTGTCCCTCTTTTGGAGGGACAGTCCCTATTTTTGACCCAAATCTCTCTGTTCCTCTTTGCTCCATAAATGTCCCTCTTTTTGTTCTGGAGGTATCGATTTTTATTATTACATTTACATTATTGACCTAGAAAGTGTTTGTTGGGTTCCTCTCTGTATATAAGAGTCTGCCTTGTATATTATTTGATGCAATTAGAATTTTAGAAATTTCTACATTCAGATAATTTTTGCGCTATTTTGTAAGCGAAAACAACGGGTGTATAGACATGCAGGAAAAATTGAGCTTTCATTCAATGAACCATAATTGTCCCTCTTTGAATGACCAGAAAGTTGGGAGGTATGCACTATGGCAGAGTAGAGGTCACGAGACGGTGATTGTGACCCAGACAGAAAGGACTTAGTGTTTACACACCGGCGAGCAACGTCAGCAGGTGGTGCTTGTGATCTCCAGTTACCTTTGACCTAGACTAGTGGCAGGCAAGTCCCACCTGCTGCATACACCGCCTACACCTAGATCTGATGTTTCTGTAGCCGCAAGGATTGTCACATATACATCCGTTGTATGTTGCAGGAGGATGAAGGGAGGGGGAAGATCAGAGGCGGACATACCACCTGTGAAGCTGGTTCGGCTGCACAGGGGCCCAGGGCCGGAGGGGGGCCCTTTCTTACCGGCGGCAGGGAGAGATGAGCGCCTCCATTTTGGAAGCGCTCATCTCTATATTCATCAAGGACGGCGATACAGATGGATAATGCGGGGCAAGGGAGGGAGAGGCGTCTCCCTTCCCCGTTCCTCTGTTAGGCTGCAGGCACTAGGCCTGTAGCCTATCAGAGGCCGGCACAGGCGGCGCGATGGAGGAGGATCACAATGAGGGCACTATGGAAGAGGAGCACAATGGGGGCACTATGGAGGAGGAGCACAAAGGGGGCACTATGAAGGAGCACTATGGGGGGCTATATATATATATATATATATATATATATATATATATATATATATATACTAGGCACTATGGGGCCCTATCATATATACTGGCTCACATGGGGGCACTATGGAGGAGGAGGAGCACTATGGGGGCACTCTGGAGGAGGGGTGAGCACTATGGGGGCCCTATCTTGTATACTGACACACATGGGGGGTACTATGGAGAAGGAGGGGAGAGGAGCACTATGAGGGCATCTACTGGGAGTTCTATCTTATACACTGGCACACATGGGGGGCACTATGAAGGAGGAGCACTATGGGGGCCCTATCTTGTATATTGACACACATGGAGGGCACTATGGAGAAGGGGGGAGAGGAGCACTATTGGGGTCATTATATAGGGGCACTAAGAGGGTTTTTGGGCACATAGTAGGGGGCATTGGCACACATTATAAGGGCACTATGGGGACATTGGCTGGCCGGGGGCACTAATTATTTCTATTGCTGGGACTTTGGGGAGCACTATTACAGTGTGGGGCACAGTATCAACTTAGCACAGTTATTTTTGGGGAACATTTTGGTTAGAATTTAGTGTCAGGGACACTATTTCCTGGGTGCAGTTATTTTTTAGGGCACTGTGTGCCAATAATTACTGAAGGCGGTAGTATTTGCAGGGGGACTGTTTCTGCAGTATAGTTTTGGGGAGCACAGCGGGCACAGTATTGGGGAGTGGCAGGATGGGGAGTTCAAGAAGGTGGGAGAATGATGGAAAAGTAGGAAACTAAGATGTCTATTTGTCAAACTCCACAGAGAGAAGAGATGGCTGGAAGAAATCATCATGGCGGTCTGGTCTGAAAGGAGAAGATGAGGACAGAGAACATCTACATCAGAGGAGACGTCACTGAATGTAAGATGTATGGGGTGCTGTATTAGGCTACTTTCACATTTGAGTTAGTGATTCTGGCAGGCTGTTCCAGCAGAGAACAGTCTTCTGGAATTCACCGGCTCCGGCACTGCTGGATGCAGAATGTCAGCCGGCTCCATTAACTATAATGGGATCCGGCAGAAATCCGGCCACAATCTGGCAAAAATGCAGTCATCATATATGTCATCATGCAGTCAGCGGGACACAAACTGATGCATGCCTGAGTTTGTGTCCGGCCAATTTCTTGCATTCTCTGCCAAATCAGGTGGCCGGAGCGTAGTGCTGCATGTGTGAAAGTAGCCTTACCCTGTGTGTTTTGTATTGCTGTATGTAATGTTAGGGCACCATAGGTTAGGTTGAAAATTTGGTTTGGGAAAGGCGGGGGGCAGGGGGCCCAGACACATTCCTTGCACAGGGGCCCTCTGCTGTCTGTGTCCGCCCCTGGGGAAGATGATGATTAGGCTAATAATGGTTTCCCTCCTGAACATTTTGTAGGCCTACATACTGTATTTATTTGAATTACTGCAACTTGTGTACTGCTCCTTGGCTAAAAATACTTTTTAAAATTCTTAAGAGGAGTAATCTTATTCTTTAAAAAAAAAATGTAGTGTGATCTCTGGGTCCTAATCTTTTGCCTGGACATACAGTAGGGTTCAGCAGTAAAAGAGCACCATGTGCATTTGAGGCCCAGTGTGTTGATTTACACATCGTGTGCTGACAACTGTAGAGGCTCTGGGGTGTTAGTAAATGGACCCCCGAGAAGTTACCCCATTGTGGAAACAACACCCCTCAAAGTATTTATTAAAGGAAACCTGTCATCTCCGAAACAGTCCAGCAGTAAAATGCACTCACTGGACTCCAGTGCTCACTCACATAATGGAGAGGACTCAAAGAAGAGTCCTCTCAATGTATTTTACTGCTGGTTTGTGGGAGCACAGCATCAGAATGGAAGTGAGTATGAAAATAAAACTTACATATTCGGATTCAGCATCACTTACACTATACACAGCTTACTGTAGTTCAGGGGGTGTTTCGGAGATGACAGGTTCCCTTTAAGAAGCGGAGTGAGCTTTTTGAAACGGCAGAAATTACTATCATGATGCCGACGGTCAGTAACAGCTGGGCCCCTGTACTGATCGGGCAAACACAGCTCCTGTGCCCGCCTTAGTAGCACACCGTACATGTACGGCAGATTGTGGGAAGTCACTTCCCACTGCTTTGCTTACACGTAGGCGGATGTTGGGAAGGGTTAATATCAATCAGTTACAATTACTATGCTATACTAGGTGACACCTTTTGAGTTGGTGTATGTCAGCCTGTATTCTGTGTATATACCGTATTTGTAATATGTTAGATATCGTAGATGCACTGGTTACGTTATATTGTGCGGTGTTACATTTCATGGCATCAGCATTTGGCGTCTCAGACTTATGCCAATGTTGTGTACTGTTGTATACAGCCCATATAGTTTCTTTCAAGTGAATGAAACTGATTTTCAGTTGCAGAAAATCCATCCTGATCATACTGTTAGTCTGTTGCATAGAATTTATCTTGTCCTTACATTACTTCTCTTACACATGTAATCTCAGGCTGAGGATTTCGCAATAACAGCCTGACACATATGTAATAGAGATGAGACGTTTTAATTAAAATAACTTCCTAGAGACTTCTTCCAGACGAAGGCTCTATCTGCTCCGACTCAGTAGCTACATACAGATAGATAGCAAAGGAGAGGTTAGGTAGGGTGCCAGCACCCAGAAAAACCTTACCCTAGGTAAATACAAAAGTCAGCACTGCAAGTTTAATCAAAAGTCATTTACTCACCCACATCCATGGACTCAGTCCTATCACAGGACCTACATAAAGACAACCTCTTTCATGTTTCAGCATATAAAGACATTTTGGACAGCTTTGGGATATAAGTGCTGCTGCCAGCGATCAGTGCAGATACTGCCTGTGCTGATTGCTGGCAACCCCGTGCCAGTCTATCTTCCCATTGTTCCCCATGCACCCGGGGAACGCTGCTGCAGGGAAACTTGTGAAATCATAGCTTACAAGTATGGGCTCATGCACACAAACATATTTTCTTTCCGTGTCCGTACTGTTTTTATTTATTTTTTGTGGACTATGTACAGAACCATTCATTTCAATGGGTCAGCAAAAAATAAGTGTGCATTCCATTTCCATACGTCCATATGTCTATTCCGCAAAAAAAAATAGAACCTGTCCTATTATTGTCCGCATTACAGACAAGGATAGAACTGTTCTATTAGGGGCCGGCTGTTCTGTTCCGCAAAATACGGATTGCACATGGACTTCATCCGTATTTTTTGCGGATACATTTTTGTGGATTATTTTTGGGGTAAGATTTTTGTGCAGATTTTTTACAGTAAAGTAAAAGGTTCTGTTTCGAATACACTGTCATGTGTCTGTGACCTAATTGGTCTTGCCTAAACACAATTTGGCCATCAAAAGTTTGAGGAAACCTAAAATGCGTAATTAAGGTGTGTATTGTTAATCTTTAAATGTAAATGTTTGTATTTTTAAACCAGTAGGAATATGTATCTGGCAAGATTAAGACCTAAAACAAAAACATTTATGATTCACAACCAAGACTGCTCCTGAAACATACAGTAAGTATCTGTATACCTGTCTTCTAATTGTGTTTGCCTTAACTGCAAATCTTGTGGGGTCATTTATCAAACTGGTGTAAAGTAAAACCGGCTTAGTTGTTCATAGCAACCAATCAGATTCCACCTTTAAATTTTGACAGCTCCTTTGGAAAATGGAAGGTGGAATCTGATTGGTTGCTATGGGCAACTAAGCCAGTAATACTTTACACCAGTTTCATAAATGACCCCATTTGTGTTTAAAACAGATATATGTTCTGAATCTGGTTATTCATTACATTAAGTTTGTTTTTTTTGTTTTTTTAAAGAATGGGTTAAAACCCTTGGAGCCCGGATGCCAATATGCCTAGAAATTGAATACAGGCTTCAGACTGGCACTTGTATTTGATTAAAGGGGTTCTCTTAGTTATATTTATTGATGACCTATCCTCAGGATAGGTCATCAATATCAGATCGTCAGGGGTCCAACACACGGCACCACCGCTGATCAGTTGTTTGAAGAGGAGGCGCGCGCCGTGCCAGCGCTGCCTCCTCTTCATTGTTTACATGCTATCCGTAACAGGGGTAGTGGTGAGTAGGTGTAATTGTACCTAACTGCCCCATTTCAATGGGAAGGATCGCTCCCATACACTTGTATAGGAACAAGCCTTCCCATTGAAATGAATGGGGCGGTGAGGTGTAATTACACCTACTCACCACTACCCCCGTGTTGGCCAGCATGTAAACCGTCAAGAGGAGGCAGCGCTGGCATGACGCGCGCCTCCTCTTCAAACAACTGATCAGCGGTGGTGCCGTGTGCCTGAGGATAGGTCATCAATAAATATAACTTGGAGAACCCCTTTAATTAACCAGTGCCCATTACTTTATGTAACGTAGTGGAATATAACCCATCATTTTCAGTTCCATGTACTAAAGGGTGGTTTGTGATTATGATTGTATTTTGTCCTTTTGCTATCCTATATAGTTACTTTATGCACTAAAGCCACTAACTGTGTCCTTGTCCTAACTAACGAACGGATTATATGTAGGTTGTCTTATTGGCTACTAAATTCCAATTATTTTACTTTGCTAATTGAAATTATTATAAAATACCTGTCAGAAGTATTGGCTCTAAGTATTACAAGATTCATGAGAGATTCACAGTACAAATATGATAGATTAAAATAAAACCCACAAGCCTCTTTTTCTGAACTCTGCACCGCCAGTCCCGCGGCAGTTATATACCACAGCGTTCTGTATAATGCTGTGACTAGATTATTATGTCAAGATCCTGAGTTCAGGACGGGAAACAATTTCTTTTTTTTCTCCTCTAAAATGGAATGTTTAAAGCAATCTCGGCTGGCCTGCCTGACATAATACAGACCTTTTTTATCTACAATAAACATTAAGGATCTTTTTCCTCTAAACAGCCATGTATCGCTTCTCCGTTCTCATAATATTTTACTTAAGAGGTTTTTTGGTACCCAAATGCATTACCGAGCATTTGTCTACATTAAATCTATGCTGCCATTTATCTGCTCATTTCTGTCTTATGTCAGTATATTTTTGGATTGCTCGTGCCAGCGCTTCATAGCACTTATCTGGCATGTAGCAAGAAATACCATCTGCAAAGTTCTGAGCCATACGCTGGCACCTGCCTGAATGATGATCCACACAAATGAAGGCAGGATGGGCACAAGTTACCCTTAAATGACACCCCACAGCATGGCTGTACCCCGATGGGGATTATACTTAGGCTAGTTTCACACTAGTGTTACACATCTCTGGCATGATGTTTCGACAAGGAGCAGATGTCTGGACACTACCGGAGATTGACGGACACTACCTGACACCTGCTGGCCCCATTCATCATAATGGGGACCGTTGGAGACCAGGCCGATACCTGGCAAACATGCCGAGAACTGGATGGACAAAAACCACTGCTCCATATTTGGCAGGTTGCGGCTGGATCTCCACCGGTCTCAATCATAATGAATGGGGCTGGACAGCAATGAAGTAGCTTCCGGCAATGCTTTTCTCGAGCCGGAACTGCCTGCCAGATCTAAAAGTGCTAGTGTGAAACTAGCACTACCTGATCCTCACTGTTCCTCAATAGAGGTTCTGGTACTTCCCTCATCAGCATCCGTTTTGAAGTGGGTCATGTGACTGCTGCGGCCAATGACTGTCCGCAATGGTCAAATGCATGTGTGTGACACCTGACTCACTGACATGCTGCATGGGTGACACGTGACCTGCAGGAGACATGGGGAAAATCAGGACCTGGAGAGTCACAGGGCAGCAATGAAGCTGGAACCCAGCAGCAGGGATCAGGTGAACAAACAATTTAAAGATATTAAAAGCAGGGCCAGCTTTAGGGGTGTACAACCTGTGCTATTGCACAGGACCCATCACCTGTCATTACTGAAAGGGGCACCACTGGTCCTGACTGCTTGGCCCCCAGAAAGGGGTACTACTGGCCCTGACTGCTTGGCCCCCACAGCATGCACCCTTGATCTTTAATCTATTTAGACTGCCAGGTGATGTTATTTGTTCACTGTGTGATTTGCCAGTATATGGTATATGGCACTATATGACACTACAAGTGGATGGGGTTTGGATGTCAATAGAAGGTAATCTAAGGCCAGCTTTGGTTATAAGTTGCCTTTAAAGGGGTTGTCCCACGAAAAATATTCTACAGTTTTCAAACCAGCACCCAGGTCTGAATACTTTTGTAATTGCATGTAATTAAAAATTTTGTATAGCTACTGAGTTATTCAGTAAAATGTATCTGTGTAGTGCCACTTAATTTCTTATTTCTTTGTCCTGGTTACTGAGAAGGCCGCACATGCTCAGTTTCATCCTTCAACTGCCTCCTGAGCTGTGATAGGGAGAGCATGGACACGCCCCCTGATCTGCAGTGGAAAAGACACTCCCTTAAGCTGTCAGCCTGATATAAATCTAGCAGAGCAATGAATGTGGATCTCTGGATCCATGTGAGGTACAGGGCTGGTTCTAGCTTTGTTAGAAAGAGACTGTCATGTACTATATGATGCCTGATTTTCATTTTTTATATTATTCCCCTTCCCCCTTTTTATATTATAACCCCTTTAAGAGGTTATTCACCTTAATTTATTTTAACAAACATGACTAAATGTTGAAAAATGTGACTGTTGAACTGCTTTGCACCTTTTCTGTCCTCAATTTAGTGCCATATCTGCCTTAGGGAGCGTTCATATCACTGCTATTTTTCCATTCTTCTGATCCATCAGAAGAACAGGGAAAAAAAAAAACGGGTTCTGTAAAAAAAATGCATCCTGTGCATCAGTTATGCATTTCCGTGATAGACCTGTTTTTTTGACTGAAAAAAAGTACTTCATGACTGACAGAGATCTCTTCCCATTCACATATATTCTTGGTTTGGCCAAGCAAGTATGTGTTATCAACGGAGATAGAGGAGAATGTAACTGCCAGACAACTTAATGGCGGCTTATCTCCCTGGAGAACAAAATTCAATGTACATGACCCCTCTCTGTCTGACATCATCTGTTGGGGATGAAATGGGAACTTCCAATACACATTGGATTGTGGTCTGGTCCTGCTGAAAACGGCAGGTCAAGATGAGGACAATACAAACAGGCAGTCTAAATTTATCAGAGTGGCTCACGTTGAATGATATAATTGATACTTTTGTTTAAATTTACACCAACTTTTATTTGGCTTACTTTGTGCCAACATTTTTGTGTCTCTTGAAGCAGTTTTAGTGCATGGTGTTGCATCTTAAAGGGGTTATTCTCGTAGGACATGGTGGCCCAAGCCACATTAGTCATTAAAATAAAAAATCCTTATCAAACCTAAAGAAATAAAGACACGACACCAATAATTCTTTTTGGAAAAATGTTGGCCGCAATGTTTTTATTAAGAGTAACCTAAAAACCAGTAAATAAAAACCAATAAACACCAATAAATAAATATTAAAACCAATCAATTAATAAATTATACACCATCTTTAAACCATGAATCAGCTGAACCAGTCCACCCAGCATTAGCTGGGCGACAAACTCCCTCTAACAAAAACATTGCGACAAATAAGAGAAGAATAATAATAAGGGAGGGAGGGTGGGCGCAGGTCTTCAGCTCTTCTGCAACTGACTCCGATATCCCTCAGGAGCCATCTTTTAAAGGCCGAATCTTCCCGCCATTGAGCTGCTCCACCAATCAGCTACTTGGATTCTTCCCGCTTCAGAACCGGTCCCAGCCAGAAAATACCACTTTGGATCCAGACAGGCACCTCACAGGATTTTCTTCTTTGACAGGTAAGAACCACTGAAATAAAAAAAGGGGGGGGGGGAGTGAGAAACCAACACCACCACTACCTGCCAAATATAATAAAATAACCAAAATTGACACTACCCCTTTAAACCAATAATTAACTCATAAGTGACAGTGGCTGAGCTACCATGATTCCCCCAAGCTATGGCTATGGGGGCCCCTGCCATTTATGGCATATGCACAGGATTGCTAAGCCATGTCCCTTTGTTGAGTTAGGATATATAGGAATATAGAATAGGAATATTCTATTTGGTGCAGTTTCCCTATAAATATAGGTCTATCCTTACATGTCAAAAAATGCTCCATATTCTGGCACATTTTACAACAAGGTCTAGGGCACAACTTTGCCGCTCTGTTTTCACCGGTGTTGTCAGGAAGCATTTTTTTTTCCTGACAGATTGTGGTTGTTTGGCTGTATATCCAGACTTTCAGAGATTACTCAGATCTGGGCCTGTGCTGACAACAGAGGAGGGGAAATATAGCTTGGGAGGACTCATACTGGTTTCCTTTACAAGCTGTTTTTAATCATAGTTTTCTAAAAATCGATCTATAGTAGGTCATGAACATCTATAACCATAAAAAGGTGCAAAGTCTGGTTGTAGAGTTTGTGATCTTTTGGACATGATAAAGCTGTTGCCTGAAATCTCCCTGCCTCTGGTGTTGATTCTTTATCTACATGGGAATGCATGCAGGTTGGACACACATAACATAGCTCATGTAGGCTCTAATTCTCCTGGAGATGATGCCAGATTGGAGTTGTGTCTCATTGTCAAAAAAGCAGGAATCCCCTCTATCTATATAAATATCAGACTATTATCCCTTCCATTTTCATTTTGAATTTTATTAGAGACTTGCATGTAGGGCCATGCCACATGGGTGATTTTTGTGTTCAGTATGTATAGAGGTTAGACCTCTGACTAAAAGGATCATTTTGGCCCTTGAGTGGCTCCCCAGGAAATTATGCAGTCACACACAGATTAAGATGAAACTTTGTGGTACTCAGCTGTCTATTTAGACCAGTGGGCACCCGCACCCTGGTATGGTGTACTAATAGACTTTCCTGCCATTCAGCAGCGCAGGGTGCATTAAGGCAGCGCAGTGAATGTAGGCAGGATATTATAGCTAAATGATAAAGTACATGGAAGATATACTACACTGCTATTCAGGTTAAATTTTCCTGTTGGCACTTTGGGATAAATAAGTGGGCTTTGGGTTGCAGTTTGGGCACTCTAAAAGCTTCACCATCACTTATCTAGTGGTGCACCCTAAGATGGGCACCCTTTATGGCTGGTGCCACTCACCTCCACTGCTACATGTATGACTCTGCATCATCTTTCAGCTAACACTGGAACACCCGCACCTCTATTTTAGAGCTTTTATTACTGTACACTGTGTAGTAATCATTGTGGCCCATACACACAGCCCAAGTTATAAGACTCTTCTAGAGTGTGGATACACTGTCTCAGGCTGCCAGTGACATCATCATCATATGAGGCTGGCTTCTGTCAAAGGCAAAATGTGTGCAGTATGGCATATGATAACCTGGCATATCATACATGGGTGCAAGTTATATTGAACATGCATAAATGCACTGCTACCATGCCCTCAGCAACAGTCACACATCAGTTCAACCTTCTTGTATTACCACCGTACTCGTATTGTAAAGGGCCATTGCTATGTTGCTTGTATATACACTATGCGGGAAACAGAAGAAGCATAGCAACCTATCAGAATTTTTCATTTTTAAACCATTTGCACCATTTTATATAAATTTCTTGGATCCTGGTTTGCACTGTCTTACAAGTGATACGTCAGGGGCGGATTGGCCATAGACCTTACAGGGAAATTTCCCGGGGGGCTGCCTGAGCCCCCCTCATGGCTGGCCAGTGGAAGCTTTTGGGGATGCTGGCAGTATTTTATGATGGATATTTGGCTCTGTTGAGGTGGTATAATGTGTCACATTACGATATTGCTGGCCCTGCCTTCCATCAATTTGGACCCGACTACAAAACGGGGTCACTTTAATTTCCCAGTCCACCCCTGTGATATGTTTCACAGTAGATAATTCCTAGGGGTAACGGATCTTAGGACATGGAGCTTGCGCCTCTTTCCCTATGGAAAAGTCACATGCAACCTTTAGACTGTTGCAATGGTCATGGTTTCCCTGTGACGTTACAGTAAATCACGTGCCTCAAAATTGCACCACATTATCCTGTCACAATGTAATGTATCTTCATTAAACCTCTCACAAAATGGCGCAGCTCTTATGAGGCAGACACCACTTGCAGAGTGGTCTTTGTATCACCTGATTTGTGATTCAATAGATTACGGTGTGAGAAGTGATTCACCTATGCAAACTTGTAAAAGTTAAATTGGATAAAAAATGTCATCCTTATTTCTTGAGTTTTTACGCTCCTACTCCGTTCACCTGTTGTACAACTGCTTAAAGCGTATGTATTCCTACTGTTCTTACAGGCTTCGGCTCTTACTTTATTGAGCGCTTACAGGCCGGGTTTACCGCTGGCATGCTGATTTCTATTAAGCAGATTATAAAGTCAGGTTTTTTTTTTTTATAAATTTCTTTGCATGAACTCCAAGCGATGAGTTGCAGTGATTGAAGTTAATGGATGAACAATAGCTTGACAACATTTTTTTTATGATGAGTAATTATTTTCTCAAAGTTACTTTTTTTTTCCCCAGAGATTTATGTCAGGCATTTGACTTTATCTCACACGGCAGTAAGTAGTGCACCTTGTTTTCTTGAGAGGTTAATGCCCAACTTCAATATAAACCTGAATGCTCAAGTTTAAGAGCATCTGTCACCATTATGTTGCAGTCAGTGCTATTTTCAGGGGAGTTTTTAGTTAAATGATATCTCTTACCTTGTTTAGGGTGGGTTCACATCACGTTTTATGCCTCCGTTTTACGTATACGTTACAAAAAAAAGGATAGCACAGTCCAGTAAAAAATTATTTTGTTTTTACAATTGTAAAAAAGTATATATAAAGTGTGTGTGTATATATACCGTATTTTTCGCTTTATAAGACGCACTTTTTTCTCCCCAAAAGTAGGGGGAAAATTGCAGTGTGTCTTATAAAGTGAATACAAGTGAGTGCTTCCATTATGGAAGCGCTCACTTGTATGTATAAGGTGCCGGGACCCCCCATCAGACCTCAGATCAGCCCACCCAGCCACATAAGGTTAAAATAAAAACCTCTCTTAGGCTACTTTCACACTAGCGTTTTAAAATTCCGGTATTGAGTTCCGTCATAGGGGCTCAATACCGGAATAAAACGCTTCAGTTTTGTCCCATTCATTGTCAATGGGGACAAAACTGAACTGAAGACAACGGAATGCTCCTGAAAGCATTCCGTTCCGTCTTCAGACCGGAGAACAAACCGCAGCATGCTGCGGTTTGCTCTCCGGTCCAGGCATCCGCACCAAGACGGATCCGGAATGACCCCCAATGCAAGTCAATGGGGGTGGATCCGTCTGGTGTGACCATAATGGTAACCGGATCCGCCCTCCATTGACTTTCAATGGAGTCCATTACGGATCCGGGTACACATAGACACATACAGACATAAACATACACACACATAAAGACATACAAACACACATACATACTTACATGCTCCCCGGCAGGTCTTCGGAGCGTCAGGACGGCTCACACAGGTCACGATTCCCCACAGCGCCCTCTGCTGGGCGCCTGGTGGAATCGTCAGATGACGATTCCACCAGGCGCCCAGCAGAGGGCGCTGTGGGGAATCGTGAGCTGTCCTGACGCTCCGAAGACCTGCCGGGGAGCATGTAAGTATGTATGTGTGTTTGTATGTCTATATGTGTGTGTATGTTTATGTGTATGTATATGTATGTACTGTGTGACATGTGTGGGGCCGGAGCGCGGTTCCGGCTCCACACATGTCACTGCGGCAGGCCTGATCCGGCAGCACCCTTCAGGCCGGATCAGGCCTGCCGCCAGTGTGAAAGTAGCCTTACCTGTCCTGTGCCGCGGCTCTGCTCCAGGTCCGGCGCTCCTCTTTCTTCTCCGGGCCAGCTCTGCACTGTCCTGTCCTGTCCTGCACGCAGTCAGGTGACAGTGCAGCGCCAGGCAGAGGAGCGCCGGACCCGGAGCAAAGCCACGACGCAGGAGAGGTGAGAGAGGTTTTTATTTTAACCTTATGTGGCTGGGTGGGCTGATCTGAGGTCTCATGGGAGCACATTCTGTTGATCTGAGGTCTGATGGGGGCACATTCTGCTGATCTGAGGTCTGATGGGGGAACATTCTGTTGATCTGAGGTCTGATGGGGGCACATTCTGCTGATCTGAGGTCTGATGGGGCACATTCTGCTGATCTGAGGTCTGATGGGGGCACATTCTGCTGATCTGAGGTCTGATGGGGGCACATTCTGCTGATCTGAGGTCTGATGGGGGCACATTCTGCTGATCTGAGGTCTGATGGGGGCACATTCTGCTGATCTGAGGTCTGATGGGGGCACAGTGGACTGATATGGGGCCATAGTGGGCTGATCTGAGGTCTGATGGGGGTCTGACATGGAGGTCTGATATGGGGGTCTGACATGGAGGGCTGATATGGGGGTCTGACATGGAGGGCTGATATGGGGGTCTGATGTGATGTCCTGAAATTTATGTCTGATGTCTGATATGAGGTGTGATGAAAAATATTTTTTTCTTATTTTCCTACTCTAAAATTTGGAGTGCGTCTTATCATCAGGTGCGTCTTATAAAGCGAAAAATACGGTATGAATGGATGCCACTGTATGGCATCAGTCTGAGGCATCCGTTTAACGTATATGTTTTTTGTATACATTAAAAGGATAGGAAAAACGTGATGTGATCCCAGCCTTAGTTGCAAGGAAAGGCTTTTGCCAGTCATGTTCACTGTTACCAGGGGCTGGCTGGCAAATTTTAGCCTGGGGGGCAAGCATACAGCACTGGCCCATGTGTAGCGGCCCACCTTACCCGGTTTAACTCTGCCTACCATATAAAGGCGGTATAGGTTACTGGGCTTTAAATCATTAAAAGGCGGAAGCTGGTTGTGTTTTCACATTGGGATCGCACGCACATGTGCAATCCCAGATACAGAACATTACTGAGTCTATAGCAACAACCTGATCATTACAGGGGCAAGATTTACCAACTCCTGAGCTGAAGAGACTCCATAATGGGATCTGATCAGGAAGCTGCTTCTCTACCGGACAAAAAAGTTTTGCGTGCAGGACTTTTCTGTCCGGTCTTTTTGACAGAATCTGTGACAGGGGCCCGAACTCAGATGTGAATGAATGGTATTAGATTGAAGTATAGCATAAGATGCACGTATAACACACAAATACAGAGCAAGAACCAAGATCACCACATACATACAGCACCAGAACCAAACCTAGAAGTCAAACACAGCACCAGAACCAAGTTCACTACATATATATATCACCAGAACCAAACCCATAAGTCAAATACAGTACCAGAACCAAGTTCACTATAAAAATACAGCACCAGAACCGTGTGCAGTACATTTATACATTACCAGATTTTAAAAGTTCAGCACAGATACCATCTGAGTAGTCAGGTCAGCCCTCACCATATGAAACTACAGCTCCCAGCATGGCCTGAACAGCAGTAAAGGGATGCTGGGAGTTGTTGTTTCACAAAACAGCATGCTACCACCAATCATCATCTATAGATCATTCAGGTGACTACAGCCCTCATCATACACAGTCAGTAGCAGAATAATCACTTCCATTCAGTGACTTACAGGTGACGTCTCCTCCTAAGTTCTTCTGGCTCAGGCCACCATGATGACTTCTCCCGTCCACAATTCAGCTCTGCAGATTTTGCCGAGAAGATCTCTTCAGCTTCTCTCTTTACCAACACATTGGCATCCTGCATACTGACACAAACTCATCTTAGTGCCACATTCTGTGCCCTGAATATAACAGCAGCATTAGTGCTACACACAGGGCCCCCAATAGTAGTGCCACATACTCTATGCCCTCTGTATACATTGCCATATGCTCTGTGCCCTCTGTACATAGTGCCACATACTCTTTGCCCTCTGTACATAGTGCCACATACTCTTTGCCCTCTGTATATAGTGCCACATGCTCTGTGCACTCTGTATGCTGCCATATGTTCTGTGCCCTCTGTATACTGCCATATGCTCCGTGCCCTCTATATAAAGTGCCATATGGTCTGTGCTCTCTGTACAGTGCCAACACGCTCTGTGCCTTCTGTATATAGTGCCCAATGCTCGGTGCCCTCTGTATATAGTGCCTCTTCCATGTGCCCCCTTTACGCATAATGACTCTTCTATGTGCCCCTTTTATGTATAGTGCTTCTTCTTTGTGCCCCTTTTATGTTTAATGCCTCTTCTATGTGCCCTCTTTATGTATAGTGCCTCTTCTATGTGCCCTCTTTATGTATAGTGCCTCTTCTATGTGCCCTCTTTATGTATAATGCCTCTTCTATGTGCCCTATTTATGTATAGTGCTTCTTCTTTGTGCCCCTTTTATGTATAATGCCTCTTCTATGTGCCCTCTTTATGTATAGTGCCTCTTCTATGTGCCCCTTTTATGTATAGTGCCTCTTCTATGTGCCCTCTTTATGTATAGTGCCTCTTCTATGTGCCCCCTGAATACAGCGTACACACACTGTATTATAATACTCTGAAGAAGCTAGAAAACAAAAGGTGTAACATAACTGGTTACCTGTTCCTGAGGGTCAAATGACAAGAGGTATAATAGATGCAGTGGGTACAGATATATAGTATTTACAGCAGTGTACTGATATGTGCGGTATGAGTTACACCTTGTATTTCAAATATCAGTACACTGCTGTATATACTATATATCTGTATCCACTGCATCTATTATACTTTTATAATACATGCAGTATATACAGATATACAGTATATACAGCAGTGTACTGATATGTGAGGTATGAGGTATAATAGATGCAGTGTGTACAGATATATAGTATATACAGCAGTGTACTGATATGTGAGGTATGAGGTATAATAGATGCAGTGTGTACAGATATATAGTATATACAGCAGTGTACTGATATGTGAGGTATGAGGTATAATAGATGCAGTGTGTATAGATATATAGTATATACAGCAGTGTAAATACAGTATATGCGAGGTACGAGGTATAAATTACATCTCATATCTCACATGAGTACACTGCTTGTATACTGTATACCTGTATACACGGCATGTATTATACATCGTACCTAACATATCAATACAGTGCTGTATATACTATGTATCTATACACACTGAATCTATTATACCTTGTAACTGATATATCAGTACACTGCTGTATATACTATATATCTGTACTCACTGTATCTATTATACCTCATACCTCACATATCAGTACACTGCTGTATATACTATATATCTGTACACACTGCATCTATTATACCTCATATATCAGTACACTGCTGTATATACCATATATCTGTATATACTGCATCTTTTATATCTCGTCAAAGATGCAGTGGGTACAGATATTATGAGCACTTTGTGAGGTATTGGAGGTTGTAATTAAGGTTACGGTCAGTTTTTGGGTTAGGATTAGTATTACGGTTCGTATATTAGGGCTAATATTGGGGTTAGGCGTAGTACTAGCAGTATTAGAGTTAGGGGTTAGTATTGGGGTTAGGCCTAGTATTAGCATAAGACTACATTCAGACGACCGAAAGTGTTTTGCAATAAAATGAATGGGTCCGCAACTGTTCTGCTAAATTGCGTAACGGATGCAGACCCAGAAAAACAGTTGTCTATATGCACCCTTAGGGCTAGTATTAGAATTAGGGTCAGTATTAGAATTAGGTGCCAGTATTGGGGTTAGAGTCAGCATTAGGGTACATTCACACGACCGTATTTCCATACGGACAGCACACCGCAAAAAAGATCCGCGGACAATAATCCTATACTATTAGGATTATAATCCTAACACTAGCACTGGCCATATGCGGTCCACAAAATGCGCAACGCACATGGCCGGTATCTGTGTTTTGTGGATCCACAATTTGCAGACCGCAAAACACATACGGTCATGTGAATGTAGCCTTGGGGTTAGGTGTCAGTATTAGGATTAGGGGTCAATATGGCATAGTATTAGAGTTGGGGACAGTATTAGGGGTCAATATTAGGGTTAGGGACAGTATTAGGGGTCAGTACTAGTGTAGAGGTCAGGGGCCAGTACTAGGGTAGGGGTCAGGGACCAGTATTAGGGGTCAGTACTAGTGTAGGGGTCAGGGGGCAATACTAGGGTAGGGGTCAGGGACCAGTATTAGGGGTCAGTACTAGTGTAGGGGTCAGGGGGCAATACTAGGGTAGGGGTCAGGGACCAGTATTAGGGGTCAGTAATAGTGTAGGGGTCAGGGACCAGTAGTAGGGTAGGGGCCAGTATTAGGGGTCAGTACTAGTGTAGGGGTCAGGGGCCAGTACTAGGGTAGGGGTCAGGGGCCAGTATTAGAGGTCAGACAGGGCCAGTTTTAGGGGTCAGGGGCCACTAGCAGGGTTAGGGCGTTATATGGATAGAAGAAGGGAGGGTACTTGCAGTTCACTCACCTGTCCTGGCGCGGTCCCATGATACAGACCCGGCCTCTTCTGGCGGTTCTGCTTCTCAAGATCGTCGCAGGCGGCGCGATGATGACATTGCGCCGCCTACGTCACATCAGTGCGCCGGCCAGGAATAGCGGAGCAGGAAACCAGTATTTCCCTTGTCCCGCCGGCGCTGCTGCAGGCTTAATTGTATCTGCGTCCAGCGGACGCAGATACAATTGAGTAGAGGGGCCGCAGCGGCCCTGGATCTACCGGCCCGGCGGGCAAGTGCCCCCCTGCCCCCCGGCCCAGCCCGCCCCTGACTGTTACTCAGCAATGAATGTAAGGTCACAAGACAGGACTTGTAATTAACTCTTGCAGAGCCATTTTTTTAATAATAAAAAAAAATGGACCTATGTTGAATATTTGCAGTAAGCCCGCAGAGGGAGAGGCAGGAAGTGGTAGTTGTGGCGCTAATAGCATTGGTGGTGGTTCACCATGGCTGTCCTTGCTCCAACGTCTGCTGGGGCCGTGCAGTGATTGGAGAACACACCCTTTCTTTTCTCGGGGCACACCCTGGGCCTTTTGAGGCTCCTATTTGGTGTTAGGTGGGGTGCCTTTGATGTTAGGTAGATAGGTGCAAGGCAGATGTAGGGGCTGGCAGATTGATAGTGGAGTCAATGCCAAGCTTGTTGGTTACAATAAACAAAGACTCTCTTTACTGAATAAATGATGGGAGTAGTGATACATATAGCAGCAGCAGGCACAGTTCTGAGGTATATATTATAGAGTTGTCTTGTCCCAATAGCTGTGTATAGGCAGCAGCAATGATGGTAGTTATCCTCTCTGAGCCTCACTCTAAGTAAACTTTGCAATCTTCCCATATAACCATAGACATGCAGTTCAGTTTTCATGAACTCTTTCTGCAATTTCCAGGCTGCAGGTTGCAGATCTTAGATCAGATGGCCAGTCCATCCCAAAGTGTGGTGGGCGCTGAAGCAATATACCCTTTCCACAAGCAGTAAAGTCTAATGCCACAAAGAAGCGATACCTCACTGTCTTTCCAGGCAGGGCCTCTGAAGTGGTTCTAAACCTTCTACAGTGCGCCCTCAAGTTAAAATTTAATTGGTTCCGGGACAACAATTGTATGTTGAAACCATTGTTGAGTCAATAAACCTATGGAGAACTAATAATTGGTTCCAAGTACCAAAATAGCATCCCAGAATAATAAAAATGAAGATTTAAGAAAATAAGTAGATAACTGAGACATATATAGCAAGTCCTTATACAGCTTCCAGCAACTATTCCTGTCTGTCATATATATCACTTTCCAAAAGAGCAGCTCATCCTGTCACAGACAGAGGGCAGTACAGACGTACCGCACTGTACTGTAAAGAAGAGCTAATTTATACCCAATACATATATTTACAAGAGGAATGGCCATGTTAATTGGTTGGATCTGAGTATGAGGCATTGTATATTGAATCTAGTTTCAACTTACTGTACAATGGCCCAGGAAAGACCATTGTATGCTGAAAGTATTGTATCCTGAGGTCATTATATCTTGAGGGATCACTGTATATAAATGTCAGGCTTTCTTTCTCTCAGAAATGTATATTATGGGTCTGCATACATTTATGATGGATGTTATTAAATTTGAAAATCCAATAAGCATATATACAGCATAAGGAAAGAAACCCTAAAGAGGGCGTCTTAATTTGATGAGGCATTACCACTATGTCTTAGGACCTTCCTCTGTAAGCCAGAGTAGAGAGCTGTTAACAAGCAGAGGCTGTCACTCTGACAGACCTGGTCCATACATATGTAGTACTACATTTCCCCAGTAGCTGTTGCTAATAATTAGGGATGACTGAGCGAACTTGTGTTTTCAACTTCGGCATACAGGGTTCGGGTTATCTAAGAATTCCATTATGGATTCCACTACCACGGACCATAAGTTATGGTTTATGGTAGTGGAATCCATAACAGAATACTTAGATAACCCGAACCTTGTATGCCGAACTTGAAAACACAAGTTTGCTCATCCCTATTGATAATCTAATGTGTATGAGGACTGCCAGACTGGAATTTCTATCCTGTCCAATGCTTTGTTTCTCTGGATGATAAGTTCTTATCCACCCCTCCGTATGGAAGTAAACATCTGCCCAGTTAGAGTGTGCATGATGATGGGTGAGCCAACGGACATAGCTGCCATGTTAGGCTGGAATTGCACATTAGATAACCATCGGAATGACAGTTAAAGAATAGAGATGAGCGAGCAGTGCTCGTTACGAGCACTGTAACGCTCGGGTCCCGTGTGCAATGCCCGCAGGCATTGCGGATCCGTCCTCATCTGCATGTAAGTCAATGAGGACGGATCGTTTGGTATGAGTGTCATACCAAACGATCCGTCCTCATTGACTTACATGCAGATGAGGACGGATCCGCAATGCCTGCGGGCATTTCACACGGGACCCGAGCGTTACAGTGCTCGTAACGAGCACTGCTCGCTCATCTCTATTAAAGAACCTTTTCTGACCCCTCGACCTAGTATGCTTGTGCTCTGAATGGGGAAGGAAACCACTGCCAGACAACCTTGGCTTATCACGACAAAAGCAACATACTTGAGTGGGCCCCCCACACGCATGTTTCCAACTTCACAGGCACATACTACTAGTTGTGGTTATAATACTGTATTAGCAAGATGACTATATAGACTGCTAGATCATCTATGCTGTTAAGTACAGTACAATAGACTTTCTACATACCCTACTCTAAATACTCTACCACATATTGCAGTAAAATATAGGATTAATAGGAGTAAAAAAGGGGACTCCTATGTTAAAGGAAATCTGTCCCCAGCTTTTACATCACTAAATTAACAGTCCCTTGCCCCCATCAAACCTCAGATCGGCTTAATGTGCCCCCATCAGACCTCAGATCAGCGTATTGTGCCCCCATCAGACCTCAGATCAGCAGAATGTGCCCCCATCAGACCTCAGATCAGCAGAATGTGCCCCCATCAGACCTCAGATCAGCAGAATGTGCCCCCATCAGACCTCAGATCAGCAGAATGTACCACCAATAGACCTCAGATCAACAGAATGTGCCCCATCAGACCTTAGATCAGCAGAATGTTCCCCCATCAGACCTCAGATCGGCTTAACCTGCCCCCATCAGACCTCAGATCGGCTTAATGTGCCCCCATCAGACCTCAGATAGGCTTAATGCGCCCCCATCAGACCTCAGATCAGCTTAATGTGCCCCCATCAGACCTCAGATAGGCTTAATGCGCCCCCATCAGACCTCAGATCAGCTTAATGTGCCCCCATCAGACCTCAGATAGGCTTAATGCGCCCCCATCAGACCTCAGATCAGCTTAATGTGCCCCCATCAGACCTCAGATCGGCTTAATGTGCCCCCATCAGACCTTAGATCAGCAGAATGTTCCCCCATCAGACCTCAGATCAGCAGAATGTACCTCCATCAGACCTCAGATCAGCAGAATGTACCCCCATCAGACCTCAGATCAGCAGAATGTGCCGCCATCAGACCTCAGATCATCAGAATGTGCCCCCATCAGACCTCAGATCGGCTTAATGTGCCCCTATCAGACTCCATAATGGAAGTGCTCACTTGTATTCGCCTGATTGTACTAAGGCCATCCCTGCTGGGCCCCCCCAGAGGTATTGGGCCCAGAGCATCGCCTCCCCTGCCCCCCCCCAGTAGCTACGCCTCTGGGCCTGATGTATGAAAACTGTCTAGGTCTAAGACTTTTTTTGTTGCCTATAGCAACCAATCAGAGCTCACCTTTCATTTCTCCAGAGCACTATATGAAATGAAAGGGGAGCTCTGATTGGTTGCTATGGGCAACAAAGAAACTTCTACACCTAGACAGTTTTCATACATAAGGCTCTAGGTGTTTTACATCAGCAGCAGATAGAAGCCATGAGAGCAGCTAACCTCTCCAAACATGAGCTCAGAGGAAACAAAGCATACAGAGAGAACATGCACTGGACATAAAGGGCAGCACACAGTCATCTCAACTAAAAGCCAAAATCCTTAGATCAGGAATAGAACAGACATTTATAGGACATTTCATCATTTTCACAAATTCTTATAAAAATATATTCAGCACTTATTGCACTGAACTAAATGTACTAATTCATTTTATATTTTCGACTCCGACTCCACAGCCCTGGTTCCTCAACTACATTCCTCAGTGCCCACCTACAGTCATGGCCAAAAGTTTTGAGAATGACACAAATATTATATTTTCACATGATCTGCTGCCCTCTGGTTTTTATGTGTGTTTGTCAGATGTTTTTATCACATACAGAAATATAATTGCAATCATATTATAAGTAACAAAAGCTTATATTGACAGTTAGAATGAGTTAATGCAGCAAGTCAATATTTGCAGTGTTGACCCTTCTTCTTCAGGACCTCTGCAATTCTCCCTGGCATGCTCTCAATCAATTTCTGGACCAAATCCTGACTGATAGCAGTCCATTCTTGCACAATCAATGCTTTTATTTTGTCAGAATTTGTTGGTTTTTGTTTGTCCACCCGTCTCTTGATGATTGACCACAAGTTCTCAATGGGATTAAGATCTGGGGAGTTTCCAGGCCATGGACCCAAAATCTCTGTTTTGTTCCCTGAGCCATTTAGTTATCACCTTTGCTTTATGGCAAGGTGCTCCATCATGCTGGAAAAGGCATTGTTGATCGCCAAACTGCTCTTGGACGGTTGGGAGAAGTTGCTCTCGGAGGACATTCTGGTACCATTCTTTATTCATGGCTGTGTTTTTAGGCAAGACTGTGAGAGAGCTGATTCCCTTGGCTGAGAAGCAACCCCACACATGAATGGTTTCAGGATGCTTTACAGTTGGCATGAGACAAGACTGGTGGTAGCGCTCACCTCGTCTTCTCCGAATAAGCTGTTTTCCAGATGTCCCAAACAATCGAAAAGGGGATTCATCAGAGAAAATGACTTTACCCCAGTCCTCAGCAGTCCACTCCCTGTACCTTTTGCAGAATATCAGTCTGTCCCTGATGCTTTTTCTGGAGAGAAGTGGCTTCTTTGCTGCCCTCCTTGAGACCAGGCCTTGCTCCAAGAGTCTCCGCCTCACAGTGCGTGCAGATGCACTCACCCCTGCCTGCTGCCATTCCTGAGCAAGCTCTGCACTGCTGGTAGCCTGATCCCGCAGCTGAAACACTTTTAAGAGACGGTCCTGGCGCTTGCTGGTCTTTCTTGGGCACCCTGGAGCCTTTTTGGCAACAATGGAACCTCTCTCCTTGAAGTTCTTGATGATGCGATAGATTGTTGACTAAGGTGTAATTTTTCTAGCTGCGATACTCTTCCCTGTTAGGCCATTTTTGTGCAGTGCAATGATGACTGCACGTGTTTCTTTAGAGATAACCATGGTTAACAGAAGAGAAACAATGATGCCAAGCACCAGCCTCCTTTTAAAGTGTCCAGTGGTGTCATTCTTACTTAATCATGACAGATTAATCTCCAGCCCTGTCCTCATCAACACCCACACCTGTGTTAATGGAGCAATCACTGAAACGATGTTAGCTGGTCCTTTTAAGGCAGGGCTGCAATGATGTTGAAATGTGTTTTGGGGGATAAAGTTCATTTTCTAGGCAAATATTGACTTTGCAAGTAATTGCTGTTAAGCTGATCACTCTTTATAACATTCTGAGCTGGAACACCCTAGTAAATATGCCTGTTTGGCTGATATTAGGGATGAAAGCCCAGGACCAGCGACACTGCAGCAGGCTGTTTCTCCTAGAACCAGGAGGATGACCGCTGCAGGAAGGATGGGAAAAGGAGAGCAGCAAAGGCCAGACAGATGCTGGTGGTAGGGGACTCTATAATTAGGCAGACAGACAGGGTTATCTGTCGCCGAGACCGTGAATGCCGAACAGTGTGTTGTCTCCCGGGTGCTCGGGTTCGGCATATCGCGGATCGGATTGACCGATTGCTGGGTGGGGCTGAGGAAGACCCGGCGGTCATGGTACACGTTGGCACCAATGACAAAGTCAGGGGGAGATGGAAGGTCCTTAAAAATGATTTTAGGGAACTAGGTGAGAAGCTAAAGTCCAGGACCTCCAAGGTAGTGTTTTCAGAAATACTACCAGTGCCACGAGCGTCACTAGAGAGACAACGGGAGATTAGGGAGTTAAATAAGTGGCTCAGAGGCTGGT